>VZTJ01003710.1:360329-416475 GCA_013397795.1 Orthonyx spaldingii | reverse complement strand
AAAAAAAAAAAAAAAAAGAAAAAAAAAAAAAGAAAAGAAAAGGAAACTATTATATTATTTTCCAGAAATCTTGAAAACACCACAACACCACTTAGGAACCAAGGGTGATAAAGGAAAAAGGATCATTTCTCTTCTCCTATATTTTCCTCAAATGAAAACATTTCAGATTTTTATTTTGTTATTAAAACAAAACCAAAACCAACCCCTCACATTCTGAGAGTGCTCTCAGTTTAAACCTGAAAGTTTTCTGTTAATTCTTCTGATTCAACATGGGAATGTTAATGTTTAATCCTGGTAAGGTAAGGAATCATACATCAGTATGATTATAACGTGACTTATATTCAGGGCTCAGGAGTTAATGGTCTTTTCTGTGAATATAGAATGTGCATGTTAAAGGTAGTGAAATAGTATGAGTTCATTTTAGTTTGATGCATTCCTCCACCACTCTCATAAACCTAAAGGCCAAGATATCTGGTGCAGTAGTGAATTTTCTGTGTTAATAGTTTGTATTATATAAGGAAAAACATATCACATACAGGAAGGCTGGCATTTAAACATTGCTGAAGTAGGTTGTGGGTTTCAGCACTCACAATTCTTTACTGAAGAAATATGGCACAGATTAAAAAGGGGGAGAGTGGATGCAGTAGAAATAATCTGCATCCAAATAGTAGCAAGTCCTGTTTACAAACAGAATCTGTTTCAGGGCAGCTGGAGGTTATTTTCATAGAAATGTTAGCAGTCCAATTTATGGCTTACATTCATATTTCTCTGCTTGCCAAATAATAAAGTGGTAGCCAGACAAAGATGTGTGCCACCTTCATTCTGGCTCCCAGGAAAACATTTTGCTGCGGGCTTCTATGAAGCTTTAATGAGCTGGAGAGGACTGGGAGCATCTGATGCATGGCAGGAGACCAATCTGTGTATTAATACAGTTGTATAAATATATTAAACCACATAAAAATCCATAATGCTCTACACATACCTGTTCTTCTTCTGATGGAAATGAAGTGCCTACAGAACCACACATTATTACAGTTCAGTTAATGGCCAGACTGAGAATAATGCTGCGGCTGCTGGACAGACAGGCTGCAAATTGCGCTGCCTGAAGGCAAAGAATGAATTTCCTCATCTTCATATTATGCCAACCATGGCCTCAATTTCAGGGCATTCTGTGGCATTTGGAGAGGATGCTGCTTTCCATACCAAGGTGGAATGAACTTGATCTCAAGTTACCAGCTCTTTTGTGGAAGAGTATACACCACCACAGGTATTGCACATTTTTGGGATTGGGATTGGAATTCCAGATGATTTTGGCAGACTGAAGAAGAGGTCTGTAAAAAAAAATAAAAGGAAAGATAATGGAAATGAAAACAAAATTGTGTTTGGCTTAAAGAATGCGGTACTTGAGTACAAGGTGTCAGCTGCCTGCTTTCTAGGAGAGAAGCTAAGGATTTGTGGCTGCAATTAATCATCAGCAGTCAGGCTGCTTGGGAAAAGACAAACTAGGGACAATAAAATAGAGCACAGGCTATCAGATATGTACATTTGTATTAATACTCCTTTATTTTGCATTAATAGGATCTCAGAACATGAAGCAGAATTGAAGTAAATAAAACCACTGTAGGCTTTTGGACTCCAGAGGCCAAGAAAAAGTACACACATTAGAATTTATTCAGAGGAAACAATTAAGGATATTATTAACAAATAATGCCTGAAAGGGGTTCTTTAGCTAACAGGAGGGAGTGAAAAAAAAAAAAAAGAAAAATTGTGTCTGTTTTCAGATCTGCAAGGGTTGCTTCCACGAGGAAGGGAGTAGTTGATTCTTCATGTCCATATTAAATAAATTATGGCAAAAAAAGACTCCTAAAGCTCCCACACTGCTTAGGACCAAGGCATCTTCAGTCAAATGACAAAACCTCTCAGCATGGCAGATGAACCCCTGTCTTTTTTCTACTGTAACTTGACACTTTCTGGCCACAATATTGTTGCCTTGATTGCAGTTCAGTTTAATACAGTTGGGATGAACTGATAAAAATCGAGAGTGAATTTAGCGAACAGACCATTTTTCATACCACAAAAAATGAGTCAGATATTGACTTAATGGATTTGGAGAAGGCTTGCATGAGTCATTCTTCTCCTGGTTAATTGATATTGCTGGGACATGCTAAATGTATCCCTAAATAGCGAAATAATTTATAGAATGTGCTTTTCTGGCTGTTAATTGTGCAGCTGGATAACTGCATTTAAAAGCTCATCCAATTCTCTTGAAATCACTAGAAGGTTTTCCACTGACTCAGAGGAAGCTGAAGTAGCTTTTCAGGGACCATTGTCAAAGGCAAGAGGTGATCTGACTGTATAAAAAACTTCAGGATCTTATTACTCTAAATGTGCTGCATCCTTAGAGTTGTTCCAAAGCTCCAAGGACAGAAGAAACCCTCCTTTATCATCCTTTTACTTTTCTAAGAAGGAGATAAATCTGATGCTTGGTTTGTGTTTTGTTTTTTAAGGACTGTGACCTTTTCCAATAGCCTTAAAACATTTCATGCATACAAACTTCAGGCCACAAAGCAGTTGACAGTTTAACAGTTTGAATTAGAGCTCATTTGGGTCCCAAGACTTACATGGTATTATCTCCTCTTGATGTATGTCTTCTAAAGTGCCTGTGTTACAAATATTTACTATAAGTTTGCTGTGATAGTCTCTTTTTTTTTTTCCTCTCTGATGTTTAAACCTTTTTGACTAGGCTCTAGAAATACATGTTATAAACTCAGAGTAAAAAATACAAATAAAATAGTCAAAATTCTCAGAAGTAATGAAGTAACTTGGTCATTCATTAGTTATTGACATGCAGTATTCACTAATTCAATGTCAGAGAAAGCAGGAGCATGTACTCTCTATTGCTATTTAAGACAGACATTCTGATTTGCACTAATAATACAATATATAAAAATATACATGCTAATCTGGGAAACCAGGAGCATAAATACAATGAGCCACTGGAAAAAAATACAAAACTGCTGGGAAAACAAGTCAATTAACATTATCTTGTGTAGATAAACTAAAATGGTTTGTGATGCCTTGTGTGCAAACAGGTAAGTTTTGAAGAGACATGCAAAAGAAATAATCTGAAAGGAAGAGGCCCTTTGTATTTACATGAATGTCAGCTCTGGCCTTTTTTATAACAGTCAAGAAGTGAAAAAAAGAACATGTGAAGAAAAAGCAGATATGCCTGCTTTCTTTTTAATGTTCAGCATTTGATTTTTTAATTTATTTCTTTCTTATCTGAAGGTCACTAGAACTTGGGTTCTGATAAACTGCCAAAGGAGGCAGCTTCCAGAGGCAGTCCTCAGAGTGGCACACTCAAAGTCAGACATAGAGCTGAGCTTTCTTCCAGCTTATCTCACTTGCAATATCAGGACTAGGGTCTATCAAGAGCCATAAAGGTCATGAAAACACCTTGAATTGTAGAAGAATGACAACACCAAGATTTGCCTTGGGATAAAATATTTAATTGTCTGTGTAACGAGAAGCCATCCATCATTCCAGCTGTAATAGAGTTTATCGTGTGAAAGTTAGGAAACATTTGATTGATTTTCAGCAGGAAAATATTGAAAGACGTGGTCACAGGGGCTGTTCCTATGTGACATGCAGTGATCAGGTCCCTAAGAGTGCAGCATCAACAATGTCTGCAGTTGTATCCCATGGATCTCTGCAGGGGATAAACCACAAAGGCAACTGAGAGGGCAGGGCACTGGACTCCTTTGGGAGCTCCTTGTTCTCTTGCTCATGACAAACCTTGCCAGAACTGCTCATCTTACTAAAATCAGACCACGGAAACATACAGACTCAGGCTTACTTATATATCATCTTCATATAGGTAAACAAATACATCAAGCAACTTTTTCACACAACAGCTTCAACAGGTAAGTTTGTTGACTTATGAAAAGGGGAACTGAAATTCAGGAGTTATGTAGTTACTGAGCTCCACAACTAGTCTCTTCTTCCCTACAGAAAGTAGTTGGTTTGTCTGTAAGGAGCCAAAATTTTAGTCTGTTATATTCAAGGATTTATCAACAACTCAACATGCCTGTTCACATGAAAAAAATTCCATATGCAAATCTATATCCAGTGTGAATTTAGGACAGGGAAAACTTAGATACATGTCCAGGCCAGGCTGGATGGAGCTCTGAGCAACTCAGCCTAGTGGAAAGTGTCCCTGCCCAGGGAAAGGGGTTAGAAAAAGAGGATCTTTAAGGTCCCTTTCAACCCAAACTCTGCTGCCATTCTGTGATTCTCGGCGTATCTTCGTTCCTTGAATTAGCTGCACTGAAATAACACAAGCTCTTCACAGAAATCTCTAGCACCCTTCAAGGTGAGTGATTCAGCTGTGATGAATTAATATCCACTAAAATAATAATAATAATAATAATAATAATAATAATAATAATAATAATAGTAATAATAGTAATAATAATAATAATAATAATTAGAAAGTGCAATAAGTATTTAATAGCACCACGTTACATTACTAAATTACTTTATGCTTTTGAGTTTTAATCTGTTCATCTGTGGGGGATGGGTGTTACTATAGACAGTGTTAGTTCTGGCCAGTGCTTAGAGAATGATTTGAGCAATGATTTAGAGAAATAGAGAAAAATGACTCATCTGCATGTGGAATAGTCTCAGAAACCCTTCTGCAAGCACAGCATGGACTAGAAGCCAGAGACACAGTAAAGACCACAAAAAATATTCTGTATAGAAGCTGTATTTGGCTCAGCTTTATCCAATTCTCTGTCAGGAAAACAATGATCTTCAGCTTTTGACAGTGTGCACAGAGAATAAAAGGGACAAACAAAACCATTACTATCACTGTTTGGAGCCCTTTCAGCATATCAAAACCAAAGTACTTAACTTCTGCACCTCAATTATTCTACTGTATCTCTGAAGTGCTTTGTACAGTGCCTTATCTACTAAACCAAGAAGGTGTATTTAAAGAGATACCAGACTGAAGATTTTTTATTCCTTCCCTTAGCAAAATCTGGTATCTAGGCAGTTTTACACATTTTCATATCTGCGTCTAATATTAATAGCTTATTCATTATGTCAGCCTCTGGAAAGTTAGGAATTATTACCTTCATTTTCCAGACACAGTTAGGTATGGGGGAGGCTCAGGGCAGCTGGGTGTATGCAGCTTCCCAAGTCAATAGGAGCAGGTTTGCACAGCCTTTCTGAAATTTGAGTCATAAAAAATTTATCAGTAACAGAGAACAAATAAATTACAAAATTTAGGTTTGCAAGCCTTATGAAGAGAAGAACACTGAAAATAGAATGTCTTTGATAGCCACATGGAAATTTGATTCATTTATGACCTTTATTTCTTGTTATTTGAAAGCATTTGAGTGAACGGTTTAATGCTTCCTCAAGGTTTTAATAAAAAAGCCTGCTGTTAAGTATAAACACCCATACTACCACATGACACACAGCATCCTTTTAGCATTAAAAATTCTCGTCTTGCACTAGTTGCAAACTTTTTTACCTCAATAATTTAGCAAGCAGAACAATGACATGAGGTTTAGGCGACTGGCAGTACATAACGACGTGCCAATAGCAAACAGCAGCAGCCCAATGACAGCTCATCACCTCCTCCCTCTCAGCCACACTCCTCTTAGGCTGACAGTTCTGAAATCATTACATTGTTTATAAATGGTTTGTGACTGGAAAGTCTGTTTACATTGTTACTAAATGATCACTGTGAACAGTTCTACCAAATTACTGTTATCATCAGGTCATGGGTCCTTCCACTAGAAACTTAAAGTACTTTGAACCTTATTGCAAAGGAAGAGTGAACTGTATTAATTGCAGGCTTGGTCATAAAATTCAAGGTCTATTCTTAGTTAATGCCTTGTTCTTTAGCTTCAAAACTTGATAAAACTTTCTGTTAATATTTTAAAATATTATATTTTCCAAATATCTAATATTAATTTCCTATATTTCTTTCATATTGAGAAGGTTTCTTGATATTTCAAGCCCAGTGTGTCTGAAAAACTAGGCACATCTATTTTTATACCGGCACAAAGCAGTATAATAATATATTATCTGTTATTATTAAAAAGGTTCTGAGCTAGAAAACCACATGTATTTCCTTTGTTATCTCTATTGTTAAAATTGCCTCACCACCCTCAAACAAAACCTGTGATTTCAGTGCTTTACTGAGTTCATTTCAGTGAGTATATTCCAGGTCCCTTGTGAAACCTCACCTCCCACTCAGATGCCAAAAAAGTGTAGACTTCTATGAAAACTCAGCCTTAAAAATGTCAAATATACAAATGTCCAATTATGCAAGGGAATGTTAATCCAGAACATAACTTAATGTGTCAAGCTGTACAGCCTGGTTTGATTTGCCAATTAAATCTACATAAGATGTAGGATTTACTTATCTTTTAAAGTTTCATGGGAGTGTAATAAAATAACAGTAAATTAATTTGTTTTGAGGAAGACTGCAATCTCAATAATGGTTTTCTTTTTTGTTAAGTGGAAAATGGAATTCAATCAGGTTGTTTAAGTCACTCATTCTGCCTTGGAATGAGTACCAAAACTGCTAGAAATTTTTCCAGTTCATAAATAGAAAAAAACCCCAAAGCAAATAATAAAACCAACCCACAATGACCTCCTGTCCCACAAAGATGGGAAAAACAAGCAAACTTCCTCCTGAATTTCCAACTGCAACTACATTCCCTCATATAGTTGCAGCTTCTTAGAGCCTTCGATCTGTTTTCTTTGTGTCAGCTGCCACTTAAATGAAGAGAAATGACGATGAAACTCCTTCTCCTCCTCTCTGAAGATTTAATTCTACTGTCCACAGTTTATTATGTCCTTGCTTTTTTTTTCAGTAGCACTCGAAGAGCACCAACCCAGACCTTGTGTGGATGTTAAACCCATATAATAATCATGCAATAAATGCATATCCCAATATGACTTCAAGAATAATTGTAGTTGTATGACTCTATTTGACAGGATAGTGCAGCTGCATAACATTGTCATTACCTGTATATCACCACTCTTTATCTGCAGCCTACAGACCATTGCTTTTCTCATGTATAACTACTTTCCAGCATGACATGAGCTTTAAAACAATAATCTTGTACTCATCAAAAGAGGATCTTTATGTATTATGTCCTTGCAAGGTTGTGCAAGATTTTTTTGCACCAAAGAAGGAAAACATTTCTTAAGAGGTAAGTCATAACACCTGTTACTAGACCTGCTCAGTCTTTGCAATGACAATTTACATTTCTCAGTGATACTACAAATCTTAACCCAAGATAGCAGTTAATTTCTAAGAGGCAAGAAGAGGAATCAAAGATGAAGCAGGGATGATGTAATAATAGTATTTTATTTAGCAAATCAATCTATTTATTGAGTAAAACAATTTATAGATCTCTGATATATTATCAGCATTTTGACTCCGTGGCTTTCTCTATTTATAGTACTATAGTCCTAGCTGTTGTAGTCACACCATAATATCTCTACTTATTCTATATAATACTTGTTAATGCTCTTTTAACCCTACCATGGCAGTTCATACTACTTCATTTTCATTAAAACCTATTACCTTTGGAGAAGACTAAATTACTGCTAATTCATCACTAGTGTAATCCTCCTATTTTGCCAGTTTGACCATTCAGAATTTTATCAAATTATCTAAATTGCAAAATTATCAAATGAAGTCTGATTTCAGGCCTAAGAATCAGGAACATTTCTTACTCTTCACTAGGTAGGACTACTAATTTAATCTTATCTTTTCAAAAGAAAATCATAACATGCAAGAAGAAGGTCTCATAGATACAGAAAAAAGAATGAAAAACTACTCTCCAGTGCTCAAAATTCATACCCACATCTTAAATCATAAGTGTTTCACCTGATAAATTCACTCTATAGATTTTTCTGTGTATTTTCTCCCATAGATTATTCACAATTTTTACTCCTAAACTGCAGCACATGGGAACACTTGCTGAGTCCAGGCACATATCCTTACTGTCGCCTGCCACATCCCATCCTCCTTTTCCTCCCCAGTTTTTATTTTAGTTGGAGACAAACTGCAGACTCCTGCAAGAATGGATTAGCAACCTCTGGAAGCAAGACTGCTGGGTGCATTCATTAGAGAGCACTCCTGCCTCACATCTCTTTTGGGCTGGAAATCAGGTGTTGGTCCAGGTGAAGCTTGCTGCAAAATTCCTGTTAACCTTGGTAAGGATAGATAAGGCTTTTTTTAAAAAGGAAATGCTCAGAATCTGCACTGCTGGACATTAACTTGGGCAAGTCTCCAGCTGCAGAGATCCCGGACAAAACTGGGAGAAACAAACCCGGTTTCTTTCCTTCAAAGATAGAAAGTGGTGGGAAGGTAGATTAAGAGACAAGCAAAGAACAACTGCCCTTGCTGAAGAGAAAACTTTTCAGACCCTGTGTTTCCCAGGGCACCTACCGGATGCAGGAGTGACTTTCTTGGGTCCGTGGCTGTTCCTGGAGATGATGATAACAGCCTTCCTGTGATGCTGCATTGGAGCATCAATTTTCCCAGGCCTTACTGCCAGCATGATTAAAGAGCTCTGTCTTGTCAGAAGAGGGAATGCAACACAAGGCAGAGGGATTTTGCCTTTTTTGCTTATTTTGGGGACATTTTGGGTGCTGCTCCAGCCACAGACTTATCAGATAAAGAGCAAACAAAGCTCCATCACTCCACTGAGAACTGAGAAGAGTATTCCTCTGGATGTTTTGTTTTGTTTTCTAAAGGAGCAAAGAAAAATAAAGACATTTTCTCAAGATTCAGCAGGTGACTGTCCTCTGTTGAAAATAAAGCCATAATTTCAGCTTGCTCTTCACACTATTTGCCTTCTCTATATCCACCAGAACTTATATTCAGTTTGAGCTCCCTGGGTTTCTTCCAGGAGCCAATTTAGCTAAAATATTTGGACAGCTGGGACACAGCAGGGAAGAAAATGAGAGACAGGGCTGACTGTGTTACTAGTTGAGTTCTGTTCCTGCTCTTCAGACTGACTTCCATAATCTTGGGCATGTCATAACCTTTCTGTATCTCAGTTCATATGCTTTCAGATAGGTACAATTATAAACCTTTCAGGGCTTTTTTGATGGTGGATTTTACACTGAAATACATGGCTGAGAGGGAGTCTAAGTGTGCAAATCACTATATAAACAAGTTACTCAGCACTAACCACCCTCTCAAAAAAGAATCAGAAGTGTTTTTATATTGCCAAATGTTATAACAAGAAGTGTTATCTTTTTCTGAGTACCACTGCAAAGTTAGTGACTTCTCATTTTGTTGAGTGCTGTGTGTCAGAATATTATTGTGTTTAATATAACCAGTGTGTAAGGTGCTACTGTGCTTATGAACTTTGGGCACAGATGCACAAAACAGCTGTATTCTGCAGTGATAAAAACTAAAACAAATTCATCATTACAATGACAGTTTTCTAGCTAATATATTATAAAAAGCATGCATTTCCTAAAATACACTGTAAAGACTGCATTTAGGGAATTAAATGCATAAGTCCTGCTATTTTTGGATTTTAAGGAAACAAAAAACCAAACAAACAACAAGCTGCAAGCCTTAATCAATTCAGGGAATACTGGAAATGTAGTTTGGTCTGTTTGTTTCCAACCTGGGTTATTGATGTATAATGGGTAAGCATTGCTACTGTCTCGTTGTCATCAGAAAGCTACATGAATTTAGGAGAAAAGATCCCACTAGCTGGGAATTCTTCCTGTCTGGAAACAAACGCTCTCCCCTTGCCCTTACTTGTTCTTTTTCACCTTCTCTTTTTTTTTTCTTCCTTTTCTCTCTTCTCACTGTGTATAAGAAAGGAAAATAAAAATTAATAAAAACCCCCAGACCTTAAAACTAAAACTCAGGAAACTGATTATCAGTGTATATTTTGCTCGTCTTTGCACAATTTCTTGGTTGGAAAGGCAGGAAACCATATACTGCCACAGATTGGTTTCCAATACTCCCGTTTTCTCCAGGATTACGATCCTGCTTATCAAATTGAGGTACTTAAGGGTCCAATCTTCCCCAAAAGGGCAAAGATGCAGAAGAAAAGAAAAAGTAAGGTATTTGAAACCAAAGAGAGAGAGAGATGAAGTTTACAGAGAGGTGAAAAAGTCACTGTGAATAAATACAAATTACAAACACAACAGCAGAAAGATGGCTACATACGATATATATGTTCCGTCTTAAATTAAATTAGGGATTTCAGATAATTTAAATTAAAATATAAGCAAATAAATATGAAGAATTCAAAGCTAGGCAAAGAAATATAATCAGTTTTGTCATCCCGTTTTTAAGAGGTTGTGCTAATCCCACACATGAAATAATGCTTTGGCAGATAATGAGCTTTTCACAAGAGCAAATAAGGTTTGCCAAGTTGCTACCTTTAAGGAGCCACTCAGCTTAAAGACAGTCAACTCTTCATCAGCCTGACACACACAGATGCCAAGATCAAAGGCCCAAGCAGACATCTGCAATGTCCCACGTGTAATGAGGGGAGGACTTGAGATTTGTAGGCGCTTGTGGTCAAAATGAACAATAAAAGTCAGGGTGTCCTCAAAAGTGTACTAAGTTTTACCAGTAAGTTACACACTTGGCATGGAAATTGGAATATTCGTCCCGGATGACCCATATAAGCACAAGGTAGTGAGTTTGGATAATGGGGTGGGTGAGAGGGAAGGGGAAAAGAGAGAGATGTATTAAAGAGGGAGAGAGAGGAAGAAATAGACAAAGAAACACAGGAAAAGATATCACCAGTCCTGGTTCCATTGTTGATCCAGCTGGGATGTCCAGGGTCTTGGGGTGCATGCACAGGGCCAGTGCACTGGGCTTGGTGGGATACCTTTTTATAGGTAAGTTCTTCCCACCCTGGAGATAAGTTTCTCACTTTAAATGCAAATTAAGTCTCACACACAGTCCATTCTTCCAGGGCTTTCTGGAAATGGGTTGGAAGCTTCTGGGGTCTGTGGTGGTCTTGTTCACCCCCTACAGTCCATGCACACTTCTCAACCTCATTCCTGAGCTGTGCTGTTCTTATCTCCAGGAGCCCGAACAAGGACGTTTGTCTCAGAAAGTGCTGCCCTACCTCTGTATGGCCCCTGCTCCAGCCACGTTCTTTCTCACACTGTGTTATTACCAGCAGTCCTTGGCTGTAATTACCAACAATCCTTGGTTGGCTCCAACAGCTATCTGCCTATCTGTGTTTGAGACATACACATTAGCCCCATGTCTTTTAGGTTTCTATAACATCAAAATCTGAACTAATGACCTTAATGCTGCCTTAACAAACAGTGGAGTGACGGAATCACTTGAGAGCACGGTACAACATCTGTCGTGTCCCAGAAGTACACGCTTATTTCATGGGCGTAAGAACACCAAGGGCAACTTGCTTCAGAGGTTTGCAATTTTCTTTAGGTCAGCTGGGTTGCGTGCCAATTGGGAAGCCACTACAAAACACAGAAAGGCATTTCCAACGCACTTGGATCTTTCCATCCCTGTTGCAACCAATGTCTCTGAGCTGTAAGTGGTATGCTACATATATTTAATGAGCTATGCATTTTTAATTGTTCATTCCAATATCTGCAAAGTCAGACCTTCCACAAGTCTTCTGTGAAAAACACTATATCCAAATACTGTACTAGTCACTGAAATATGTTATTGAAATTGAGGAAATTATGTATTTATTGCTACATCTGCTTCCTGACCCGGGGTTTTGATTTTCCTGTTTTCTCATTAAATTTTGCTGTGGTTATTTGCCACATTCATATCTTCATTACAGGGCTGGTGGTGAAAATACCTGGCAAAGAACACATGGAAAATCCAGATATTGAGGAATTCAAATAAACTAGCTTAGTCATATAACTGTGTAACTGGTATTTGACAGAATAGATGAACACATGATCAGTCCTGTGCATTGCCAGTAAGAGAAAAAGTCTGAGGGCAACTTGCTTAGTTACAGTTTGTTCCATGGCCATTATTGGGATACTCTTTATTTAGGACCAGCTGAAGTGGTCAGGTAGACTACAGGTGCTAAAGGAGGAATATTCTGATGGAGAAAGTTAGAAGGTCTAAAAAAGTGATAAAGAGAATCACAGTCTATCAGGCAATAACACTTTTAAAGGAGAGCATTCCTAAACGTGACGTCCATTTGACATGAGGCAGGTTGGCTCCTTCCAAGCAGTAAATTGCATGATGTGAACAGAAGGAAGCTCCCTATGGCTCATATAGATACTATATATTTTTATGATATATTGTACTAAAGACTGTTCACATGCTTAAATGGAGGTCGTTCTGCCATCACTGCAAATTTGGAAATTTCTGAGAAGGATTTTAGTATCTGTCTCTACCACATGCCTCTGTAACCTTCATAAAAAAATATGTCTGTAAAGCGGAGGAAGCGTATCCCATCTTCACATCAGATAGGGACAGTAAAATCTAGCAACGACTGAACTGCTCAGAGAGTAGCAAACAGAAAACTGGCTGAGAGAATCGAGATTGTTCAGCCTGAAGAAAATTGCAGCCTTCCAGTACCTGAAGGGAGCCTAAAAGGAAGATGGGGAGAGATATTTACAAGGGCCTGGAGTGACAGGACAAGGGGCAGTGGCTTCAAACTGACAGAGAGTAGGTTTAGATGAGATATTAGGAAGAAATTCTTTACTCTGAGGGTGGTGAGGCCCTGGCACAGATTGCACAGAGAAGTTGTGGCTGCCCCATCTCTAGAAGTGTTCAAGACCAGGTTGGACGGGGCTCTGAGCAACTTGGTCTAGTGAAAAGTGTCCCTGCCCATGACAGGTGTTTGGAATGAGATGGTCTTTAAGGTCCCTTCCAACCCAGGCTATTCTATGATTCCATAAAAACACAGACAGGCCTAACAATGGTCAGCTCAATAGTGTCAAAGGCCCAAGTACAGCAATGCACTACTGAAAAAAGTAAGGTAAATAAAAAGAGCTATTTTCAATGGCACATGTGTGACAAAGAACTCCCCCTCTCCATGCCCCTTTTATTACACTTGTGTGCATAAATGGCCATATACACCTAAAAAACACTAGAAGGGTGCCAGAAAACAGCACAAATTATGCGTGGTAATCAGTTTTACAAGTTAGGCATGAAGTTCCAACAATGAGGTGATCTTTGCCATAGATACAAAAGAATTTAAAATGTTCCATAGCAAGCAGTTCCCACCCAGGGGATGTAAACAAGCTACTTCTGCAATAACAAAGCATTTGCCTTGCATCTAGAGCTTTTTAAGGGGGAAAAAAAGAAAAGAAATCATAGATTTTATGAAATACCTTATTAGAAGGCATTCCCAGGGGGAGAATGGGTGTGGAAATGCAGAAGCAGTGTCAAATGTAGTAAGTTAATAAAAAGCAAATAAAATCCATATGCTTTAAATAAAGCCTAATGCATTATTCATAAAGATCTTTCTCTCACAAAGGAAGTTTAATTCATCATCCTGTTTACTATATTTTACTGCATCAATTAGAAAAGAGGAATTCTCTTCCTCTCCAAAGTTAGTAATAAATCTTCACCATACAAGGAAATTTATTATGGCGTTTAATAGCTTGATGAGAGATTCATAAAAGTAAATCAGCAAGACAAAGAAAATCAGCATGTGAGAAAGGAAAAATGATTTCTTTACGGTGAAAATTCATTCAGTTTACGATGCCTAGGTGATGTCAGGCCTGTTTTTCTCTTTTTGACCAGTTCACCTAAGCTGTGGGAAGGAGCAATGGAGGAGGAGGATGCTGGTTCCCAACTACCAGGACCTTCTCCAGAAAAGGACCAGATAAGCTGTGGGCTCTGGGTGGGTGTGAGGAGACACAAGCAAAAGCATCAAAAAGCAGAATTAAGGAGCATACATGGAATTATTATTTAATTTTTTTTCGTAGTAGCTACTGCTTAGGATAATATCTACCCAGGCTCAAAACCTGTGCTACACAGATCTAACTGGGCTGTAACCGAATTTTAAGAGTTGCTAATATGAATTTTTAATCATTTTTAAGCTGAGAAAAGGAAACAAGTTCCAAAGACATCCTTCCAGAAATATTTTATTCGGTTCACTATGGATGTACATTATGCTTACATAGTTGTCTTTTTTTCCAGCTGCTGTAGGCACCTAACAACACAACTATGTCACGCCAGCAGGCAGATGCAAAAATCATCATGGACCATTATTAACTGGAACTTGAATATTCCCATGACATGAGCAACTCTGTAAGGAGAATAGACTGGGTTTGAAAACATAACATATATGATGTGACAGTTTTGAGCTTAGTCTGTCCTTAAATGTTCTTATTCAGAAGTCTGTTCTTAAGATTACACAGGTTTAGGTAAATAGGTGGCAACTTCAGCTTTTACACTGCAACTGTTTTCAGACATTTCCTGAATATCTTTTAAAAATTTTCATTGGAGGGTTTTACACAATGAAAGAGCTTTTGAGACTTTCAGATTTGGGTTGCTTTTCTCTACATCACATTTTCTTTTTCCCTGACCTCACCATATCCATTTACTAACAAGTGTGGTGATAACAAGTGAACAGGAATTAAAATGATAACTTGTCGGTGATAACAAGTGAACAGGAATTAAAATGATAACTTGTCAGGAACGTTCTTTGAGAAGATGCACATAGTCCAGTCGAAAACTCTAGATGCATGCACCAGCATAATGGCACAAAATCAGACATGGGAACCACATTTGCATCTACATTTCAAATATACTCCATTGACTTTTATATCTGAAAGTCCTCATTTCCATCTTCAAACCTCAGTTCTTAATGCTACCCAAGAGGCTAAAATCTACTAGGGACATTTATAGGAAGCAAGCAAAGAATCCTGTTAAATATCGGTAGATATGCTTTTAGCAAGTAAAGATACATATATGTCATCAACTGCAGAATCCACAGGGCATGTGTGAGGAGCATACACAACCCAGCCATTTCAACTAAGTTAAGAACAAACTTGTCACCTCTGCTCAGGTTTTTCCCTGGCCTATTAAAATCTCAATTACACTTATAGACTCTCTGCTTCATTATTTGATTAGTGGTTAGAGTGGCTTCCAGTAGGAAAACAAGGGAATATGGGGCACATGGAGGAGGCCCAGAAGATATTAGAGATGTGTGACCCTGGCAGATACATAAGGTTGGGACTAATCCTCGATGGCAGATACAGAGATGCAAGGGTAACATGTACCCCACGTCCTCAGGTCCCTTTACAGCTCCATGTCCTTGTATCATCCCAAAACATGCAAGTACTTTAAAGGTTCTCAAATTTTAAGGCTCCCTGAATAAAATTTCAACGTGTTATCACCACTGCGCAAAATAAAACATCAGTCAGCCAAAAGCTCTTTTTAAGTGTTAACTAACAAATCACCAGTAACAAAGTTACTCTTTCAAGTTATTTTTACCTTCTTCTTCATTCTTGCTCTCCCAATGGTTAAATCCATCAAAATCCCCAGCTTGTCCCGAATTTGTCTCTCTCTAATTCAATTAATTGTTTTTTTCTTAAACATCCATGACCCAGGATGTTATGAATGAGAACTCCTACTTTGGTTTGGAAAACGAGTAGGAATAGAACTTACAGATAGGCTGGGGATCTGGAAGACAATGTCATCGCCTTTCACTTCTACATCTCAATCTGTTCTCACCCCACGCTTGGGGTTGTTCAAAGTTGCTGCTGGTTATAGGCTCTGCTGCGTGAGGACCTTTGCTTGGGTCCTGAAAAATACTGAACATGCTGTGGGTGCTATTAGACAGAAAGTACAATGTGAATAATATTTGATGTAATAATGATGAGAGTAAAATTGCATAAATTTCTTTTAACAAAAATTTCTGATTTTTCTTGGGTTTTGTATCTCAGTAACAGAAACATCAGTTCATGCAGTTAATTCATTTTCTTATGTAAACAGAAGAATTCACCAAAATTGTAAAAATATTTGAGTGTATAGACATTTAAAATACTTTTATCTCTGTATAGGAAAACATAAATGAAGTTATAGAAGAAAAGCAACTATTGAGCTAATAACCTCTGAAATAGTTTAGTAAGTGAATAGAGTGAGGATAAAAATTAAAAGCTGGAATTTAATTAAAAAGATATTTAATTTTCTTCCATTCTAATAATATTTGAATGAAATGTTTCATAGTATTTAGTGTAAAACTTGAATATCAACTTAAAAATTGATTATCAATTTAATACTTATTTTACCAAAAATATATCCAAAGTGTAGCTTAACAGAAAGTTCCATGGTAGGTTGACACATGAGAAGACAAACAGAATCATTGGACTTTTAGAACAATAACACTGAAATGCTGTGTTTTAATTAAGTTAAATTTCATTTAAGCTGTCGCTGTCCTTTACTTATATTTTAATCTTTATATTTAGTTACTAAATTGATAAATACTAGTTTCCTATAAAATGCTAAACTTACTGAGTGAGAGTCTGCTGACTTATCTGGGACTCCTGAAATTGGCTTTAGAGGTATTATTCCAATTGAAGCCTTGGGATCTTATCTCAACATTGGTTAGGACTTAAGAGGATAACAAAATAATAAAGAGAAAGCATAGAGAGGTGTAATAGAGGTATCATTAATGAGAAAGTACCATTAATGTATCATTAAAATCAAGGACATTATAGCACAGAGTTAGCTATTTCATCAATGAGTGTCAAGGAGCTTAAAGGAGTTTTGTTCAAAGAAAAGAAGTCACTTGGGAACTGTCCCTAAAGTTAATTTATGGGGGAGAGTAATAATGGGTCCAGCCAAAAAGAAAAATGAAACAGTGGTCGCACATATCAATGATTCAAACTGTTTTCCCTGGTTCTCTACACTATAAACATAAGTCTAATGAACAATTCACAGGAGCTGGTTTCCACACAGAGTTTTAAGAGTCTGAGGATTTTTTACTGAAAAGTCAGGAATTATCAAATCTCCAGGTCATTGTATTCATCTGACTCCACTCAATAATAAATACTGTGGTTCAACCAACAGTGACCTAACAAGTCAGTTTTAAGTTTGTAACTTAAAATAGAAGTTCAAAGAAGAGCAGAAAAATTGGAACAATGACAAATCCAAAGTATTTTGAAGGTTCATTGTCCTTTGGAAGGATACTCTTAAATTTCAGAATAGAAAAATGTGTATTAAAAAAATCACAAAGTCATTTTGCCCAGTATTAGCATAATACTTATCTTGATTGCTTTCATAGAAAATGTGCCCAAGTATCTTCATTTGCTTTGGATTACAAAATAGAAAAAGAAAGAGAAAATTCTAGCTAGTGATTTATTCAAGCATTAAGGTAATATGGTTCTGGGCATGTTATAAATACCTATGTATGTTATTACCACTACATCAAAAAGTGTCTTCTGCCAAAAAGGCTGAACTCCCTGAAAGCCATTTCTAATGAATCAGCAGGAGATAACAGTGGAATTGCATGAGACACACCATTCTGGGAGATCTAAAATCAATACTTTTTGTGTGATTTCAGCCTCTGCTGGCTCCACAAGTAAAATGCTGGAGTCCGTAGTTCTACACTAAAAATTAATTTGGCTCACTATGTCTGAGGCTTAAACTTCAGCCACACAATTAATGATGCATGATGTCACTAATCATTTCTTCTATGAAATAGCAAACTGTAGCTAAAAAATAAGACATGAGATGACAATTGCTTATGAGGTTAAGAAGAAAAATGTTTTGAGACCTTGGCAATCTCTCAATGATTACCCCTTTAAATAAATTTTGGAGGTCTCTCTGGGCATCACAACTGGCAAATATTGTACTCAATTAATTTGACAGTACCTGTTTTGGCAACATTCTCCCTTCAAATAAGCAAAAAAAACCTCTTTCACATTTCAAAGACATGTAAAATGCAGCCTCGTGATAAGAATATTACAACACTTACTCTTCTATTCTAGTTTGTCCCTACGGGACAAGTGCAGAACTCTGACGAAATCTGATCCTTTCTCCAAGTGCTTAATTTTTTTTGCTTTCTATCACCACCTGGAGACAAGGGCTATTTTGATCCCGATTACCAACCAACCTAAACAAGGTATAATTGACTTTTTCTAACCATGACCATGTTCTTGGGAAAAAATCAGAAAAATTTTCTCTGTAATATGTGTTTGTTTAAGACAGTATAGTGGTACTAAAGCATTTCAGGAAAGTTTGATATATTTAATTACTTAGAAACAACATTCAACGCAACATCATATAACAACTTCAGCGCTTTATCCCAGCCTTAACTGAAAAATGCAAAACTCAGATGTTTGTTCAAATATAGAGGACAAGGATGACTTAAGTGTTCTTGGCTCGGTTCTCAAGCAGGATGACTTCATTTTTGTGCCTGTTAGTCTGTTTAAACCTGATGTCACAGGACAAAGGAGTTATCCACCATAGTGACAGGCAGGGATTAAAGTTCCAGAGACAGAGATGCTACTTGTTACTTTTATCATCTATTGAGTATTGGGTTCAATAGAATAGAGACAATAAAAAGAAAACTATTGTGTGCACGGTGGCAGGTTCAGACCTAAACACCCTCCTTGTAGCTCCTTCCGTGGAACATTTGCCAGAGCAGGACCAAGTACATGTGCTGACAGGAAGATACCTGGTCATCCCTCTTTACATCATCACAGCTGAGAAAAATCACTCCCCTGATAAGGCACAACAATAGATAACCCATATGTTTACCAAGAGGTAATTTCTCCCTGTTTTTAGACAAAATTGGAAAGAAACTAAATGTAACAACTGAAAGACCATACAAGACCATAGAAAAGACCATCAAAGACCATAAGGTGTTCGACTGGTGCACAAGTAACCTTTATTAAACACAAAGTCATTGTGACAGTTCTAAGCAATAGTTATTTTATTAGAGGGAAAAAAAATCTATAGAGGAAGACATAGTACATTATTTTGTTTGGACTACTGTGTTATTTTCTGGGGGCAGAATCCTTTTCTACCATTTTTATTCATGATGTACTGATAACTCTGCTTTTAAGATTGGCCCCTTTCTTTCATTTTGAGAAAGCTTATTCTCTGCAGATACTTTAATGAGAGAAAAGCTGATTGTTTGAAACCCCAGCTTGATACTTATCATGTTGACAGATGGTATTCATTTGTGGTGAAATTATACTGTACTCTTACTCATAATTGACCCTGGAACTGGAGCTGTTGGCTAGTGAAATGCATTAGGTATACTATAGATGCCAAGATTATGGTCACTGAAATAAAGGTCACTTAGGGAAATATTTTAAATAAAATGTACTGCCTGAAAAATCATATTAGTAACTAGTCCTGACAGTAGTCAGAATTACTACATTTTACAGGTATAATTGTAAGAATGAACAAAAAACTTTTCAGATTGAATAACAATCTCTAACAGTTATTCAGCCAGTGCATTTATGTGGTGAAACAACAAAGATAATACACGATGAACAATCAATGTAAGTGGCAAGTCAGCAAACATATTCAACTATCTTTCTTTTATAAAATAAATGTGGTAAAAATAACAACTGACCACTATGAAAATCATTGATAAGGCTGGATTTCCATGTAATACCGTCTGACAAAAATCTGAATATTAATTAATACAGGGAGCAAGGATATACTGTTATACAATTGGGTTCAAAGAATAAATGATGCTTTAAAATACTGGAATGGCCTAAGAATTTTTTTATTAACCATATTACACACTATGAAGTTGCTCAAATGCATGCAGTTAATGAAGAGAGCTCAGCTCAATTTAATATTTTTTCCCTCTTAATTTTCTTGATTGTGGTTATATTTTTAAATTACAGAGCTTTAGATTTAACTTTTTTTTTATTTTTCTATATTTCCACTCCATTCCCAGACGTGAAAATGTGAATAAGCAATTCCATTATAGTCAGTAAAATTCACTGATAACTCCCAGAGACTTCTCTGGTATCACAGTGCTAATATGGTAGTACTCAATCATTGCCACTCTGGATATATTTGTGTGGTTACTTGTTTTCCCACTGCAGTATTCATAAGATACGAAAGGACTCAGTGCTAGAGCATACTGTGACTAATCAGTCCAAATTTGACTAAAAAAGTCTCAGCTTTGAAACCCTTTTCCTTATAATTCCTGTGTAAAATATAAGAATTCTTAGACAAAAGCAATTTTTCTGTGTTCTAGTATTTTTTACTGTGTCACTGCCTTACCAAAATTTCACCTCACTTACAAATAGATTTCACATTGTCATTTTTAATTTTACTGTTACGTTTCTGTATTTTATGGTAAAAAAATTATGTATTTTCCTCTTTAATATGTTGTCTACTGTGATGTGTGTTCAGCCTGTAATGATGGGTTTAGGAGAAGTTCTTAAAAACTATATTGATATCTCCTTGAGACCTGAGTCTTTTAATGGGAAAAATGAGGAAAAGATGCTGCTATTTCTTGTAATTTGGGATGTTTTGGTTCCTTCCAGTGCAGAACTAGACTGGTACAGAACAAGACAATGTGTCATGAATGGGGAAAAAAAACAGAACACCAATACTCCAGGAAAGAAAAAGACAGAGAGGAAAACCTTTCAGTTGATCACTGTTAATCAACATCTCACAAGAAGGTAGAGACAGATAGAAAAACAAAAAACAGGCAGATATGTGAAGACACCAAATTTTCTTATTCATGTTTCAATCAGCAGACTTAGCAATGATAATGAAAAGTAGCAATGTGAGAATGTAAAAGTCAGATTAAGTGAGAAATACTGCAGGAACAAAGAAACATAGGTAAGAAAGAAAATGGGTGGTTGCTGCAGTTAAAGATCTGTCAGAGGCTTTCCATTACAATAGTAGTACAACTGTAAAAGAGTATAAGCAGGGAGCCATTTGGAAGACCCTAGAAAGACTTGAGAAAGTGTGGCAAAAATGAAGCAAACTGAAAATATAGATTAAATAGACAGTGGGTAGGAAAGTGAAGAACAGATACCACATGATTGAAGGATGGTAGCTATAAATCCACATGAGTGAGAAACAGGATAGGAAAGAAATAAAGTTCATGCTTTTATCTCATCTATTTCTTGCAGTTGAGCAATAAAGAAAAAAATAAATGAACTAACATGAGAACTCTTATTTTCTTAAATATAGCTTTCTTTTATTCTTGCTTACTTGAAAACCCATTTAATTTAAAATATGTACGAAGAAAAACGAAAAACTGTTAGTCTATGGCCATGCACAGCAAGGCTCAATTTGAAGCACTTTTTTTATGGCCATGTTCCAAAGAGCAGTCAAATGGGATTTACAATGCCAGTGTCGACAGGATCTTAAGCGTAACAGCATTAGATGGCTGCCACCATAACTTCTCGGGTAGAGATGGCTACAGTATGTCATAGGCTACAATTAAAGCTCACTCATTATTCCTTTCTTCTCAACATTGAAAAGGTTAAGGACGTAGGGTCCTCAACGCCACTAAATTATCTTTCTAGTTTAGAGTATCCATAAATACCATGGAAAACCCAAGTAGATGTCTTTTCTTTCTTCAAGGGGTGCATTTTTTCCATTAGAAAATGGTGAAAGGGCAGAAAAAAAGGAAACATGATGAAGTCCAATACAGCTGAGTTTTATTTAGCCAAAAGACCTCCTTTAGATCTTGCTGTCCTACAGATCATTTTTCTTTTCTCTTTTCTTTGAAAAACCTAACCCCTACAAAGTGTCTGGACTTTTTTTGTTGTTGTTGCTGTTACAAATTGTAAAGAAATCAGAAATACCTGTGTATATTCTATTTAGAAATCTGAATTGACAAAAGGACAGGTAAGATGCTGGGAAATAACCTGCCCTGAATATCACCAGATTCTGTATGAGAAGTACCATTTCAGGCAGCTGATAGTCATACACTCATCAGAATCTGAATTCCCATCAGCTAACTTAGTAAGAATTTAATAATGCATAATGCATTATGCAACCTAAAAAAACATTAGCTGGATAATTCAAGGAGATAGAGTTATCCTATTTTGTTGTATTCTGACATGAAGCATCACTTCCTTCATATTACGTGTTGCTGGGTGCCTATTTGGTTGATAGTAATCTGAATCTGGAAGGAAAATGCTCCAGGCCATTCTAACATAAGCCTTACAACATTAAAAATAGGTCAGCTGTAAATTTTCAATTATGATTTTGGTTTGGCAGGAGACACTAAGACAATCTGAATACAGATTTTAAAATTGTATAAGCTTAATAGTGTCAACTAAACCAATATTATATTTTTCCATGCCCAGTACTGAATTTTCACTTCAGACAGTGTAGTCTCAGGATAAAGCATTCCTAGCAAAAGCTACTCAGTATCACGTCTGTGCTAAGATAATTCATTTGCACTGGGGCCCAGAGCAATCAGCAATGTTGCTGGCCTCAGGATACAATGTAGAAAACATATTTTGACACAGTTTTCCTGACATGGTTTGTCTGTATCTCATTAAATAAATATAAACAAGAATCACTTTTGGTCTGCTCAAAGGCAGGAACTAAAAAAGAAATGGAATCTATGGCTGATAATAGACTGAAAACATCCTAGTGAAAGGCAAGATACCAATGACACTGCAAATTCTCCAAGGGAATAAATGGGGAGGGTAAAATCAGAGTTTATGGGCTCCCTCACATTGGTGATCTACTCTGGACTATTCTGAGGATGGCTTCTTCAATCCATCCTACTGTCCAGCCTCTTACAACTACTCTGATGTTATATTTTAATTGTTTTACTTTTCTTGGAGCCTTTGGATAAGAGAGTTTTCTAGAAGCTATTGTTATAGAAAGCTCAGTCTTCAGGCTTCCAGTGTTCTGGTTTTTTAGAGGAAGGCTTGAGCAATGTTGCTTTATCTCACAAGGGGTGAGCAGCCACTGTTGAAGGAAATTCAGAAAAATAGAGGTGATGTAAAATAAGTAATAAAAGAAGGTTAGGAACTGATATTATTTAAGATTATATTTGGCTTGAAAAATAATAAAATAATGATTTATGAAATGTGAAATTACAAAGTAATGTCAAAGTACTTTAGAAAATACCAAGTTATGATAAAAACTGACATATTAATTCTGCAAGACGTCCCTTTCTCTCTTACAACACAGCTTCACCTATGCTTGTTAGGAAAAGGACATTGCTTTTATCAAGAGATAATATCTCTAACAAAATTGTATCCATCATTTTCCCTGAAAGATAAGAATTTCTATTGACATCAGGAACTGTATAGAAGTCAAGGAAACACTGGGGTCCCTTCCTAGAGGACCTTCCAGGTACTGTAACAGTAGCAATTATTATGATAATTTAATATTGATCATGTTCTTTGTATACAGTATTTAATAATGTCATTTGTGTACATATTGTCTCTGTGTAATTTATTTTGAATAGTTTTATACACTGTTCATCAATTTTTTTTTCACTATTTTGGGATCTGAAGAAAACACAGAAAGGAACTGCAGAAAGAAAAGAACCCAATATTCACATAGACCTATAAATCAAATAAAACTAAATTTTCCCTGAACTGCCAAAGGTAAATGCTTTTACAGACAAATTTGTAACTCCATACAATAGTTTCAGTGATTCACCTGTTTTCCCATGGTTGTAGCACTATATATGTGATTGCTTTAATGAAGCCTCTCATCCTCAGGCAGAGCAGCTGAATGGTACTGCCATGTCCATTTTAGTGCCCTGACTTGCAAAAGTTGTACACCTCATTATTCAAGCTGCAGGTAGCAAACTACCTGTGAATTATCATCTTTGCCAACAGGTAGAGCATAACAAGGATTTAATTGCTTTTGCCTTTGGCATCCTTCACCCTCAAGGGATGGCAACTGTTATTTCAATTGTAAGACAGAGCAGCTACTTAGTGGTCTTTCACCTGCAAAAGAATCAAGAATGTAAGTGTTAATTGATCAAAATTTGAGTCTGTCAACTGCTTTTAACTTCTTCTTCAACGTTGCAAGATTAAAAAGTTCTTCTGGAAGAGTCTGGAAGCCTCGGGGTCTGTAGACACCTTGTGGTTGAAAATCGTGTCCAGGCCACTGGTAATTAAAAGGTGACTAGGCAAGGAAAGCATTAGAGGCAAGGAAAACATTATTGTCTTCTGCTCCTCGTCTTTGCAGTTTCCTGAAAATCAGTTCTCACAACACAGTATCCCGAAGATCTGCACACTGGGAGAGCTGTTAGGTGTCCTGAGCTCATCCTTGGTTGAGCAGTGATTTCTATTAAAACCACAGAAAGCATTGCAGCAGACTGGCAGGGCAGTCCCCTCTCAAGGCAGTCACAGCCAGCCTTTCCTCATCACAGAGGGCTGCAGTCCTGCAGTAGGGCACTGCCATGAGCACTGCACTGTTTGCAAGGCCTCAGCGGTGAGGTTTGTCACTCCTGCTCTGTGCGAACTTTTCTTGACCTGCTTGCGGTTTCATTTCACTTTCGTTTTGCTGTGACAGCAGTTTCTCAAGCTGGCTAAGTGTCCATGGCTAATTTGTCCTACTTTTGTTTGCCTTGTGTGATACAAGTGCAGATTTTATAGCAATAAGCACATTGTGCAGAGTAAGATATCTACAACTATCACAAAGACACAGTGCAGGGAAACGCAGACCTGTTATGATAGTGAAGAAGCAGAAAGGTGTAAAATTGTTACAAAATCTATAAAAAATAATTCAAAGTGGATTGTAGGCCAAGGAAGAGGCAGCAATCCACATCAACTTCATACTCCTGTCAGTAATGAACTCCAGATACTGAGGATACTGAAGACTACCATATCACACCTCCCCTCTCAGCACCAGCACGAAAGGCCTTATCCCAGGAACCAGAGGAGCAGAAGGGGAGTGAACATTGCTCCAGGAGATGGGGCATATATGTTTAAAAATTTTAGCAGCATTATTTTTCTTTCTGTAACAATTACATCTGGATTATTAATAATTAAACTTAAGATTTCCATTATATTAATAATAAATTCTTGGTTTTATATAAATACAATTGTGCTGCATCTTTGCCCATAAAAAAATTGTAAGAGGATTAAATCTTGGCTTCATGGAAATATATGTAGAAACTATTTCCTATTACTTTATTGGATTCAGAATTTCAATGTATGTTCCTGTATAGGGAGAATGTTACATGAATTTTATTAATTTTGAAATTGTTTTGATAATTTGACTGCTTTTAACAATCTAATCACTCTCAGACTTAAAAACTAAGAGTTTGTTAAACTCTTAGAAACTCTACTCTTTAGAAACATTTTGACAGTGATGTCAGTCTTTTTTTCCATTGAAAACTTATCAATTTCATCAAAACTTTAGAACTGGAAAATGTCTCTTGACAAGAATGGAAGCTGTGATCAAAAAGAGCAAGGGGAAAACCAGAGGGGGGAGAAGCTCAGAAACTACTGTCTAATTTGTTGCTCTCTCATGGATTTTAATCTCTCTTGGGAGTTATTTTTCAAAAACAGAGATTGAGTTTATAGCAATCAAAATCCCTCAGTTAAGACATGGAATATTCATGTTCAAATTTCTGTCCCCAAAACTGTACCACCATGGGATTGGAAAAATGTTTGACATGCCTAGATCTCACACGAAAAGTAAATTTACAACTTGAGAAGAAAGCTAAAAATTAGTTCAATAATATAATACTTACAGCAGCAATACACTACTTGTAGCAGCTTTTATTTTGAGTTATCACTACAGTGACATATAGACTCACCTTTAGGAAAAGTTCAGCTCTTTTTCTTCTTTGGAAAATAGTCTCCTATGTAATGATATAAAGGTTCCTGTTATATCAATTAAACCAGTTTTAAAAGAAAAGTAGCAGAAGGGGGAAGTATCTTTTCCTTTTAAAACATATGTATTGCCATCCCAGAAAAACTTAAAGATAACTCCACTATTTAAAATATATCTGAAAGGCTAAGAAATAATGTCTCTTTTAAAAATAATCATCAATTTGTAAAGTTAATTTCTGAAAAGTTAGAGAATGTGCACATCAAAACCACCCATGTATGTTTGTTCTTCATTCTTGCACATTTACTTGAAAACAAGCTCTGGTGTGCATAAAGAAAAGTTCAGAAATAAAGAAATACAGGTGAAACTTAAATAAATACTGATACTATGCAGTATCTGCAGAGGTTATGGTGCATGAGAACATTTAGATCCACCTCACATGGCTACACCCCAACCATTGGTGGCATCAAGTTGCCATGAGAGGTCTTTTACCAAGAACTCTCTTACCAGAATAAGGATGGGTGGTGCTCAGTATATTTCATCATGTAATTCAGAAGTAAAATTAAAAATACTTTGACTACACAAATGGTTTACTGTCTGCACTATGTTACACAAGGTCTCTTTTTAGGAACGACTTCAAAGTATAAAATGTCCTTCAATAACTATGGCAAAACAACCCTGCAAAATCCATAATAGTCAACTCCAAAGAAATCCTAACCCATGAAACTGTGGAGGGCCTAAATCAAGTTCTGGCAGAAATCCAGTGTTACTGCTGTGTGCTGACAGTCAATATCAAATACAACATTTACATGTGTCTTTGCATATCACCATCTGTATTATTTTGCCCCTTCCGTATTTAATGAAGGTTTAGGAATGAAAGCCTTGACAGAAAGCTCAGAACAGAACAGATATAATAGAAGCAAAAATAATACCAGCTTTCAGAATTAATATAACTTTGAAAATGCCACTGGAGAAGGTTGGGTACTAATTTGATCTGCGTGTCTGTTCCTGGCTCCCTCAGAGTGGCTCATGAGGTGCGTGCCTTGCTGGCACTCCCGAAGTCTCTGCTACCAAAAAGGCACAAAGAACCGTGATGTAATTACAGTCTGTAGCCCCGGGGCTACAAATAACTAGCCTGTTAGAAAGGACAAAGGCTGCCCAGGCCACACATCTCAGGCACTTCAGCTCTTCCCTGGGGTATATGGCAGGATTTACTAATTTGCCTAATTACAAATACTGCAGGCAATACAGTTCCAGAAGATGTATCGGAATAAAAGCAGCTTCAATAAAACTTTTACTATAACTTTTAAACCCAGAAAGGGCTGAGCTGCACATACAGAGTGACATATCCTGCTTCTCTTCACTTTCTGTGGGTTTGAAAACCCAGACTACTGAATTAAACATTGGATAGTTATAGGTATAAAGAGTAGTAGTACAATTCTACTTACTGTTCCCTTTTACACATTCCTCCAGCCAAAAAAAAAAATAAATCCAACTAATTAGAGCTTATGAGAGCTATGGAGAGCTGCTCTGGATGTTTTATTTCAAAGGTCATTTATAGTGCAGCTTTTTATTGCCACTTAGGGGAATGAAAAATATAAAAAGAAAGTTTATTTTGTCACTATTAAGGTGTGATACAAGTTTGCTTGAGAGTGTATTTGAGTGGCATGTAAAACACATACACAAAAGTGTCTCACAGCATTGGGCTGGATAACAAACAATTCCTTTATATTACTTTATTTTCATTTCCAGAAATTTGTTGTTTAAAAGTTTTGCAGATAAAGGTTTCTTCTGTGTTCTAAGTAATTACAATTCTGGAGAAGAAACAACAGGACTGGTAAAAAATTACAGTTGTTTACTTTAGAGCTGAAAGAAATTGCTCCATTATTTCAATTTGTCACTTTATTTATTTATTTATTTTATGTGAGTGTTTTTATTGAAGGCTATTTTTATTGGCTGCATAACTTATAGAAATTACAGTGATGGCATATCTTTCTACGGTTAATGCTTTTAGCATTTCTTTTCACTGTTAAAGTAATGTAAATACACAGCTTATTGACACACTAATGTTTTGTTCAGCATGCTGATTAGTAAATTTGATATTACTTATATCTACTGTCTTCCCATTTTTACTGGTGTGACCAATGTTTATTATAATACAGAATTTAGATTAGATTTGTCTTTTCCAAAAATCATCAAGATTGTTATATTTCTGACTGATGACTCAAAAAAGGACAAAAAAGTATTCTTCCCTTTTGTGTTTTCTGAGTTCAGAGAAAAAAATATGTAGGTAATTCTGAGGATTGTTGAATGGGGCAGTTAGTGATATTTTTATCACATAAAAGTTTTCCACATCTCTGTTTTCTCTACAGAAGTATTTAAAGCCATGATTTCCAGATACGCTGGATCTTTTCAATTCAGTTGAAGTCAAGCGGTGCTGGAGATTTTGGAAAACCAGGCTCAAGACAAATATGCACTACACACAGAAGTATATGAAGACCGGCTGAGAGAATTGGGGTTGTTCAACCTGGAGAAGAGAAGGCTCCAGGGAAATCTTATATCAGCCTTATATCAGCACCTAACAAGACCCAGAAAAGCAGGTCTTTTCACAATGAGGGAGACTGGCTTCAAACTGAAAGAGAGTAGGTTTAGATCAGGTATTAGGAAGAGATTCTTTACTCTGAGGGTGCTGAGGCGCTGGCACAGCCTGCCCAGAGAAGCTGTGGATACTCCATCCCTGGAAGTCTTCAAGGCCAGGCTGGATGGGGCTCTGAGCAACCTTGTCTGGTGGAAAGTGTCCCTGCCCATGGCATTAAATTGGTAAGGAATATAAATAACTCTTTATTCTCACAAGTTCTGGCAACGTACTTCCATCTCAAACCTCTCTTCAGCAATATATTCCCATACTCTAACTGGCACTACTGTTGATAAGAGTAACATTGTAAGTTATCATATCCAACCTTTAATATTTTCCCTCTACACTTCTATAAAAGCTTGTAGAAAAAATCATTTATGTAAATTTTCAGTTTTTCAGTCTATGACTTCCCATTGATAATCTCTACTGTGCTTTTAGGTTTGGATTTGTTTTCTAAATGAGAATCATTGGAAATAGTTGAAAGACACCTACCACCTCTAGAGAAAGACTTAGCAATAGGAATCAGTCATTATGAACAAATACTAAGAAAAATAATGACAAACTGATCTATTTTTTTGTTTGTTTGTTTGAAATGTACAGACAAATTAAACTTTTTTTCTACAGGCAATGCACCTTGAAAAGTAAATAGGTCCCTTTCAAAGATTTTATGTATCACAGGTATCTCTTGTAGGGAGAATACATATTCCATAATATTTGTGTTTATTAAGTTAAACAACAAAAAATTATAGCAATCACAAGACAGACACTTAAAATTATAAATTTTTGACTTTAGAATTCCCATTGAAGTTCTGCATGCAGAGGCTTTTTTGCCTTCACTTCTACTACAACAGGATGTCATATACTGGAATCTACTTCTGCACTGTTTAAAATGTTCAAATACAGCTGCTATTGTAAATCTTACTGGACCAACAGAATAAGCTTCTAAGTGAGTGTTAGAATAAAAGGATCATAATTCCTATTGAGCTATGTCTTTCAGTTAATTGATTTTAAGAACTGTCCAAGTTATGAGCAGAGCTCATCCTGAATGAAGAGCATTTCTAAGACTACTTGGAGTGGGTTAGTTCCTTAGTAACCAACACAGAGTTCTGCCATATCATGAAGAGGAAGAAAACCTTCATTAACAAGGCTTTTCCTTCTATTTAAATGAAATTTGTGGATAATCAATCTTTGTGATCCTTCTTTTTTTTTTGAGTTCACAGGCATTAAGGAAAGCAACTGACAAACACAGCCACTGTGTTACATGAGTCAAGTAAACCTAATGAAGTCCTTTCAAAGGCTAAGAAAGTATTTCATGGACACATTTTGACTCTGACACATAAATACCAGTGTATCCTGGTTCAAGTCCTTTCCTTGCAGGCTTAAAAACAAAAAAAGTATATATATATGTAGATTCTCCCCCACCACCATACCAACTTCATTTCCATACCTTTGGAAATGTGAAATGTTTATCACACTTATCTTGGCATGGTGAAATCTAATTTTTAGGCTTCTGTTTCTCATTTTCCTTCTCTAAGTTTCTTCAATAACTCCTTTCCTCCTCTAAGTATCTTCAATAAGTCTCCTTCACAGCTTGTTTGTTAAGAAACTGCATCTTCTCAAGGATTCTTACATATTGAGTTTAACGCTTGAGGGGCCCTCAAAAGGTCCCTGGCCCAATCTGAGGGTAACATACCACTTGTTTTATAAGATATATCTTATTTTCATCCATAAGCAGGCAAAAAAAAAGTCTCTCCTAATCAAATGACAATAGGCTGAACAAGTTAATAAATACAAGTTATGTGCTCTCTAATTTTTAAGAGCAAGTGAAGCAAGTTTTTTAGCCTTGATACTCATAAAAGTCTTAAGCATTGCCAATTTAGCTTCCAGTCACCTCGCTTTTCAGAGAGAATTTAAACAGTCAGCAGGAAATATAATAAAAAAAGCCAAGTCCAAACAAAAGACAAAAAGATGAAAGATAAAAATTAAATAAACCACTACTAATGGAGAATTAAATTGGCAAATCAGAAGAGACAAGAGGAGGAAGTAATCATTAACCCTGCTTTTCTCCCAGACATAAGTAAAACTACAATTCAGATCCCAAAGTGGTTTCTGCCCTTCAACACATACTACTGTTTTTCCTTTCAGTGTGGATACCTGCCTTACATTTTTCTTTTAAACATGTGACTATACTGGAGGCATTGGTGGTGTCATCCATTTCCATTGTAATATATTCACTGACTACACAGAACTCAAAGTTAGGTACAGAGAAGTTTGTTTTCCTTTTCCCCAGAATTGTTGGAGATTTGCCCTTCAGGCATATTACAGGGAAGAAATTACTTGCAGATGGCAGAATACTTTGAAAAAACCCAATTAATTTTCACCAACAATTTGATTTGTGAGTGGGCTCCGTGCTTCTTTTTGTGCGTGAGACACAAAGAGAAGGCAGGAGCCACACATTTACCTTGGTGTTTTGTATGAGATGGACGAAAACCAGGATGAAAGCTAATGTCATGTTATAGTAAATCCTGCTCAACCCACTAGTTGGAAACAGCAGAGAGGTGGAGCATCCACACAGTAAAATATTAACAAATATTTGAAAGAATATCAAAACCACTGTATTTTTAGTAATAATGTATTGTAAATTCTTTCCCACATAGACTATACTTGATAACCTCCTCAGACTAAGAAAACAAGAGAAGGGAGGCATAGAGCCATTGGCAGTTGTTACAAGAAAATACCAACAAATGTGCCTGAGATTTTTACAACCTTTTTAAAGACAATTACAACAAAGTATGCCAGCATACATCTTTGCATTAATTTCTTATATATGAAGATAATTACAATAATTCAAAATTCAAGACTGGTGACATGTCCCATTAACACATCCATTTCACAAATAAAAGCAGAAAGGCCATACTACAATGGCAAAACACTAGTAAAAGTAAACCACTACTCTTACTCATGTTTAACACATTAATATTAACTCAGCTATCCCATTTAAAAAAAAAAAAAAGTCAAACCCTCATACATTCTACTGTTAATTTTTTTAATCAGACTTTTTACCATTTCAGAGTTACTTAAAAATACCTATTAAATTTTCATATATAGAGATAAGAAAAAGGAGGAGAGAATAAAAGAAAAGCTGGCAATGGGAAAAAGGTAGAAGGCACTGGGAAAAAAGTAATAATTAACAGACATAGCAATCTGAATATGAATTTCAGATATTCTTGTACTTCTCTGAGTAGCTTCCAAGGCAATAATTTTTTTTCAAAAGCAGTTTCTTTACTACTTGTGATATTAATCATTTTCTTTCATTTTCCATGATATCAGAGTTATTAACTTAGCCACTATTAAACCATATGATAGTTTCTCTAAGTAATGTAGCTGAGTGTTATCTGACAGTTGGGTTCTCTTTGTTATTGTCATCTCAGAGAATTTTATACCATGAAAATTAACCTTAGAATGGGACAAGGGTTGGCAACTCTTGAAGCGTTTATCCCTCTCCAATATAAGCAACAAAATTTTGGACCTAAAAATAATCACTGCAAGGTTCTCTGGGATGTGGAAATAGGCAATTAATATCGAAATAGATCCTCTCTTTCAGGTGCCTGTACTGATGTTAGTCCCTCCTGTGTCACCAGAGTGAGGGACAGCTGGAGCAGAGAGACGCTGCCTCCATACTTCCCCCAGGAGCACTTGCAATCTGGCCTCCAAAACATATTTTCAGTTTTTTCTGTGGCATTTTTAATTGTAATCCCAGTTCTCTGACAAAAAGTATTTTTTCACTTAACTGTCTCCCTTAACTCGGCACCTCACCTCTACCCTTCACTTTTGATACAGGTAATCTCAATTGGAATAACAGCATTTAAGGCTATTAAAGCAACATGTTATTTACAGCTCAATGCCGTTACCACTTTTATGCCTTGCATACTTATATAAATTGAATCACGGAATTTATATATACTCAAATATAAACTCAAGCTTGCGAAAAAAAAAGGAAAAGAGTTCTCTGGGGTAACCCAATAGCAAACACCATCTGCTGTTCTTCTGAGCTGAGAATGATGAGACATATTCCTGAAATTTCATGATTGTACAGTGTCCATGGAAAACTATATAAAGAAAATTTTGTGTGACATATGATACATTATAAAAGTACTCGAATCATATCACTAGTACCAAAGGGAAAAAAGAATATCAAGTATGCAAAATTTTCAGAACAGCATATTAATCTTTGCTGAAATAACCCTTCAATTTAAAGCACTGCTGCTCTAATGTCTTTCTATTGGTCACCTTTTTTAAAAACCATTATTTTTAGAAAGGCACCCCCCCCTGTATTTTTCTATATAGGTCCCCTCTCAGTACATTTGAAATCAATTTCCATGTAGGTACACTCCTGGTATGACCTTGAATGCCAAGTTATGGTTTTTTACATGCCTACAACTACCAAGGCCACTAATTTTCTGACATTTATCTATGAACATTCAAAACATATACCTATCATAATTGTTTAAAATTTTTTATTTGCTTAAATGATCTACCCAGAATATTTTACCAAATCTGACCTTTGTCAAACCACATGCACTTTTAGAATGATTTTTTTTTTTAAAATCTGTGAGGGAAGGCTAGGAAGGGAAAAAGTATCAACTTCAAGAGAAGTTATTTTTACTTTTAAAAACAAAATGCAAAGTATTTTTATTCAGAGATTTACTCAGTTGCATTACCGTAACTTTGGTCCATATGGTCAACGGATCTACTTGACTATGCCAAGTAGACTTGTACTATAAGAACACATGGTAGACTCACAGAATGGTTGAAGTTGGAAGGGACCTGTGAAAGTCACCTGGTCTATCCCCCCTGCTCAAGCAGAGTCATTTAGATCCCATTACCCAAGGCAGTGTCCAGATACCTTTAGAATATCACCAGGGATGGAGACTCTACAACCCCACTGGGCAACCTTCTCTAGCACTTGGTCCTCCACACAGTGAGAAAGTGTTTCCATATGTTCAGAGGGAGCTTTCTATGTTTCTGTTTGGGCCCATTGCCTCTTGTCGTGCCACTGGGTGCCACTGAAAAGAGCCTGACTCCATCCTCTTGGCATCCTTCCTTTAGCTATTTATCCACATTATTGTGAGCCACCCTGAGCTTTCACTTCCCCAATTGTGCAGTCCCATCTCTGTCAGTCATTCCTTATGTGAGAGATGCTGTAGCCCTCCATCATCCTTGTGGCTTTCCAAAATATCCACAAGGACCATCTAAGAGCCAAAGGCATTTCAGCAGCCTCAGCATGGTCTCTCTGAGTCCCCGGCAAGCAGCAAACCTTCCTGAGCAGAAGGCTGAATAAGCAGACAGAGACCTCCATCCCTCTCTGGAAGGAATCTCCCACTGCCATCCCTCACTCCTTCCCCATGGAGCAGCTGTGGGGCTCAGGCCTGAGCAATTCAAGCCCTTCCTACCCCTGAACCAAGCATGTAACAGGTGTGTGTTTATGTGATCTGACATTCTAGTCATAATGCAGGGATAAATCGCTGTCAGTTTATAGGGAAGGATGCATCCATGTGTCAAACCCTCAGGAAAGACAATTAAAACTCATGTGAACAATGCATCCTAATGAATGCCAATGTCTAGAGGGCCCTTGGAGAGATGCCAAGAAGAAACTGGTTGCAATTTGGAGGACTGAGCTGTATTCAGTTTCTGGACTCTAGATTAAGTTACACAGCATAAGTAAGAAAATCTTTCCTACGTGTGTGGTTGCATCTAGTTTCTTCTGGATTGAGGTTCAATACCTTTGCAAAATATGTTCTCTATCAATGTAGAAACAATATGTCAACGTTGCAGATAATTATGCTGTTCAAACTCGTCTACTTTATCTTCACATTTTCTGTTAGATTTATAAATCTTTGACCCCAGATTACAGCTTGTTTCTGAATAGCAGTAGCTTCTAGAAACATTCCAACACCAAATAGTCCATAGTAACTGAGATAATACATACAATCAAAAAGGCAAAGTAACACAATTACCCACAAAGATCAGTCTTGCTCTTTGTATAAAGTCACAGTGGATCTAGTGTTGTCTGTTCTGCAAATTGTTTGGAGCACAGATACCTCATCTCTCAGCTGAAATAGAAATATTTTACTGCCACTTTGCCATTCAACCAATGGCAAAGCATACCTAAAAATAAGTTTTATTGCCAGAAGTGAATGATGTAAGTGTTAAATAGTCATCACATACTCAATATACTGCTTAAAAAAAAAAAAAAAAAGAACCCAAGGAAATCCTGGAGGGTTTTTTTTTTGCATACAGTAGAGCAGAAGAGTCCAGCTCTGCACACATTATGTCTTTTCTCACAAAAGCTGAAGGGAATTTGCAGCATGTGGGACCTTGCATATCTTCAGTACAGGGAGATCACTGACACATCTGGGATCTGTGGAACAGCATCCATAAAAGATCGGCTGCATTATTGTCACCACCACCAAGAGCACGAGGAGCCAGGATAGTTTTGGTCAAAGCAGTGACATTCCCACTCCACACCTTGGCACAACTGCCCTGGACAAATCAGTCTCTTGGCTTGTGGAAGCTGCTGCAATCAAAGATGTGACAGCAACTCCTCTTTAAGCCCTACATTCCCTGCATACTTTGGAAAGGAGGTGACACTTGAGGGAAGCCTGCTTTTCACTCATGGAAGGCCAGGGATAGTTCTCGTGTAGGTTTTCATGCATAAACTGACAAAAATTGCATAGACCAGGCAGAGAGTGAATCAACACCTTGCAATGCTGTGTAGATTTATTGCCTGCTCAACATAAATCCTGTCTCTCTTGAACCACAATTCACAAGAATCTCAACATGCAATAGCATAAGTAGATTTTATCTGTATTTGAGTTAAGATGGCAAAATTAAACCTATTATTGCAGAAAGCAGAAATCAACAAGAGCCAATCTTCAATTTTCATCTGAAGGTTAAGGCTAGTACTTAGTAGTAGAAGTTATTTTTTCCTCAACTTGCATGGTTTTACTGGTATGCCTGAAATTATTTTAAGAAGTAAATAACACCTAACTCTGAACTGTAGCTCCACTAATGAAGTTATTGTTGTCTGCTACAGACACAACAAAATAAATTAAAAATCCAGTCCTTCTGAATAGTAATCCTCCTCTTCCAAAGCCAGAAGCTTTTTTATCACAAAGAATTATAAAATGCCTGAGATATGAGTTTTAATTAGAGTTCTGACTTAACAATCTAACAGTAAATGCTGCCATTAGTAAAAAAGAATGATATAGTGGATATACTCTATCATGTAATGATATAAAAATTCTGTTATTTTTAAAAAATGAAGTTACATTTCTACATGCTATCAGACTCTGTAAACCATGTCCTTAAATAACAGAAAGCTGAAATGTAAGTGAAGGTAAGGTACTTTCGTGGCCTCCATTAATATAATGACACCTTTCAGAGGGAGTAAGGTCAATAAAGTGTTCCTCTATTTTTGCTTATTCCCTGTCAGCAGCTCCTGGTCCACCGGCAGTGTCACATTTCACTCAGTTCTGCTTCCAGTTTCGATTCCTTATTATTCTTGTGGCTGTCAGCAATGAATAGGCAGCACAAACCATGGCCTAGGCAACACTGAAAGAGTATACAGGGAGTTTTGCTGAATTCCTTGAGAGCTCTTTCTGGCTCAGTGACCACCTACCCTCCCAGATGGAACAACTGCGATGGGTTTGACCTCACTCCAGAGCAATATGAAGCCAAGCATGTATCCAACTACTTCTCCACGGAGTAGATTTAAGCTCTCAAAAATTGGGAAGAAGCCATGTGAATTGTTCCCAAGCATTACATGATCTAACTTGTAGAATTTTATGGATTGAGACAAGGGCATAATCCTTTAGCTCCATATCCATATAGTGGAATACAGCTCTATTTATGACGCTCACCTTTGGCAATTAAGTACACCTTCTATACACTTTACAGTGAAAGGTAGGGGTTTTGCTGTTAATATTACTTATTTTCTTAAGTAATCAATAGAGGGAAATGTATGTCCTCAGATCCAAGGCACTAAACTGACCTTTGAAGCTAGATGATGATGCTTAAAAGTACTCTGGAAATTCCTCCCAAATGAGACTACTAGGGAGGGAACACTGCATTTACTAATGCTAATGATTTTAAAGAAAGGAACAAGGGGTAAATGGTATGGACTTGTGCACATTGTGAGTTATAAACAGGAAAAAAGAGGGGAGAAAATAGGAAAGCAGAAAGAATAGCAGATAATATGGTAGTTATAGATTTGTGTATAGGAAAGTAAACAAAATACAAACATGTATATGAGTTATACATTTGCTTGCGTGCAACTGCAATGCCATACCACACATGATTTGCATTAATAATCTTTTAAAAGATAATGGAAACAATTGTTGAAGATTAATGACAAAAAGAAAAATAAATGAGGATAGGAATAACAAAAGAGTCTGTGCTTTTAAATATTCAGAGATGGCTTCAGAGTAGAATATTATTATTAATAAAAAACTACATGTCCTAATCTATATTTAATTTATCAATATTTCCCTTAAACAGTCAAGGTAAGCTTTGGAAGGTCAGAGATGTTTAAGATCTTCTTTAGATAGATATTTAATTTCTCATCAAATTTTGCAGGTTTTCTTCCAAATGATAATACCCTGTGATCATATAGCACAATTGCTATTTTGAGTTAACAGGCCAGTTGGTGCAAATTCTCAAACGGGCCTTTAAAATGAATTCAATTTTTTCTATTATTTCAGTATGAGTAAGGATCATGCATAGCCTTTGTATTAGGTTGGCAGTCTTCCAGCTACTTTCCTGCATTGCCTATATTATTCCAACATTTTTTATTGCAACTCTTCTGCTCTGGAATTGACTGGATAAAGCTGATTGTGGACCCCTTATGTTTGCACCTTCCAAGAGACACACACTTAAAAATGTAATATGCACTGGGACAAGATAAATACACACTTGCAGAACACCAGTCACTACAATAGAAAAGACTGTGACAGCAAATATGAAAAAAAAGTACATTCTCTAGAGTGTACTCAAAAAGGCAAAGGCAGGAACCTCAGACAGACTTTGTTCCTGGTTTTCTTTCCTCTTAATTTAGTCTGACAGCACTCCAGATAGCTGCACTATAGGGAGGAGCTGGATACAACATCCTTTTTCCAGAGACCATCAGGGAACTTTTGGCAAGATAGTACCTGGAGTGGGGGCTGGCATGGCCCAGTGCCTTAGGCAGTTCTTTCATTCAACTCTGCCTGGGGCAGCATCTGTTGATGGGTAGCAGATAGCCAGGATGACTATAGCCCTGTGTTATAGGAAGTCAGCTGGAAATTAGATTGTTTAATTGATATTCCACTACAGATAAAATTAAAGCATTGGTACGCTATATATATGACTGTGACAGCACAGACTCTTTCCCACGGGAATTCTTCCCTTCTTCTACTAAAGTTTACTAAATATAAGTTCTATGTTACTGAGAGCGGCTTTTGGAAACAGGCAGTCAGAGCCTGGGGCCAATCAATCCAGGGGGGTGGATTGATCTCAACCAATCCAAATAGCCCTCTCGCGTGTCTATAAATCTGTTATTAATTAAATAAACTCACTCAGCATTCTTTCAAATTCGTGTGTCCCTTCACTCTGCTATCAGTTCAACAACGACATATGACAGGGGTCATATCTAGAGACTGACTGCAAACTCTGAATGCTTTGTCTGTACGCTGAGAATGACAACCATGCTAAAGGACGTTAGTCCTAACACAGAAAAGAGAACTCCGAGCTTTTGGCTCAGAGTTCAGCAGGTCAGTGTCCACTCCCATTGTATCAATTTCTGGTTCACTGTCATGGGCTGACCCTGAGTGTCCTCCAGCCACCCACCAAAGTCTCTATCACTCTCCTTTCCTCAGCAGGGCAGAGGAAGAAAATACAACAGAAATGCTTGAAGGCTGAGGTAAGGAGAGAGACATCACTTACCAATTACTGGTGTGGGCAAAACAGACCCAATTTAAGGGAAATTAATTTAATGTACTGCAAACTAATAAGAGAGTAGGGCAGTGAGAAATAAATACAAAGCTAAAACCACCTTCTCCCCAGCCCATTCTTCCCAGGATCAACTGCACTCCTGACTCTTTGCCCTCCATCCCCAGAAGTGACACAGGGAGGTCGAAAATGGAGCTGTGACCATTTCATAACACTTCATCTCTGTTGCTCTTCCCCTGTCCAACGTGGTACCTTTAACATGACATCCAGTCCTTCACAAAGGCCGCCAATGTGGGTCCTTCCCATAGACTGAAGTTCTTTAAGAGATGCTCCAGTAGGGGAGGATACTTCCATTAGGGAATTTTATTGCCATTTATTGTGCAGTAACTTTTCCCCTCTTCTTAAATAATTGTATTCCCAAGGCACGATCACCACTGATGTTTGGCTCGGTCTTGACCAGTGGTTGGTTCCCCTTGGAGCCACTGGCAATGATTCTCTTGGGCATGGGGGAAGATTCTGGCACCTTCTCACAGAAACCACCCCTGTAGCACCCCTGCTACCAAAACTTTGCCACATAAATCAAATACATTCCATCCCCCATATCTGCCAATTATGTATTTAAGAAATATCTTTAAAATCCACAGTCCTCACAAAATCTTCACAAACTCCACTCACATCAACAACAACAAAAAACTTCTGTGCTCCAAAATCATCAAAACGCCAAACAAAAGTGGACAATTTACACACAATCCAACACTCATCCTTGTTCCACAATTATCAAAAAGTTTTCTAGGATCTTTTCACTCTCTAGCATTGTTCAGTCCGTATTTTGCCTATTATCTCTCCCAATTGCTATCTTTGCTTGGAATTTGTGGTGCTGGATGTTGGATGCCAAAAAAGGACTGTGGGGGACTGATCTTGCCTCGATGGCAGTTGCCCACCAAGATATGACTCCTTTCCTCAACAGGACAGGAGGGGAGAAAATAGGATGGAAAAAACCCATGTAACAAGACAAAGGCAATTTAACAAGAGGAAAAAAAAGGCTGCATGTAGAAGAAAAGGATCACAGTAGATTTTATTCTCTAAGTCCCAACATCAGACAATGTCTAGGTACTTCCCAGGAAGCAGGACTTCAGCACAGATAGTGGTTCCTCTGGAAGGCAAATATCACAATAATATATGTCCTCCCTCTTTCTCCTCTCTCAGCTTTTATATCTGTATGCTGTCTGGTATGGAATATACCTTTGGTCAGTTTGGGTCATCTATCCTGGCTGTGACCTTCCCAAGATCTTATCCACTCCCACCTTACTGGGTGAGTGTAGCCTTACTGGTGTATTGGAGAGGTGGCCCTGGTGCTGTGTGAGCACTGTCCAGCAGGACCAGAAATGGGTGTATTCTCCAAAACTTTCTGGATACCAATGCAAAGCACAGACCTGTGAGGTCTCAGCTAGAGCCAAAACACCATACAGACCAAATACACCCATTTGGGGTTTCTCCCTATGTTGCTGAATACCTCCAGCCACTATTCTTGTGAGCCAAACCTGGGTGTGGATAGTTACAACTCAGAAAAAATTCTCACGTTAAAATAAAAATAGAGCAACATACAAGTTACTTTAGCTCTCGGTGTATTTTCAGAAATTCTAATTCTCATTCTTGTCAATTCTTTGCTTCAGTGCTACTCTCAGTAAAACACTAGTGCATCAATGTTCTCAGATGCTTGCCTGACTAATAAGGATTCATTAAGATGAACAGTTCCTGATTTGAGACTGTCACTGCAGAACTTTTGTGGTCATATAGAACAAAACTTCTCACTCAGAATGGAGTAACATTTCATACCCCATTATAATTCTTGGGATCTTGGAGATCCTATAGGATTCCAGGACATACCATGACAAGATATACCATGACCTGGATGCTACTCCTCTGTCCTTTGAATGGGTGAACAATCCCTTCCTTTCAGTTGCTTATATCACATCTCTGATTGAAGTCCTTCTCAGTCCAGTGCAGGAGGAATACCAACCTATTAAAACTATCAAAGGTATTTTCCAACTTAAATGATTTCATGATTCTATTTCCTAATTGTATCCTACTTTTCCTTATCTCAAAATTTCTACCCACAAACCAGGATTTCTGCCCACCCTTTGCTCTTCCTAGTGACATACAAATTCAGTTGTGGTGAGACTATAGGAGTAACACACAAGTAGCTCCCAAATTTTATCCAATATAGGAAAAAAAAATTACTTAAAATAAGTGCCCAGAAAATTAGGTAGCAGATGACTTATCTCCTGGAAGATAATGAGAAGAGATTACAGAAGAAGTGAAATGTTTTATCAGTGTTCCCATGGAAACTGAAATAGGTGCAATAACAAGCTTTTAAATTTCATCAAGTTTCCTAAGAACATAAAGTTGGATCCTGCTAACAGCCAAGGCCAAAAACCTCCTGGGTTAGTCAGAATAGTGTTGTCAGCCTCAGTGCTCAACCTCCCAGTCTACGTCTAAGAAGGAGAAAGGAAGAGCCTTGCTGTGGGTAGACAGAGAACTGATAAGGGACAAGGACAGGAAGTATTCAAAAGCAAGCCCCAGACAGTAATTTTGATGCAGATTATGCTAAAGAAATATTTTTACAAGCATCACAGCCACCAGTATTGTCAGAACCCAGAGATATCCTCCATCCCACAGTGAACTCTGCTTTCTGAAAGCAAGAGCTCTCTCCACAGGCTTTTGACCAGAAGCCTGGTTTATAACCTGGGAGGAGGAGAAGGATGAGTTCTGAAACTCCTACCCTGTTCTTCAGACATGACATTTCCACTAGTCAGGGAATAATTACTGTAGGTGCAAGTCTTCAGCTTCCTGTTTTTCAAGATGTAATTTTGCATGAGTGCCTCTCATTGCTATAAAATTTGAAAACCCTTTTTTGTTTATAGTGTGCCAATCCAAAGTTTGGCTTGTTTTGCCTTTTATTCTTCTGACTGACAGTTTATGCATCTAATATCATTAGTACCTCCACTGTTCTCTAAAACAGTAATTTTTGTAAGAGGAGAATGAAGTTTCATTAAAAATTTTTCACATACTGTCATAGAGGATTAAAGAGAAAGTATTTGAAACTGCCTAGTGTTTTAAGAGGAAAAGTTTAACATGACAAGAGCTCTGCAGCTCATGTACAATACAATACACCACACTGTACAAAATACAATAATCTCTAATGCTGCAAGGGACACATTGCTCAGCATATTCACGGCCAATATAGGTTTCCATTTCCCTCTCAATCTTCCAAATATACTCTACTGTGGTTTCAGAGTTACTTTGGCTATGGAAAAATAGGCCTTTTCTCTATCCAAATGTTCAGTGAAAGATTTCATTAACTAAGAATGCTAAGGCAAACTAAATTGGATAAAAGAAAAGGACTAAGATAAGTTAACCTTATATTCAGAAGTCACTGAGCACTGTTTCAATTTTTCATTAGCAGAAACAGCTGATATCTTCTGAAAGCCTTCCACTTATAATTTTCCTCCGGGCCGTGTTATATTACTGTTAGTGAATCTGTGACAGTACAGAAATGCATAGTAATCAACATTGAGGTACACTGAAGAAAGAGGCTTCACAGAGGTACAAAGCTGGGGAATTGCCATACGAGTTCACTGAAGTGTTCTTACAAAGGACTATGAACTTGCAAAGGTGTCAATAAACACCTAAAGCCATTATTTTCATTCTTGTGCTTTTGTGAGGTTCCTTAGATGTTGGTCTACCCCAAAATTTCAAGTACATATCAAAGACACACCCCTCCTCCCCCACTCCCACTGTTACACCATAGGAGAACACCATAAAAACCTCCCTGAGCATTTCTGGCCATATGACCAAATGTCTTCTTACTTCCAACACCAGCCCTGCCTCAAACATAAGCAGTTTGCAGTTTAAGATAACCCCAAGATATTTTAGGTAGTGTTGTTTTCTACATGATTGAGCCTCTCTTCCCTATTCCCATGCAATTAATATCATGTCATTTACATGTGCTTTATCACAGGCTTCCCTGTAGAAATCAGTTGCCTTCCAGTACCTGAAAGAAGCCTACAGAAAAGATGGAGAAAGACAATTTATAAGGGTCTGGAGCAACAGGACAAGGGGGAATGGATTCAAACTGACAGAGAGTAGGTTTAGATGAGATATTAGGAAGAAATTCATCACTGTGAGGGTGGTGAGGCACTGGCACAGATTGCCCAGAGAAGTTGTGGCTGCCCCATCCCTGGAAGTGTCCAAGGTCAGGTTGGGTGGGATCCTGAGCAACGTGGTCTGGTGGAAGGTGTGCCTGCCCATGGCAGAGATGTTGGAATTCAATGTTCTTTAAGGTCTCTCCAACCCAGGTCATTCTATGACAAGCTATCTGCACACATAGGTCATTCTATGACAAGCTATCTGCACACATTTTGCAGCCAGTCTGATAGAAGCCCCCAGTGGAGACCTTGAAAATGTCCAGCGTTTGTCACTGATAATCTGGACAATGGAGTAGAGACTCTACCTACCTCTTAGGTGATACCAGGCTGGGTGGAGTGCCTTCTGAAACAATTTAAACATTAAAATCAGTTTATCAAAGTGTGATAAAATTGCAAAATATCTCATTGGGAGAAGTGTTTATCCAGAGAAGATTTCTCAGACTTCATCTGAAGAGAAGTACAGAGGTGCCTGTGTTGGCAGAGGAAAATAATTGTTCTACACATCCAGAAAACAACTGAAGAATCAACCAATCCAGCAATAGATGTTTCATCAATGTGTTGGAACAGCTCAATGGCAGTTTAAAAATATTGCTACAAAAATAAATGAACGAAACAACAGAAAAAGTAAAAAATAAAAGAAAAAAAAAAAGAAAGATTTTGAGATTCTGAGATTAGACTCCAGGAGATGAAACATTCCAGTCTTAACCAGTAGTAGGTTTTGGAATGCAGATAATCCAACAGAAATGCAGAATATGAGGGTGGTATGCTTTTTATAGGAGAGGAAAGAAGCACAGTTTAGTAACACTAGTATTCAATAACTACTTGTAAAATAGACATTAGGTTGTGAAAACAATGTTCTATAAATACCGGCAGTAAGCACTACTACATGTTTACAGAACTAATGATATATTACATAATTACAATATAACAAAAGGGAAATCTAAAGGCCAACACCTCACAGGATATTGGCCCAAGGAATTTCCTGTAAACCTAGAAAGGCAAAAGTTCTAATGAACTCTGACAAGCTACCACCAATAATAAGGCAGGCATAATATTCTGCTTTTGTGATGTTTGTGTATTTTGCAGCTATCCTTTCAGGTATTATATTTGTGAAGTAAAAGCTTTGTTGAGTCTGCTGACTTCAACAGATACTGACCTAACTTCTTGGTCCTGTGTGAAAGCAGCTTCTAATTTCATTAAAAGGCTGTAAAAATTTAATTCTGCTTCCTTGAACTTATACACCTCTGGTTCTGCATAAGAGTATGTTCATATCAAAATAGCTTTTACAGTAAATATAATTAATTTCCTTGAAAAATAAAGGATTTTGATGCTTTTGGTATTTTACTGAGGGATTGAATAACTGAAGTTCTTTCAAAGTCATCCTCTATGAATGAAAGTATACCAAGAGTTAAGAAAGACTTTGCTTTAACGCTTATAAAGGTTGCACCTTACCTAGACACACATTTCTATAATGTAATTTCACCTCATTACTTCAAAGTAATGGAAATTCAATTCATTTCAATTAATTATTAATATTTATAGGTGAAAAATCTGGAGAAATTGAAATGCATTTGATACAGATTTAAGGATGTCTGAGGCTATTTGGAAATATCCAACTCAAGCTATACACTCATTCTGAAACACTACAGGACAGATACAGTTTTAGTTAATCTCACCACACATTCTGTCAAATCCAAGATTTTTGCTTATCTATGGTGCCTTAGCTCTGTCCCATTTGTCCCAGTTAGTTTGTCTTTAAGAATAAAGTTTAGCTTTCAATGTTGCGCTAAACAACTGACCCAAAAAACAGATTACTGTCATATGCATTGATGAAGTATCTGTGGCAGCATAAAGATATCCAACAATATACCTTTTAAACACCCTGTAGAGAGCAAACATCCCTTAAATTCTGTGAGGCACCAAAACCTTGCCACAGCCCCAACACATCTGCAAAGCAGTGCCTCCCACACCTACCTGTAATGGTTTAACCCCAGGAAAAATTAAACCCCACGCAGCCATTCACCTATTCCCCACGTTGGGATGGGGGAGAGAATCAGAAAGGCAAAAGGTAGAATACTTGTGGGTTGAGGTAAAGTTTAATAGTGAAAACAAGGGCTGCACAAATCAAAGCAAAACAAGGAATTCATTCACTGCTCCCCATGGGCAGGCAGGTGTTCAGCATCCCCAGGAGAGCAGGGATCCATCACATGTAATGGTGTCTTGGGAAGACAAACACCATTGCCCCGAGTATGCCATCACCTCTTCATTCTTCTTCTCCCCTCAGCCATATATGCTGATCATGGTGCTCTATAGCATGGAATATCCCTTTGTTCAGTTGGGGTCAGCTGCCCAGGCTGTGCCCTGTCCCAGTGTCTTGTGCATCCCTAGCCAAATTGCTGGTGGGGTGGTGTGAAAGTGATGCTCAGCATTAGCTAAAATATCCCTGTGTTATTAACAGTGTTTCCAGCACAAATCCAAAACACAGCCCCATACGAGATACTGTGAAGAAGATTAACTCTACCCCAGCCAAAAGCAGCACAACCCTATGCCCTCCAAACTACCTTTTTACTCTTGTAAGACACAAAACAAAGCCCTGAATATAAAACTGTATTTGTTTGCATAATCATTTTACAAACTAATCGTTTCACTGTGAATAACTCCTGATAAAGTTTATAGTGTGCTTATACTTAATTAATCCATTATTACAAGTGAAAGCCAAACATGGGTTAAACACTTCCTAACACAGTGGAAAACAAATCCAGGATTATTTAAATAGATGTAAGATTTGGATACCAACATTTTCCTTCAACACAGATTGTTCATTATATTATTGGTGCAATAGATTTGTGAATGAAAAGCATAATGATCAAGTAAATTGCCTTCAGGTTAGCTGTGAGCCCAGACATAGGGAAATGAAATTACAAAGAGGGAAGGAAGGAAAAAAACCCCAAAAGTCAGATTGATTTGTGAATTACGTACATATTTTGCTGAACTGTTAATGAACACTTCCTATCGCAATTGTAGTTTATCTAACTACATGACAAAGAGAAGGCTTATTTAACAAACAGTTTATTACAGATCTTCTGTGGGTTTTTTGTCTCCACTAAAAAGAAAAAAAATTACTGTATAACCTATTTTCAAATGAACTGTGTTTCAGCAGTCTGTGAGGAGGCATGTGCTAATTTGCATGATCTATTATCTCCGGCATCTATTTGTTTGTGGTCTTTGCTTATAGAAGAATTGGCATTAATTATAAGTATGGAAGTAATTTGAAATGTCAGTTCAGAATTTTACAGCTTGGAATAGCTCATCCTTCAATAATTAAGTCAATAAAATTAACTTAATTTAATTTAAACAGCAGTGCTTCTTTTTAGACCTTACACAGTGATTACAATTAGTATTTCATAATTAGTATTTTATTGATGTCCATGCACTGGATTGCCAGGTGTCATCAAGATACACCGATGATTGGAAGTAATTTGATAAACATTCAGAACTGTTGCATTAATGGCATGCCTCCCAATTATGCATTGAGTTAATGAATGCATTTAAATGTTATGGAGATGAATTTAAAGGACAGCTCAACCTTAATTACTATACTATTTCCTCCCTCTTCCCATTCTAATTATAACTTCAGTAGTTATCACTTTTTAGTATACAAACATCACATTCCTCTGTAAATGCAAAAATAGAATACTTATGTTATTTTTTATTTTTTGTTTTTTAAGGGTGTTAATAGTGCTAAAATAACAAGGGTCATTTCCGCCTAAAATAAAGACTTCTCGAAATTGAGAAATGATCTTTTATCAGTCCTCCCTCATTCACATTTAATTTTCTTAAAGACTAACAGGTAGGACACGACAGAGAGTAAATGAAACTCTTTCAATCAATATCTTAATTTTTTCCCCTATTCATTAAAGAATACTGAGAAATAATGGAAGAGTTAACATCACTAACTAGCAGGGTGTTTGAAAGTGTGAAAGGCAGGTAGTGGAAATCTTTGAAGCTCTGTTTCAGCATAATTTAACATCAAGGAGATGACCCTGAATGCTTTGAAACCTATGGCTCCCAAAACTCACAGTGATTTTGCTCTCACGTGGAAATGATTTGGCCCTAGAAACACCTGTCATTACCAGTGCTTCCTCAGAAGAATATGGCAAGGAAGACAGTAGTCCTGAACTCAGCAAATCCCCTGGAAGTTTATTCTCTTGTGAGCACAGGAAAACCCAGGTTTTAAGGAAAAGAGAAGCAAAATTGCTCTCTCTAAGGGACGGAGATGAATCATCAGCTACCAGATGGCTAATTCATGGCTGCAATTTCTTAACTTTGACACATTTAAAGGGACAGCTGATGGAAATGAATGCCAGGCAAGATTCCTATAAAAGTTGACTATGCCATTAGAAGATACTTTCCAAACCACAAAACCTACTCTAGCACAGAAAAGAGACTTAGGAAGAATACAAGGGTTTTGCTAACAGACGTTGTGAAGATTTATAAGAGAGATACAGTTTGCACAAATCCCCTAGCACATTACAAAACTGGAAGGAACAGAAGTGTGTGATCTCCAAGGGCATTATGACATTGCAACCTGCCAAAAATAGTCTGCTGTGCTTCTCAATATCTTTACAGTTCTTAGAGCTTTAAAGGTCCTGACAGTATACAGTGAGCACTGTCTGCATGGAAATAGAGTAAAAGGAATATTAAGTAACATGTCCTGAGTAGAGCTTAAATTTATTAATTGCTACCTTGTCCAACTCTCTAATTCTTCTCTCTCCCCTCCATTATTTAGTTTTTCTATCTAGTTTCTCACAAAGTTCTCACAGATTTTCAGAGTACTTTTGTTTGTTTGTGGTTTTTTTACTATTGTTTTCAATGCATATTATTGATAGTGGAGATCAGGTAGTTTTGAGAAAGATCGAGCTTGCTGCTTCACCCTAGAAAAAGAAGTTTGGCTAAAGGTAGTGGAGAACCAAGACAGTGTCCCTAAATAAAGATTTAAATTCTACCTGCTCCCACTCTTGCACAGCTAAAGCAGTGCTGTCTGTGGTGAGAGACTCTTTCTGCTGTGCTGAAAAGGCAGCGTCTGGAAGACAGACGACTGCACAAGTGGTACCAAGAACAGGCTGAGGCAACACCAATTCAGCATCCTACTTGATGTGTCTGCTCCTAAATTATATGTGTATCCATACTAAAGAAATAGGATGTGTGCAAAAGAGGGTGATCCGACAGGAAGATATATTTATTAGACTACACAGGCTTCTCACTGCACGTATGTAAATCCTTGTAAATCCTTTGCCCATTGCACTTGTGCGATTTTTTGAAGTGCAGTGAAAAGTAGGGCAAATATATTCAGCCTTTATGATTTGCTATGACAAACATGGGAATTTCTTCTTGCTCAAACATGTCGACATGTGAGAGAACTGTGGGTGTGTGTGTTCAGGTGCCTTTCCACCAGTCACGAAAAGACTTGGATGAGCACCACTCAGCAGAAATCAGGAGCATTGTGGAAAACAAAGGTTGTACCATTCCACCTTACCTAAATTTTTTGAAAAGGTGGGATAGGAAAAGAGACCTAAATGTAGATTTTTTAAAATTTAAACAGTGATTACAGTTACAGTTAAACAGCATTGTGTTTAATTTCTATTCATGAGCTAAGCTACAGCAACGCAAGAGGAGGCTCAAAGTGACTTTTCTATAGCACTTCTAAGTGCTTCTAATCATCTCTGCTTCACCCTCCTACATGAAAGTGTAATTTGTCTTTCAGAATTTGAGTTTCCCTTAAGAGCTTGTATTTTAGACCAAAAAACCCCATTGCACATTGATAACTAGTAGAGTACTGAACGTGACAAAATCATGATCCAAGTATATTATAAAGACTCAAACCAGACAATTAATAAAGTGACCTCTGTTTTTAAAAAGGAAATGCACCTTGGAGACTTTACCTAAAATTTTTTTGACTTTTGAGGTGGGAAATAACTGGTGTCACATAGGCCAGTGGTAAAAGTATTCAGTACAAATCAAATTGCCTAGACTCAGCATATGTATCAAATTAATGGAGCGTAATGTTTTTAGGTCAGGATTTATTTTAGAAGACATTCCTCCCATTTTTTATGAAATACTCATTAAAAGCAATCCACATATAAATTACTGTAAGACTAGAATCCTACACACTGAACATATTTACTTGTTGCCTTAATCTAATCACAAGCAGGCAGAAAAACCTAAAGTACGTAAAAAGTCATGAGTGATTTTCTTACAGTTTCTAAAATTCATGTATTGTCTTAGTCAGTTGGCAAATACGTCTTCCTAGAGCATCAAGATACTAAAAGTTTGAAATGGTAGAAATTTAGTACAGGACCTTATAAAGGGAAAGGGTTTCTTGTGTTTGCATCTTTAATCAAGATGACCTTTTGTACTTACCAGCACCAACAAATGCACCAGAATGGTCTGGCTAGGTTCACACATATAATGTAGAAGGAAAAGAAAAAAGAGATGGCAGCTGTCAGATCCTCACCACATTTCATGAGTTTCTCTTCACTGCTGACAAATCACCTCTAGTGTGGTCCTATCAGCAGACTTTCTTACCTTAATACAGACAACATGTCTCTGTTTTACTACTGGGAACACCATTCTGGAAGCACTGTCCTGGAAATATTATTAACTACCAACACAAGACAGTCTTAATCCCTGTTAAACACATATTTGCACATTCCCTTTCGTGTTGTGTTCATACTGATTCTTCATAATTTTTTTACAAAGCTCCACAGAATTCACTGAATTCAAAATGAAGGTGCTTCTTATGAATCTCTTGTATTCCATTCTAGCATGGGGCCTTTAAATGATCTAATTTGAAGCTAGTATTTCTATTAGCTTCAAGTTCATCAATATTCAACGGCTTCACATTTATAGATGCAAGCTTATCTAAAAGAACAAAACCCCCAATCCACAGAATTCAGCTCCCCAGTTTGTTGCAAGCTGTAATTTATATCCAAATGCTGTGAAACATCGCGCAAACAGTGGACTATTCCTGGCTGTATTTTTTTTCTCTTGTAAACCAGCCTGTGTTTTGGCTTTAATCCCCTGAATAAAATCAAAATGTAATAACAAGCTCTTTGAGCAAAATGTCATTCTGTCTAGCAACTGAAGCTGCAGCACCAAACTGTGCTAACTAGATCACTGACAGTTCAGCACTGTCAATAAATGACAGTATTGGTATGAGTAATGTGTATACTTAAGGCTGCATGTAATGGGAATAAAGTGTTCTTCTATTGTCAAAAGTGTATCATTTCAGAGTCTTCATAGCAGAAGTTTGCTCGATAGCTCAGCAGGCTGGCAGACAAGGGAGCCAGCAGATAAAGACCAGCCCAATGACAGGTATAGCTGTTACATATTTCTGGAACATCATGATCTAACTGCAACCTTATGAGGTAAACAGAGGTGAAAAGGAAAAATGAAAAGAAAAAAGACCTTTAAAAGGAATTGCCTCAAGCTGACATGTGGCAGTACATGTACTGGAGACGGTGTAATTCTTGGCCCGATGACAATCACAATGAAGAAAGTCTAGTTTTGGTCTCACACCCTCAGCATTGCATCCAAGTTAAAAACCAAACAAATACTACCGCCTTCTCAAAAAAACTCCAGCTAGGTTTCATAAAGTTATTTTAAAAATCATGTAGAGTCCCATCACTATACATATTCAGTCATTTGAGTGCTTCTGACGATGTTCAAATATCAGGCCTGATAATGTGAACTAAAGCTCTGGAAGTCAATCTGTTTTCTTACACAAGCCCCGCTCTTCTTCCCCCAGGCTGTTGAGGACATTTGCAGCTACACAGGGAGCAACATAATGCTGCTGTTATGCTGTTTGTCCTTTATCCCAGGGGGAGGAGAGCTAAAAGAGACACATCTGGAAGGTGTGACTGACATATTTAGAAAAAAAGACTGTGAAAGTGCCTAGGGAAAGGTTTAATTTATTAGAACAGCTGTCCTAGTTACGCCTCTTTCATGGCTACTGATGTAGTCTTTATGTTGATCTCCCTCAAGTTCATTGAGGGAAGCTTTCTCAGTGGGGTGGGTTGACCTTGAGTGGCTGTCAAACCTCCACACAGCCACTCTCACAGATCCCCCTCCTCAACAGGGCAGGAGGGGAACAAGTAATGTGGAAGAGCTCATGGACCAAGACAAAGACAAGGAGCATTTATCAGTTACCACCACAGGCAAAACAGGCTCAGCTTGGGGAAAACTAATGTGATTGATCACCAATTAAAATACGGAGTTGCATAGCAAGAAACAAAGACAAAACATCTTTTGCCCTCCTTCCCAGGCTCAACTTCACTCCTTCATCCCAATTCCTCTGCCTACAGATTGAGCAGTGCTGGAGCCATGGGGAATGGATGTTGTGCTCCATGGGATCAGATGATGGGCAAGAGGTAGAAACTGATGCACAGGAAGTTCCACCTGAACACGAGGAAGAACTTCTTTATTGGGCAGTGATTGAGCACTGGAACAGATCACCCAGAGAGGGTGTGGAGTCTCCCTCACTGGAGATATTCCAGAACTGTCTGGACACAATCCTGAACCGTGTGCTCTAGTGTGACCCTGCTTGAACAGATGACCAATGAGGTGCTTTCCAACCTGACCCATTCTGGGATTCTGTGTAATATTGGACAGTGTGTCTCTTGTCAGTCTGCATGTGACATTTGTTTCACTTACTGCTGATGTCATGTTTTAGCAAGAAACTAATTGATATAATTAATAGTGTAAGGCCTACACAAATAGATCACCTTCAATACTTTTCATCTGTGTACTTTTCCCTCTGTTGTAAAGTCTTGGATATATGCAAATGGTACCAAAATAGGGCTCCTTATAATACCTTCCTTTAGAATTTCTAAGACCTTAAACCATAATTTCTTGTTATTTGAGGGGGGTGGGGGGTGTGTGTGAAGAAGAGTTTCTGATAACAAAGTTACAAAGGAAAAATCCAGGTTTGAAAGTTGAGCATTGACTATTCCTAAGGAATTTAAACTGAGAGATTTTTAATGTGATTGCACTGGTAACACAAAGGAAATGAAAGCAAAGCAAATTAAGTTAAATTTAGTCCACCACAGAACAAACCATTCAGGAATAAATTCATTGGATATGAGGTACTCTTCTGCTAACTAATATTTTCTGCTCTCTATTTAGCAACTACCATCGTAGCTCCCTAAACCATGAATCAAAGGAAAAAATAATGAAAAAGGCTTCTTTCTCCTCACTTTAGTGATTCCCCGTGCATTTGTTGCTACATTTGTTAATCCACAAGACAGCATTGGGTACAGCACTTTAAAGTCACCCCCCTCTAAGGATTGGAAGCCCATTGGAGAAAGAGTTAAGGATCAGCAGATACTACTCATTCTAAAGGAGTGTCATGTTTACTTCTACACAGTTGGTCTTCAGAAAGTAATTTGGTGGAATCTACTTGAAATTTTAAACATGTCTCATGACATTTCAAAGTGTCAGCTGTTCCCTTTATTAAAAGAAAACAAGACAACATGATACCAGAACCAGCCTAAGCCTTCTCTATAATCTGATTGCTCTTGAGCTTTCCTGGATCTAAAGTCCACATAGCTTTTATAGGACTGTAGTTTAATGCAGCTCACTGAGCAGCACCTAAGTGTAAAATACTTTTATAGGGTTCAAGCTCCTGTTTCCAGTGTGAAACAGGGTAAAGGGAGGAAAAAAATGCTTGTTCACCTAGTGGAATTGTGTGCATTTGGGGGTTGGAAGCGTTCATTTGTGTTGCAATGTTTTAGCTAAATAAGTACACAGTTTGATTTTGCCATTTATTTTAAATAGGTAGATTACTTGGGAAATATAACTGTGTTTGGACAAGAGATGGGAAGTGGTCTTCACTACTCTCAAGTAGCCCATGACACTGCTTGAAAAACAAACTAAAAAGCCACAAAACCAATGCACAACATCCTCATATCCCTGAATCATACATTATTTCCCAGTGTAAGAGGAAATCAGAACAAATAAAGAGCCGAACAACTCCAGAGAGATATGTGGATTTGGTTTACCTTTGATAAGTTTAGTCTAGCAGTCCGTTACACAGGACTAACATCAAGTTACAGGAGATGTAGGACTGAAGAAATGAGACAGAGATCAGAATACAGCATTAAGTTACTGACAGAGATTCAGGAAGCAATACCCCTGTGGACATGAAATTTCCCACAAAGGTTATTAAACTTAAACTTTACAATTCACAAGAACCTATACAGAAAAAAAAAATATTAGAGAAGTTGAAGGAGTGTGGCATTACAGAAGGTAGGTTGCAGGGCAACAGGCCTTGAAAGCCAGAGTGACCTTCTGTCTTCGGTCCAGAAGAAACCCTGGGACCCATGAAAAACATCCTGGTGACAGGGGAAGTGGAAAAAAAATGCATTATGAGTTTGTAAACTGTTTGACCTATCAGAAGTGAGAAATATCATTTGTTACCTTAAAAAGCATTATTTACCTGTTACCATAAAAGACAATACTTTAGAACAGAGTTGAGTAATTGGGACACTGTGGTGTAGAATTAGTTCCTGTTTGCGTGATAGTATATAAAGAATTTTCACTGCGTAATAAATCTCTTTTTGCACACCACCATCCCGTGAGGTCAGCATCTTCTTAGTCACCACAAAGGAGAGTAGAGGGAAATAAGTTAATAAAATAATGAGAAAATGCTAACTGTATAAAGTTTAAGGAATCTACTATTTCTGCACAAGCAGAAAAAGTATGGCTATAGTGTAGCACAAGCTTTGAGAAAAGCTGTTAGTGTTTTGCAATGGATATAGGAAGAGATATGGTGAATGGAATCTGAAAAGAAGCTTCAGGCAAATGATTTAAGGACTGAATTCAAAGGGCAAAAGAAAAGAAAAAGGAAGGGTTGGTATTTTGCAGTACCAGATTGTGTTTTGAAGAAGGGAAATATAGACAATGCTTGTCCAGTTTGTGAGGCAGTCTGAAATGATACTGAAGCAATTGGATTTAAAGATGAGATTTCTAAACTAGATTTCATTAGTTTTAATAATTCTTCAACATTGACATAAGCACCAAGCAGAAATACAAGCATACTTGCTGGATAAGCATCTACTGATGTGTTAAGGATTGATCTCTTTAGAGACTTTTCTGTTTATATGCTTATATAATAGCATTTCATCATATAATTTTAATGGTGGTAATAGTTCTGTTATACTTGTCTTTAATATTCTTTCTGGAAAAAACTTTATATTATGAAAGAAAAGTAAGGAACACGCTATTAAGTAGCTGCTAGGAAACAGATATATCTACCATGTCATCTTTAAATGCAAAATTTTTTCTCTCTGTCTTAAACGTAATAGGAATCACAATCAAACAGGAAGAAAAAAAATCTGGTTTGATACTTGTGTAGGACAGCTTTTTGCTCTACAAATACACTTGAACAATGAATTCAAACAGCCTTTTATCTTGTTTCAATCAGAAAGCTGATGTAGACAAAAACCTGCATTTAATAGCATTATGGCTCAGATATATGCTGACAAAACCCTGAAAATTCAAAAGCAAGAGCATCTTTTAAATTACTTATTTAAATTTGAAAGCCCTGGCTTTTGTGGTTTGCTCTGTTTGTATGCTCCAAGCACGGCTTTTCTCTTTTGTCCAATTTTAATATATAAATTGTACTTTATACAGTCTCCAAAGGTTGTGAAACCTTTCTAGTCTTTCTGGATGGCAGACAGGTGAATGATTCGCAATAGCTGAATTAATTCTGAGAGTTTTTTAAAATGTTTACAATTTAACTGACTAACATCAGTTTTACAGCATATGATTTGCAACAGTCTTCAGGGCTCTTGGTATATGCCTTTTGATAAACGTAACAATTACATAAAATCATTTAATACTACAGACAATAGTAGCTTCAATCCTTTGTCTAAATTCTTTCTTTTTGTGGATTAGAAATCCTGGGACCAACAGTTCCAAAGGCAATATTAAAGTCTTTTAATGCTGATTCAGTTACTAGGCACATGTCCTACACTGATGTGTCTAAATATCATAATGAAATTTTAATTGCAAAGAAAAGAGCATATCTAAAATGAAATAATGTTTTTCATTTCTACAACACCCAGGGGCAATAATTCACTTATAGACTAATGGCCTGTAAAATTCTTCTTGTTGACTGTTAACTGCAAAATTCAAGCAGTGTGTAAGAATATGAAATGCTTCCTGTAGAATGCTGGCTTTAGAATCATAGAATGGATTTGGTTGGAAGGGACCTTAGAGTTAGCCTGGTTCCAACCCCCTGCCATGGACAGGGATATTTCCACTAGATCAGGTTGCTCAGAGCCTCATCCAACCTGGCCTTGAACACTTCCAGGGATGAGTCATCCCCAGCTTCTCTGGTCAGCGTGTTTCAGTACCTCAACAGCCTCATAGTAAAAATTTTCTTCTGTATATGCAACCTAAATTCTCTCTCTTTCAGTTGAGTCCCTTATTCCTTGCTCTGTCACTACAGTCCCTAAGGAAGTTCCCTCTGGTTTCCTTGCAGGCTCCCTTCAGATACTGGAAGGTTACTGTGATGTCTCCACCCAACCTTCTCTAACTCTGGAGACTGAAGTCAGTTTATTTCGTTCTTCATTCTTACTAGGTCAATATATGTTCCCCATTTTACTTCTTGGTTTTGCCCTGACATTAAAAGTAGTAGTAGACACTGCAACTTGCATTCAGCACCTCGCCTCACTGCCTACAGCAGACCGTAGACATCCTCCCTGAGATAAACTTTGTGAATGTATGTACTGCTTCAGGACTTGTGTGAACAGAAAAACAGAAGATAATTTTTCTAGCTCTGAAAAATTCACAGTCTTGTTTGCAAAGATAGAAGGTGAATGCACACGTAGAGAATACCTACGAGATTTTAAGTGCATCATTTTCAGACAACTTGCTGGTATAGGAAAAGATAAATACCCTGGCACCTCAGATTGTGTCACTGTTACACATGATGCATACACTCATCAGTTGACCTCCCTCTGTCTGTTATTTCTTAAGAATCATAAATGTATGGAAGTTTCTTCCCCATGGAAGGGGGAAAAAGCACGGCTTGTGTTAGGGCAATATTTTTCATAAGATATTCACTCATTAAAGGACAGAATGTCACTTGGGGATATAAGAAATGTAGTGTTGAGTCAACTTAGAATGAAAGTGCTAATAGAGAAACTACGGATTTCCCACACCACCACCACTCTAGTGGGAAATAACGTCTCAGGTCCAAGATCAGGGGTCAGCCTGGATACAGAATCTTCAGCTCCTAAATTCACAGAAGAGTCAAAACCTGTGAAAATAAGAATTCTGTTTTTAATTGACCAGGGAAATTTGATTCTTACTTGACTAGAGCTATGCAGTGGATTAAAGACTGCATGCTAATAATTTGCCTTTCACATGTATTTGTACAGACGTATTTTCTACACAGGTAGTTTCACAAGTTCTTTAAACAAACTTTGAGTGTAAGTGCTTATGTAAGTGCTTAATTTATCTTAAACACATACATTTTTTTTTCTGATTAAATAAAAATCACTGGTTATATAGCATAACAATGACACACCT
>VZTJ01003710.1:83312-360287 GCA_013397795.1 Orthonyx spaldingii | reverse complement strand
TTTTTTTTTTTTAAATACAGAATTACAAAGCATGTATCTAATCCATGGTGTCCTATTGGACATTTTGATTCAGTTAATCACCTTCAAATATCAACACTGTAAACTATAACTGCAAAGACAACTCGTCTAGTGAGTTCCAAAGGAACAAAAAAGAGAAAAAACCCCCAAAAAACCCCTCAACCTCCCTCCCTCTAAACCACAAGCAAGTAACTTATTACTAAAACACAGAAACTAAACTGAGAAAGCCTAATTTCCCATGTTGAAAGTGCAGGAAATAAGCCTTTCTAATAACTTGGCTACCAAATTATTGATTAAACCTATAACCAGGATCTAATACACTTGATTATATAGCTAAAAACATAGATCTTGTTTTTCTGGGTGGAAAGTTTGCTTTTCTAGAGCATGACTAGCAAGCTAAATGAAAAGTAGAGATTCTTTAATTCAAATACTTTGGTATTATACTTAGTGGTTTTTTTGCTGTTTTGGAAGATATTATGAAAAAAAAAAAAAAAAAGCTACTTTAAGAGCTCTCCTTTCTTACTTCCACTACTTGTGCCTGCATAATCCTTTTGACACTTGACCTGTCTACATGCCCATCAAATACCATGAGACTGACCTGATGTTATGGAAATTTTACATGCCAGCCACCATAACAGGATTATACTCTAGGATCTCGCTGAGTCAGGAAGCCAAGAAGATATCTTTTTGTGAAGTTCACTTTATTAATAGTGCTACAGCTTGAGTTGTTTGCCTCCAGAGAGGGAACCTGAACAACAAATCCTTGCATAGTTGTATTGCTACAATCCAAGTTTCCTGTCCCTAAAGCAATAGTTTGAACCAATAGTTATACTAAGATCTGGGGTCTTACACCTTATTGGTTTGATTTGTTTGTTGTTTTCCTGGGGAAGATATATTTTTCTGCAAGATAAAGTGCTTCTCTCTCTTGTTTCACCACTTCTTAGGCTGGTTTGAATGGGTTCTGTGGTTATCTTTTCAGCAGCTGCAATACAGGTGTTATAAATCATGTATCACAATCTATAGGCTTTGTCTGCTCATGCAAAATACTATTGTTAAGTCTTAATTATATAATGGTCCTCTCTAGAACAGTATTGTCCTTGTTTTTATTAACATTCATGTTATTTATTATGTGGGAGGACAACGTTTGTAGCCTCTAAGATGTAAGCACAGTTGAGTACAGCAAGTATTACAAAGTTAAATACAAACAGTATTACAAAGATTATTATAAAAATCAATAACCCATAAAGAATTCATTTTGCCCAGGCTGTTAAATCTGATATCCAGGAGATAAGCCAAGACCATACTTCTTGTAAGCCTGTTGAAGTATTATCCAATTGTACTTTATCCATTAATTTTACTTGCTACCACAATTTCCAGACATCAGCTGAAATCCTCCCACTTAGGTCAACAAATATGCGATGACTGATATTTATAATTGTACATACTCCCCCTTGTGAGGCTAAGAGAGTGTCTACTAACATTCTATTTTTCAGTGAAATTTCAGAGAGCTGTGAAACCTTTTTTTAGAATGTCAGAATTGCATCAGCAGTATTATTGCCTAAAGTTTCTACTGCCACTGAAAAGTTAACTAAGGCCTTTTCTAATTCACACACTCACAATCAGATAAAAAAACATAAGGAGTGGAACATGGCTGGACTTTCTACTAATGAATTTCTACATTTGAAATGTACATATGAACAAATGTTTGTACCATGATCCTGATATCACAGCTAAATTTGAGAACAAAAATATTAGGAGTTGAGGCTCCTAAGACACAAATTCCTGACCAATCTCCTGGTAATTTTTTGTGAGCTTTCTTACCACATATCCCACAACACCCTTTGCCCTCAGGTACAGGCCAAGGTGCATGGAAAAGTCCCCATTTACTCCTGTTATTTATATGCCCATTGTCTGGTTGCACTCATCAAAGTTGCTCACAGGAGTAGTATTACTACAGGAGCATAAGTGGAGGGGTGCAGGTGTAAAGTTTTACACGCTGCATGTTTGTTCTTTGCTACTGGGACTGCTACCTCCCACTGTTGTGAGTGCATGTGGTCATGGTGGACAGTAATATCTGAACACAATAGTCCATGAGACGTTATTTGGTACCGGGATCCCTAAAAGAGAAGTGCTTGAAGCCGAGGAAGGAAAGGAGACATCCAGCAGTGAGTTTTACTAGTAATTCGGACTATGTTTTTTGATCAATTGAAATAAAAATTTTCCCTCCTTGTAACAAGGCTGTATAAATTTAGACACTGTCTCATGTAAAAAAGCATGGGAAAGGTTACTAACTTTACATGTAGAATTTCCATAATTTCCTCAGGCTCTTGAAAACCCCTCACCCAAGTAGGTCTGGAAAAAACCAAAAAACCTATATCAGTTTTTAAAACAGTGACCACGTTGGATTCTTCCTGCACTTGTTGTTCATCCATTGAATGACCTTTTGACAACCACTTAACATGCAAGTGATGGATCCAAGCTTCCTGTCCTCTAACTTTTACAGCAAAGTAAGAATTTAATAAGACTGTCTGCAACCACTCCCACATTCCAATTTAGATTTATGGGAAAACACTTTTAATAAAATTTTATCTCCAGGCTGCAAATCATGTGCCTGTATCTCCAGAGATGTGGGTTAGTACCACTAATCATGATTCCTTTTAATTTTGAAACTTTCCTGTAAGTTTAGGACCTAGTGCGTCAAATGCTCATCTGCATTCAAGAAGCTGTTTTGGGCTGGGATATAAGTTCCCAGTATAGACAAGTCTCTCCCAAAAAAAACTTAATCAAACAATAGTCCAAGGTATTGTCTTGGGTCATTTCAAATGTCCCATAAGGTTAAATTTAATGCTTCAGGCCATTTTAACCCCATATATGTGCAAATTTTAGCTGTTCTCTCCTTAATAGTTAATTCATCCTTTCTACCCATGCAGATGCTTGAGGGTGATAAGGGTCTGCAATCTTTTTAATTCCTAACTTTTTATAAAATCAATTGATTATTCCTGCTGTGACATGTGACCTTCTTCAGATTCAGGTTCTTGTATTCCATACCTAGGAATAATTTCTTTAAGGAGAACTTTTATTACTCTTCCATTGTCTGCTTTGCTTATTGGGAAAGCCTCCACCCATATTGATAACTGGTCTCCTATAACTAGCAAATATTTATTTCCACATATTATGGACATAACAGCATTGTTTACATGCAGTCTTCAGAATGGGAAAAAAAGGCTGATTTGCATAGGCTTTCTATTATAGAATTTCTTGCAGATAGGACAGGTATTAATAATTATTTTAGTGGCTGCATAGACACTCAGTGGCACCCGTATTTGTAACACTTCATTAGCCACTGCTTCCAGTCCTCCATGTTTTACCATAAAACTACTTGATTACAGTAATCTTTTCAGTAAGACAGGTTTTCCCTCCCATTTTCTGTATTGTCTTCATCTTCCACTGTTTCCCATTTTCTCCAATGTTCTTTGCTTGTCCCATTTGATTGATATAGTTTATAGTTTTCTTGGATGGTCAACACTGGACCTCAAGTTCTCGTCTAAAGCAATTGTCATGATCTTTACCATGAGTTGACAAGACACAGGTTTTGCTGCTATATCAACTAAGGCATTCCCTTTCCTAATTACAGCACTCCTTGTATGAGCTAGACAGTAAACCACAGCAATCTCTTTGAGGAGTTGGAAACTATTGCATCATTTCTCAGTAAATTGCTGGGAGCTACTGATCTCAAAGGATTGACTGGATTGGGTCTTACTACTCAATATATGTTGAGAAATTCCTCAAACTTTACAAGGATTTTTCACCTCTCCCATTACTTGGTAGGTATTACAGTACCCAGGACATCTGAGTCCTTGAAAGACAGACCTCTTCTGTGACAGATACCTGCAGCCTCCATATTGAGACTTAAGTCCACTTTTTGTGGCTACAGCATAAGACAAACACATTTCCAGTCTGTTACTTGTGTGAAACATCTAAATAGTTTACCAGCTGCAAGTGTTTACATTTCCTTAGGGGGTAATTATTTAAGAATTAACACTTTCAGTATTCATCCAACTTTACTGTCCACTGCCAGTCTGCATTCTATTGGAGCACATTTTTCATCTCTTATCTCCTTTCAGTTTACATTTAAGTACCTTGGCTCATATTTCTGTTTGCTTCTTTGTTATCTTCTCAGTTGGCGCTACCAACTCTTCTCAATTTATGACAAGCTATGAATGTCATTAACACTATATCCCCCTCCCACTTCCACAGCAATAATGATGATGATATGCAAATGACTAATTCTATCCTACTGAAGTAAATAAGTCTTAACTCTGATTTGCATAACTTGGAAGAAAGCCCCTGAAGTACACTTGTCAACTTTTTCCACTTTGATACAGGTACTTGAACCCACTATTTACTTTTTCAAACAGTTCTAATACAGATCACCATTCCACAATCATTTGTTTTAAAGCTAAAGAGGATGATCCCTTCACTCTCCCAAATGGATTCATTAGAAAATTCAAACAAAATAGAAACGTATTTCTTCTAGCTACTCAAATATTGTGCTGATATTTATGGAAGTTTAATTTACAAATGCAAGTGTTTACTGTACATGTGCACATCAACGGTGTTAGATGTTAAGGACACTTCAGCTCCATCAACATAACTTTGAAAATATGGTTTATTATACCTGCCTTGGCAATTTCTGCACTTTGTTTTCTGTTCAGGGAATGCTACAGTTTGGTGTGCTTGGTTGGGGGTTTTGTTTTGTTGTTTGCAGGGTTTTTTTAAAGCAAAGTCCATTCTTTGTAAGTCTATGACCATTATTTGACAGCAAAATAACAGGTTTAGAGTGGCACACAGAAATCACTATTTATGCATCAAACATCATGGGAGAAGGGGAGAATCCACCTATGCTCATGTCATTGTGGGACTTACCTACCATAATTTACAGACAAGAAACACCCTAAGCTAAGCAGCATTAGCAGCTCCAGGTTTGACGTGCTGACATGATGCCCAGTTACCATGACAGGTTAGGAGTCATTGGCCTGACAGTACCTTAACTCACACCTAGAGCTGTGGTGCAATCCTACAGGGTTTATATCCAGGGAAGAGAAACAGGAGTATCATGGGCATGACTCACATCTTTTCAGATGAAGATACTGAAAGGGGCTGAGATGAGCCTCCCCTTGAAGGCCTGGTCACTGACCACAACAGGGACCCATCATAGCTCACACCGACTGAGACATCCTTCATATTTTACAGCCAGAGAGGTCAGAACAAATCCTTCTCTCCACTTTTTTCAGAAGTTAAATTGCTAGAAGGAGTTATGACTTAATTTGAGACTTGGCAGCATGGCACTGGAGCTTCAGCCTCTTTTTCTAACTTTAAGTCAACTCCCTATCTCTATCTGCCAGACTCTACTGTGATGCAGATGTGAATTAATTGTTTGAGTTAGCTTACCCGACAAATCAAGGCAAATTGCAAATTACCTTTGAAATCAAGGCAAATTGCTCAGAATTTTCTTGGCTTGCCCAGCACAATTAAAAATATAGAGTAGAATTTTTATAATCTAAACACATTCTATATTTATCACTTGTGGAAAAAAAGTATCATACTACTGCACTCGCAGGCACCACAACATGGAAAGTGTCCATAATTTTTACCTCTCTGAAAATGACTGCTTTGTCAAAAACATGAGGAAAGAGAGGACAAGAAGTATATGTAATTATGCATACACCAAATATTTTAATTATCCTGATAGACAAGAAAATGAGAATGCGATTAATTCAGACATTTAAGTAAATTTTGGATTAATAAGTGTTTGCCTTGTCTAGTTCTTCAATAGAACATTTTACTGAAATATATTTTTGTTATTTGAATTTTTGTGTTCTTTTTCTACTTGCACATCATTTTATTCAGACCTTTTGTTTACATCTCACCTTGTCTTTCAGAAGAAAAACACACCCTAAGTCTCTAGATAACAGAGAAAGTAAGAAAAAAATTGGGTTATTTTCCTTTCTTAGCTCATTGAACACAGACAGACTGTATCTTGTTTGGTCCCCCTCCCTGGGCCCTCCCCGGCCCCCCTGTATTCTTAAGAACTAGATAAATACTCCTTTTGCAATGCAAATCCTGCATATTATCTATTCTAAATTACAGCATCTATTGATGAATTCCCTTCATGCAGGGTTTTTATTTCCCAGACTCTGATTCATCATAAGATTCAGATGTTTCAGTTAGTCAAAGCTTCTTGTGGTACCTTCAAGATATCTGCAGTTCATTATGATAAAGTGCAGAGATTTTGTACCATAGGTTTATGTCTGTGCCTCTGCTGTCACAAAGCAGGACCAAGGATAAGCAGAAAATTGTCCAGAATGGGAAAGAAACCCAGTAGCCTGCTCCTCTAAAGGCTGTGCAGTCAGAAGTGCTCATTCCTCTACCCTCAAGTCTCTTTGCCCATTTCAAGCTTCACTCATCCCTCTTCCCCTATTTCCCAATTTACAGTGACAACTCCACTAACCCCTGCCTGCTTTATTTTCAATGCACAGCCTCCAGAATTCCAGCTGCCCACGTCTCAGTTTCTGCCTAGACATCTCTTCTTCCTTGTGCCCCAAAGACACCATCCCACCTCCTCCCTGTTCCCAGGACTTCTTTTCTTGTTTTTACAAAATTGAGTTTTGTCTTATCCTTGAGACATATCAGCATTGTCTGTACTGCCAAGAAGTAATTAGTCAACTGCATCTCTGAGACCAAGGTTAAGAGAATGCCACCTGTCTTCAGATAAACACAGTAATATCTATTCAGAGCAGCAACACAGAAGAGAGTGTCAGAAGCACTGTTTTCCAAGAAATACATCCCTCTGTTACCTGTTGCAAAAATCCACAGAACTATATTCCAAACTTAAGACAGCCAGAAACATTCCAGAATCATCTAAGTTTTACATTGGGGGTACAGTTGTCAAAGGCCTGGGACTGCCAACATTAGATATCAGAGGTGATTATGTCTTAGCTACCTTAGAATTTTATTCTCTGTGGCCATTCCCCACCCCCCTACCTACTCTGGATGCAGTCACTAACAAGCCCAACACAGACAATAGCCTGGAATTAAGAAAGGAAAGGAAGGAGGAAAATAATAAGGCGAGAAGCTGTGCTTCTGCAGCATCTGTTCTTGACATAATAGTATTGAAATATTCTGTGCATGCACCTCTGTGCAATAATCACTAGATAATCCCTGTTACCATCCACAGGAATCGTGCTTCTGCAGAGCTGAAATCACAGTAACAGGAAGATGAAAATGATTCAGACCAAAAAAAAAAAAAAAGTTTATTCTACCCAGAAGGAAAGCAAACCGCTTCTTCCAGCTATTTTCTAAGAGAAAAAAAAATAGCTTTTTAGTCTTAAGTATATTACTCCATACCAGATGATAAACATAATCTATGCAACACAGATAAGTGGATAACATATCCAGATTGTTACATGTTGCATTATCACCTTTATTGAATATATATTGTCAATAGTAGCACTGTTAATTGTTGTTTTTCTGCTATGAAAAAAACAAACAAAACCCAAAACCTACAAGGACAAACTACTGCTGCCAAGAGTGGGTGTTCAGCTCCACTGACTCCAGGCAAGTTGAACCTGCTGATGCCAGCGAGGACTGTGACCCCAAGTCACTCTTCCCTCAGAAGGGTGAGGGTGCAGGATACAGGACATGCTGCAGTCTTCTATTTCTATAAAGGCTTTAGCACAATCTGCATGCAGGGTGTGAAATGCGGCAAAATGGTAGCATACTGAAAGGTTGACAATGTCCTTTTGCTAACCTACTTCTTCAAAGCAATATTCTCTCATCAGCTTATCCTTCTTCTGGCCCTCTGCTTGAGGTCTTTGTCCTCTTCCCCTCCTCTCTACTGTGCATTAGAATTGAGCTCTGTAGCTAAGCAGTCTTCTCCAGAAGCCAACTGTACAGGCTAATTTTATATTCTTCTGAAAATCCACTCTCCAGTGAAATGTGCTTTGAGGTAAATTTGAGGTCCTTTTATGTAGTTTTGCTCCTACAGGTCTTTCACTGTTTCCACCACTTACTTTCTCTACTCAATACTTTATTAGGTTGCTGGCAAGTGTGGAGGTTATTCCTGTTCCTTTAACTCTTTATTCTGGAAATAAAAAAATTCTACCTTAGAGCTGAAGTGGAAAGAGGCAATGACATGTAGGCCTTGGAGCAAGCAACAAGAGAATGTCACCAATCTAAACCCCAACTATGAAAATTACAGTAATAAAAAATCCCACATGCAAGTACTGCTGCTAAAGGTGTTGCACTGTGGCTTCAAACATTTAAATTTCCCCCAAGTTAGATATTTATATTGAAGGCCTTATTCCATAATCTTTGCTGACATTATGCAGATGACCACAGATGTCATTCACACATGTAAAGAGTTTTACAGAGCTTGGATTATCCTTATCACAGATCTTAACGTTGTAGTTCATTGCTTTTTGACAAGAGTTGTTCTTCACTGCTGGACCTCTCTGAACTTTACTCTGTGTGTGGCTCAGAGGGGACAGTTTCTCGCTTGCCCTTCCTTTTGTCTTTTTCAATGACTACATTTTCCATTTTCTTCTCTCTTTTTACAGAGGCACAGCTTTTATTCATTTCTCCTCAGACCTCCATGCTCCCCTCTACCAACTCTCAGATTCCCTAACCAAGAGGAAGCTGCACTCTGGCGAAAAGCATCAGTTGATGACAGCAGAGTGCTGTGGGAATGCAGAACCGAGGATGAAACATTGCAGGTGCCTGCCTCAGAGTGCACATCCATCCTTGTTAGCTACTGCTTTTTTACCTCCACTACATAAAAGACCAGATCAGCAACAGAGCACAGAGTGATGTTGCTTTCAGGGGATCACCTGCTGTCTCACCTACAGATATAGCTGCAGGTTTTCAGTAGACACGTGTCTGCAGCTTTCTTCACCTCTGCATTTGCCTTTACCTCCATGGAAAAGCAATGAGCAGCACTATAATGACAAAGTACATAGATGCACTTCCCATCTCCCCTTGAGGAGCCTTAGGAAAAGATGCCAGGAACAGTTCAGATCCACACTGACTCCTCATGTGGCACCAAGGACAGAACACTTCAAAGCAGAAAACCCTCAGAAGCACAGTGCTCCTATATAACCCTAGTACCTTGCCTGAAAAGTCCCTGAAGTCAGAAATGTTCTTTGGCTTGGTACTGTGTTATGAATGGATATTATGGGGTTTAAAATAAGCTTCTACCTCTGCTTAGGCCTATAGCAATAGATAGTTACTTACTGAGGCGGCCTGCACCCCAGAACCCACTTCCATTCGCAAGTTCTTTTAATAATGGCTGATTCGGTGTATTATAGAANCTTAGGAAAAGATGCCAGGAACAGTTCAGATCCACACTGACTCCTCATGTGGCACCAAGGACAGAACACTTCAAAGCAGAAAACCCTCAGAAGCACAGTGCTCCTATATAACCCTAGTACCTTGCCTGAAAAGTCCCTGAAGTCAGAAATGTTCTTTGGCTTGGTACTGTTTCCAGCTTTAGATCCTATGAGCAGAATAAGAAGCAAGCTGCTTGTGAAGAGTGCAGAAACCATGATGCTCACTCAGTGAGTAATGAGGTATACTAACTTCTATTAACCCTGCTAGACATCCTGGTGTTCCTATCCAGAGATTGGAAAGGATGCAGTAGACTTCAAACCTATTTTAAGTCTTACATGCAATTTGTCAAGGAAAAATTAATTTAGGAAGGATTAGAACTTAAGGGTTTATACCACAAAGTGGCCTTTCCTCCCCTTGGCAACTACAGTCACTACACAGTTACCAGTACAAACCTGCACTACAGTAGCTGTGCTGAAACACAAAAGCCGGGCAGCAAGCACTACTTTCCCCAATATGGCAGTCACTGCAAAAGAACTCTGAAAAGAGCTAAAACAGGTACATAAAGAAGTTGGAGCCTGACAATGAGCAAAGCAATAGAGTGAGAGAACAAAAAGCCAGCTTCTCACCTCATCACCTTTCAGAGCACCACCCCAGCCACACAGTTTAAAGACAATCCAGGACAGAACTATGATTATATCTACACAACACAGAAACAGCCTTCAAGCACCACATGTTTCAGATATACTCCTTTAAAACAGTGCCCTTGAAAGGCTTGCACAGACTGTTGGGGTTTTTTTCCAACTAGATTTTTCAGAGGTTTATAAAATACCTGCTAAACCTTCAGTAAAATTGTCAGACAAGCAGGAAGAGACTTAAATCTCCTAGAATTAGCTGTCAAAGTTAATTGGATAGTTAGAGAAAATGATTTACTTGAAGCAGGTTACTTAGGTTCCTCCTTGTCTTGAGCTGATTATCTTCATTCCTTGACTGTAGGGACTTCTAAGGCAAGCTCGGAACAACTTGGAGTAGGCATCTATTTTTCAGATATCTGGGTTATTTGCCTCAAAAATAAATTGTATTACCACATAACTATTAATATTGCAGGCACGTTTTGACTCCACTTGCATTACAAGAGAGCTATAAAAGCCTGGCTGCTCTTCCAAACCAAACATGCAATATTACATCTGGGAGTTCACCTTTCCTAATGTGATTTGATATCCTTAAAAGAAAGCTGCAGCTCTGTTGTATACTACAACAAAATCCAGAGATGAAGCAACTGGAAGAGTAGGATTGCATAACACACCACACATCACACCTGACACTGAGCATGGCTCCATCTTATTTTACACAGTTTACCAAAGGAAAGCAATGTGGGAAAACCTGTCCACCACTTCTCTTCCAGAATGTGGCAGGTCTGCTGCTGTGCAGAAAATGTGATCATGCTTTCACAGTTATACAGTATCTGACATGGATAATTTACAAGTACTTAAAGAAAAAAAACAAGAAAAACCCCACCAAAAAAATCCAACCAACCAACCAACCAACCAAAACCACATACACACACACACACAAAACCAAAAAAACCCCAAAAATCTTTATTTCATGATTTCTAGCTAGTGATGAAACTAGAAAAAAGAGTCACAAAACTGATCATCAGTTTGCATTCCACAATATTTAGTAAGGCATAAACTTCAGGTCATAACTGTCTCCTCCTTGACAGTGCTAATCAGGTACTCCTTCCACCATCTGTTCACCTCTTGTCAGAAAACTTAGGAGTACTTGATGCTTCCACCCTCCTGTCAAATTTATTTGGAATTTGCTAGCTCAGTCAAAAGTATCTCAAGACTGATTTGCAGGCAGAAAGACAGACTGTTTGATTAGAAATTTCTTTGCTCAAGGAAACCAGGCTAAAAAATTAAAGCTGTTTAGGATGAGAGGAGCACTGTTGATGCTTGAAGCTTTAAGGCTGATGATGTTCAAAAGCTCAAGAGGTTCCTGTCGATCTGACAAGACTTTACACCCTGCTAATTCTTTTCCCAGGAAGAGCTACTGTTCAAAATTTATCTTGTTAGTACAAGTTCAATACTTCAGATCCCTACATTCAAAAGAGACACCATGCAGACAAAATAGGAGATTCTAGAAAGTAACTGTAAGAACACTCAGTTTATACAAACAAAGTCTGGTCTTCAAGATTGAAATTTGAAATTTTTCTATTTTATTCTGTGCCACACTGTGCTAGAATTTACACAATCTGTAATGAAATCATTACCCCTCTGATATTTCTTAAAGCCAAAGTTTCTGCTTTTACACAGTAACCCAGAAATCCCCTTCACAAAAGGGGAAATTTCAGACATATCTTGTGTGTAAACAAGGTTTAAAACATGAAGTGTAAAAGTTCAAGAGTCTAAAAGTAAACCTGTATTCACAGCAAATTTGCATTTTTAAATTCTTGGGGATTTTATTTTACCATGATCTTTGAGGTTTTAAACAGAATTAGAATATTTTACACACACACACACACACATATATATATAAAGCCTTTCCTCACTGGAGAAGAAAAAACTGAAGCAGAAGAAAAACTTCATCACAGTATTTCATTACTTAAAAGGCAGCTACAAAAACACAGAGGCTTTCTCTTCACAGGCAGCTACGTGGGCAAAAAAGGGACAACAAATACTAGAAGGTTTAATCTCAGAATAGGAAAGAAATTTACTTTTACAGAATGAACACTCAGTCACTGGAATAACCTCCCCTGGGATACAGTAGAGTCTCATCACTGTATTTTTTCAAGATGTGTCTGGACAAGGTGCTAGATAATTTAATCTAGGCTCCCTTTCCCACAGAAGTTTGGTCCAGAGGAACTTTTGAAGTCCCTTCCACTCTGAGATAATCTAGGATCCCAGTTAGTGAATGAAACTATTCCAACTGTTTCTGTGACTATCAAGGCCCCTTAATAACAGTCTTTGCCCTCCACCCAGTAAAAGCACAGTTTAATTTAGTTTAGTATGCTATTTAAAGGGCATTTATACAACACACCCACACCTGGGTATATGTACACATACCCACATGTGTTGCTTAGCTATGGTTAGTACCAGTTTTTCTTCACAGCACATATAACAAAAGGTTACTAATATTTAGGTTCATTCACTGCTTTGCTTTGACTAAGCAGGCATAGTTCCCTTAAAACTCACCAAAAAGATGTAGAATTTCAAAAGCTGTTGCACAGAGTTTGCAGTGTGCAGTTTCTTTGATTAGAGTACAAGAGAGGATGGTTTGCAATTCTTATGTGGAAACATTTTGTGTATTGTCAGAAACTCATGATGACATTTCCCCAGCTGTGATCTTTATTTCAGCTACATTTCAGACATACATTACCTGCTATTTCTCTAGTATTTAACCTGTCTTTTGTGATCACAACTACATGATAATTGCAGAAATTTCTTGCAAGAAGTATGTTTAAAGGGGCAGATAGCAGAACTGCAGAAGAGAGGCACCACAGATATAGAACCACTAAAAATGGAAGCCAAAGGGAACAGCAGTGAACAGGGTGCTGCCAGGCAGGGTTCCACTATTAGAAAATATCAGTTTTCTTTAAAAATAGTTCTCTTGCTGCCTTGCCCACCCACCCACCCCTCGCTGCTTCATCCCTATTTCCAGCAGCCCTGGTTATGCAGTTTCCTCTTCTGCATATGTTGCCCAAAGCAAACTAATTGTTGCAGCTCATACACATAAAATGAGAAAGCAGAATATTTTTGGATTATCCAGGTTTTTATTGCAGACATTTTCCCCCTTAAGCACTTTTCAAAAATCTCCTTAACGTGCTGGACTTTTTAATGGTATCACCTCAAGCATACTATTCAATTCTCTAGTCTATTCTGAAGAATGCTTTTATTGCACCTTTTTTAAATCCAAAAATCTACTTCTACAGAAGCTAGTCCCCTAAACAGTGTTTTGCAACAAATTCTGGAGAAAACATAACTCTACAGGACAATCATGGAAGGACTGTAAGGTCTCTAAGGGTTTGCCCTCAAGGAGGGCAAAGGCAAAAACCCCAAAACTCCAGTACCTTGCTTTTAAATTTATACGTGAATAGGAGATATTAGGTATTAGATCACAAGGACAGCTGTCTGCTGGACCAGTATCCAGACATATAGAGTTTCAAACAAAACCATCTTAGAGGGGATTTTCTGACTTTTTCATGACATAAATATTTCTGTTCAGATCCACCTTTTAGAAGATTAATTCATTACAACTCCAAAGAAGAGAATGAAGAATTGACTTTCATGCTGGTTGTGGCTAGGATAGATTTAGCTTTCATCATAGAATCTAGTAGGGGCTGTGTTTTGGCTTTGTGCTGAAAAGTGGTTTTTTATTATTGCTGAGCGCATAGTTAAAGCCTTTTCTGCTTCTCAGACTATTCCACCAGTGAGGGGTCTGCGAGTGCACAAGGAACTGGGAGGAGACACAGCCGGGACAGCTGGCACCAAGTGACCAACGGGGTGTTCCATAACATAGGGTGTCATGCTCAGCATATAAAGCTGTGGAAAGAAGAACAATGAAGGTGGAACAGTCAGTGATGACATTTTTCTTCCCAAGTCACCATTACATGTGATAGAGCCCTGCTCTCCTGGGGATGGTTGAACACCTCCTAGACCACAGGAAGTAGTGAATGAATTCCTTGTTTTGGTTTGCTTTCATGTGCAGCTTTTGCTTTTGCTATTAAATTGTTTTGATCTCAATGTTTTCCCATAGTGAATCTCCCAATGCAGGGGGATGAGCAAGGGTCTTTGGTGGGGCTTGGTTGCCAGGTGGGGATAAATTAAAAGAGGTAGAAAGCAAAAACAAACAAGAATGAACAGAACACTTTTGAAACATTCCTTTGTCAAAATAGTTGATATTTTGCTATAAATGTTAGGAAGCATGATGACAATTTAACAGATACACCAGCCAACAAGAGCTGAACTCTTGAAGAGTTGGTAAAGGTAGTTTGCAAATGGTTTTAATTGTGTAGTGAAGCACCCCTTGACCATACCTTGCATGGTTAAGGTGGGAGTAGAATTGTTCATACCAGGGATAGCTGTTGGCTGACTAAGGTGGGGAAGAAGAGATAATCAGTCACCTCTGACAGCCTTGGAACATCACTTACATTAATCACAGCCTGAGTGGAACAGTGTCATTGTTACCAGACTTCTGAAAAACTGCAGTGGTTACCAACTCAGGTTATAGCCTGGATGAAAATTGACTGATGACTAACGCAAATCACCTTGAACTCTATTAACAGCAGTCTTAGGTGAGGCCTTTCAAGCTCTCCTGGATGGCAGAAGGTTGTGCCAGCATTTTCCTCTGACTGTGACACTTCTCAGAGGTCATGAGCTCTCAAGTCTGCAATACCTGGAGGAAAATCACCAAAAGCTGATAATAAGGCCTGGCCCAATACCCCCATTCCTGTATGCTCAATCCTTTGTCCACTGAGAAATGCAAAGGCATTCCATGTGACTATTTCACTGAAGTCAAGGAGAATTTTTGACAGATACCTTCATACATTTATATTTTATACATATATATGTGTGTGTGTGTGTGAATTGGTCCCTATACTCTCTTGGAAGTATAGTACGAATATTGCTGTTTCAAATCTACAGTGACTTAATTATAATATATCTTATTGAGTCACTTTCTAGACATTCAATTCATCAGTGATTAAGTGCTGGTTAAGTCCTTTAAACATAACTGTTGACCAGGTCTGTGACTAAGGCTCGATTCAGCAACATTTAGATTCTGTCAAGGGTTCAGAAAGCAAGGAGTGGTGGGTGTGTCTGTTCTGAACCTCAGCACTCTGTGGAAGGGTTTCCCTTATCCTTTACATCCCCATTCTCCAGGAAAATCATTCTAAAGTGAATTTGAGCCAATTTTCCTTTGCATGTTTCCTCTATGCAGTAAGTAAAACGGTGATTTTACTCTTGCCGTAGAGACTTATCATGCTTTCACAAATTTTATCAAAGCCTGCCTTTGACAATACTGTTGATGGTGATTCTTTAGTGACCCAAACTATTCATTTACAACACCCCCATCACCTACACAGAGGTAAGAGCTTGCCTGTCAAGTACTCACCATGAACTTGTATTGTCAATGCTCAGAAATTTCATTTTTCACCTAAACAGGAAACTGTTGCACAGATAAAGCATTCACCTACATATCCAGCCCACCAACAAACCCCTCCAGCCTACTACCACTCATGCAAAACCTCTCAAACTACTAAAGAAGGCAAATTGGTTATCTCACAATGTAAGTCTTGGACTTAAAAGTACAGAGTACTTAAAAAAAAACCCAAAACCCTAAACTTGCTTTCCACTTTTAATCCACGCTTATTTCAGCTGTCACTGATAATCCTGGAGATCACATCACTTTATCCTCTTTTAAATCCTTCCTTAAAACCAGCCTCTTCTGCAATACCTACAAATCTCTGCCAGATGGGAATGTTTAGACTAATGGCCCTTTGTCACTAGCGTCAGCACATGCGTCTTTCTAAACCTTCTCTCATTATCTGCTTTTTCCACTCTCAATCTTCTCATCTAATTATTTATTGCCCATGTAATATTAAATTTAGATATTTCAGTAGTTTCTTTTACAAATAGAGCTTCTCTAATAATTTCATATCTTACAATAACTAGCATTTTGAGGCATGAAAGGGTGTCTTGGAAAATGGGGTAAAATAAGGAGGCAAAATCACTGTTTAGAGCGTTACATGAGAAAAAAATTTCTAATTTCACACTTTTAGTGGAATTTACACTTATAGTTAATCAAAAACTCAAAAATAAATGAACACAGAACAGCATTATTGTTCTGGAGATTTTGGATGGTAGTTTTTCATTTTTACACTCTCTTTCTTTTTCCTGAAGGGTAGACAGATGAAACAACGAGAGGAACAGTACTTAATATGAAAAACTAAAACTGACAAGGGCTTCTCGCATAACTTTAAATAAGTCACGCAGAATAGCTTCTGCATCATAAAACATTGACACTCACAAGTCTAAAAACAAATCAAAACACTCACAGTTTTTTCTTGCCTTATCCAGAGTTCAACAAAAGGCATGAGAAACAGCTCATAGCAGTTTTATTCTACCACTTACATCTTTCTCAAAACTAAAAAAAAATCTTCAAGACATTCATAAAACATTTTTTGTAATAGTATTTTATTAAAAAAAAAAGAAACTCACAAAAGACCAAAATCAACAACTTTATAAAAATATTATTATCCTCAGATATGCTTATTCAAGCACAAGCAGATCTTTTCTATTCAGTTCCTCAGGATGAAACTCACTACCATCTTCCTCTTCACCTCTATCCCTCCCTCTCCCTTCCTCAGACACACAAACTTTTTCCTTTAAAAGTACTGCTCTCTTTCAGCCATACACCAGGAATCCCGTGCACGCTAGTGACTATTATAACACTTTTTACATCCTGCTGGGACAGCAACAGGTGCTAGGGCTGAACTTTCAGGTGGATCCAATTGAGCTTATTTGGAAACAATGCCTGTGTTACAGGTGCTTTTCCCATTGCAGGCTGCAAATTCTGACCTCCAAGAATTATTACTTTGTACCAGTATCACGGGAGGACATTGAAAGTAAGAAGATTTGTGTGTGGAAAAGCAAGAGGGCAGATTTGCTCTGTGTTTAGAAACAGCCTCTATCACAGGTGTGGAAATATTGGGCTCTGTGGTTACCTGTGGTGAATCTGCCCTTCCCTGGCCATGTCCAGGCCCCTTATCGCAGATTAGTGGGAAGATGTGCCTGGTGCTGGATTTCCAGTGCCAAGAGTAGGTTCAGGGCTGGAGACAGACCTGTGACAAGGACACAGCATGTACCACCAGGCAGCATGCTGGGGCTGCATGGGCAATGAGGAATTTCTCTTCTCATTTCACCTGCACTGCTGGTCCCAGCTGCAGCTCTCATAAAGGATTAGCTCTTAGAATCATAGAATCAGAAAAGCATTTAGGTTGGAAAAGACCTTTATGATTGTTGAGTACAGTGATTAACACAGAACTGCTGAGGCCACCACTAAACCACATCCCTCAGTGCTACAGCTATGTGTCTTTGGAACACATCCAGGCATGGGGACTCCTGCACTTCCCTGGACATCCTGTGCCAATGTTTGACAATCCCTTTAGTTTCCTAATATCCAATCTAAACCTCCTGTGGCACAACTTGAGGCATTTCCTCTTGTCTTGTCACTTGTTAATTGGGAGAAGAGACCAACTCCCACCTGGCTGCACCTTCCTTTCAGGTGGTTGTAGAGAGGGAGCAGGTCTCTCCTGAGCCTCTTTTCCTCCAGGTTAAACACCCTCAGCTCTGCTCCTCATCAGACTTGTGCTCCAGACCCTTCCCCAGCTCCACTGCCCTTCTCTGGGCAAGCTCCAGCCCCTCAATATCTGCCTTGCAGTGAGGGCCCAGAACTAGACACAGGATTTGAGGTGTGGCCTCACCAGTGCCCAGCACAGGGGGATAATCACAGCCATGGTCTCGCTGGCCACAATATTGCTGCTACAGGCCAGGTACCACTGGCTTTTTGCCCACGTGGACACATTCCTGGCTCATGTGCAGCGAATTTTCTTCTTCTGAACCATTCCTAATATGCAAAATATGCTAATATTACTTATTTTCCTAATGCTTGCAAGACACTACCTAAGTGTTAAGTATTTGATGGAGACAACAGAAACAGAAATAGATGTTTTCAAAAAATGAAATACAGTAAATGGATCAGTTGTGTGAGCTTTCATATATTTTCATGATTTAAAGTGTTCAATGCTGTTGTTTTTTGCCCAAAGTTACAGTTCTTTAAAACTTGAGTCACGAAGTGAGAGTAAAAAGAGAGGAAGCAATTTCTAAACTCACCAGGTACTGCTAAATTTTAAAATTGAATTAAAAGCTCAAAAAAAATAATTAAGGTAAAATGTATCCAGACTATCAAAATAGAAATCCTCAAACTCTATTTCTTGTGTTTTTATTGGTTTAAGGTTGATTTTGTTTGTTTTTTAGGGGTTTGGGATTTGGGTTGGGAATTTTTAAGTGCAGGAGTTTTAAAGTCAGTCTTTTCCTTTTGGAGAATGAGGCTAGGGAAAGGGGATTTTATACTTTATAATAACTCCACGTTATCAACAACCCGAGACCTGTATGAAGATTTAGAATTCCATGGAGGCAGAGAACAGAAGGAAGAGAAGTAATATGAAAGAGAGAATAAAGATTAGAGCAAATATTGTAAGGAATTGGCTGGTTCCTTTCTGTGTACTCTGCTAACATCCAGCTGGCAAAAAGCCTTCTAGCACATGAATGGGAAATTCTGCCAGAGGAAGGACTTTGCAACCTGAGTGAAAGAAGCCAGAGGCTGTATTAAATACGATAGGTTGAAGACAGCAGACTTGAAAACTGTTCATAAAAAGATATTTTAATCCTCTATATAGGGACATATTAAATCAGTTCAACAACAATTTTTGGTTGAAAATGCAGTTCCAGCAATATTAAAATGTTTTACTTTGTTCCTGCCTGACTTGCATATACTCAGGTGAATACAGGATGCTATTAGCTTGCATTACAATTCCATCTCATGCATAACTTTCTGAGCTTAAATACTTCTGAATATTTCACTCCACACAATAGTGGGGTTGTGATTTTCATCATAATTTAGTATAAAAGTAAATTTAGAAATGTTGGAATTATCTCCAGGCACCCGTTATATAACTAAAGAGGTCAGAGGACTACAGATAAAGGGAAAGTTCAGCCTGTGTTTTCTGTAGTGACCAACTTCCCACTTTCTCCCTCCTCTCCCCTTTCCTCTTTCTGATCCCACCAACCCCTGGCCCTAATCTGTCTCTGTGCATGGACAGAGAGCCCTGGCGACAAGGTGTGATACTCCTCCTCAGGGGGCAGGGACCTGCAGGATGGTCCAGCAAAGGTGCAGAAACAGCAAGTGTTGGACCATGGGGCAAATGCTCACATAGGATTCTTGACAGATTGGGAATTGTTACGCCAAATTTAAGAAACATGGGAGGTATATCTGCTGCAGAGAGGATGGAAGGTGAAACAACATGTTCCTCTTTCCTATGAAATTGCTGAACTCCTTTCTGTGAAATTTTCTGATACACCTGTGTGACCATGAGATCCAGGAAGAGAAAAGGTACGTGCCAGAGTAGGTTTGCCAAAGTTACAAGCAACTGAAAAAGTGATCTTTTAAAGGAAATTACCAATATTAACAAATATGTAGCAATGATATTAAATAACTGCATTTGTTTGCAAACAACAAGATGTGTTTTTTTTTATAAAGGGACCACATTTCAAATGCTGAGTATAATATTTTTAAAAGTATAAAGGATCTTGCAAGAAGTATAGAATTTGTAAGAGGCAACTGGATTTATTTCTTTTCAGAAGTGGGGGAGAGCATTGGATTGGAGTGGTTCTAAACAATAGGGTTGCTTTTGATGCTGATTAATTGATTTCTGGAGACTACGTTAATAAGAAATTCAATTGAGCACTTAGCCACAAGTGGAGTTATATAGGTTAGGTGTAAAAATGTCTCTACCTTTCCTTCCAGCTACAATTAGTAAAAAACTTTCATGCTCATGGATTAATTTCAATGGATCTTTGAAAATATCTGCTTCCTTACTGAATTTCTAATTCTTTTCAGATTCAACATCTAATTTGTTCTTAGGACTCAGGGGGCCTGATCTTGTCTAGTCTCTTTTTCTGTCTTAAGATGATTTATGACACTATGGGCTGTTCTGGCAGCAGGCAATGTTTTCCAAGTTATGGGCTATGACCTGCAGGCAGGGGATGTAGCAATAATCCGGTGAAGTAAAAGTTAGCCTCCCAGTGATGTGTTTTGTATCAAAAGAGAAAGGCATCATGTAACTGACTCACAGAGGAGAAATCACTAGACAGAAGTTAATCATAACCTGTGAAGTTTATTATAATAGGGACAGCACATGATATGAGAAGCGCTGGCATGCTATTTTTTACATATGGTAAACATAAGAGAATGAGACAATGAAACGACCTGCTTTAAAAGGCTGACAGCTCTATAACCTTCAGCCCAGGGACTCAGTTGCCTGTTATTCAGGGTTTGATTTGTTGCAGCACAACTCCGTGACCTTGGTGCAGTTTTACGAAGAAACTGTTGTTGGAAGGGAGGTATGTCAGAGCCACACAGCATAAGGCAAGTTAAAACCTAGACAGTCAATTGAGAAAACAATAGTTAGTAGCTCAGTGACTTGAAAGAAAGAAACACTGACATGAATACTTATTTAAAAACCACTTATAAACTGTAGGGGCAAGAAATGCAGGCAACCAATGTGTATCAGCATCAAGAGCCTACCCTTTTCAAGGGACAGGGGATGTTGATCCTTGTGTCCACTTGACCAAAATCAGCCTGGGCAGCAGAGAATCACCAGATGTCTCACTGGTGGTGGTGAGTCCATTAATGCTTAGCTTGATACACAGATACAGATATTTGGGTTAGTAATAGAAAAATAATGTGTTGTACTCTGAATTGTATGCATATATATATGCACATATATATCTCTATATGTCTATCTTTCTTTCAAAGTGTTTTTGTATAAGATAAAAATTTTGTCCACATATTAAAAGCAACTCTAAGAAAGAGAATTAAAGCTGAATCATTGAATTATGAGAAACTGGTCAAAACTGTTGGCTAAATGCTACAAATATATACCTCAAAAGTACAGGTGTAATATATATATGGTGCTTCACTGTTCAATTGTTTTATTATAAGCCATTAGTTTGAAGAAAAAAGTATGTCTATAAGATTATATAATCAGAGAATGGCCTGTGTTGGAAGGGTCCTTAAAGATGATTTAGTTCTAATCCCTCTGTCGTGGACAGGGACAGCTTCTACCAGACAGGTTTCTCAGAGCTACATCCAGCCTGGCTTTGAACACTTCCAGGGATGGAGCATCCACAGCTTCTCTGAGCAACCTGTGCCGGGGCCTCACCACCCTCACAGGAAAGAATTTATTCCTAATATCTGATGTAAAGCCACTCTCAGTTTGAAGCCATTTCCCCTTGTTCTGTCACTACATGCTCTTGTATAAAGCACAAGAATCACAGAAGAATGGCAGAAAAATCACAGTCCCTCTCCATCTTTCTTTCAGGTTCCCATGTAAGGAATTGCTTGATGGTATTAACTCAGTATTAGATGTTACCATCCTACTGAATTTATGTAAGCATACATTTTCCTTTCAGTATGTGAAAAGTAAAGTTTAGGAGGAGGGAAAAAGAGCTTTTGACTGTGACTATAGATAAGCAGTTAGCCTGCCAAGGCATGTTTGAGAGTTGTCATCAGTGGTTTGTTCAGTGCTAGACAAGACACCACACACCCAGGATGTGTGTAAGCCACCAAATCAATACCTCTGCTGTGCTGAGCTATGTGACTCACTAGAATGGCTTTCCAACTGAAATGGTTCTCTTTATAGAGTAAAATTCATGAAAGAGTTCAAACCTCAGAACTGTGTGTGTGAAATCAAAACTGGTCCACACTTATAGTCGTCCAGTAAGAAAGTGGTTATATGTGTGTGATGAAAGAAAGAAGTGGCAAATAAAAAATCCTGTAGGAAATTAATTTAAGTTCTGTTTTCTCAAAGGACTTTGTTTAGGATTTTTTTATTGTTGTTATTTACTTGTTTTCTTTTTCTATTCTCCATTTAATACATATAATTTAAACAAGTAATTAACTGGAGTTTGGCTTAAACAAAAATCTGTTTATCAAAACATTGTACCATAAAATAAAGCTATAAGACAGAGAACAATGGAATGCAGAAAGATTGAGGAATAGTCTAATGTGCAAGAAATATCTCTAGAGAGGTAAATATAATCCCAATTAGGAAATACATATATTTTACAGCCATATAAAACAATTGATCTCCATCCTGTTCTTGTAGACCAGTTCTCAAATCATTAAAAGCAAAACAGAATTTGGGGGTTTCATCTTATTTGTCCCCATTTTTTTTTTTTTTTTTTTTTTTTTTTTTTCTGGGAAGCTTCATTATTGGCAGAATCAAAAGTCAAATAAAGAAGTTTTATGAAAATTGAAGGAAATAAGGCAGTATTAAGAGTAAAACTTATATTTCCTCTTCTGTCTGGAATTTGTGAGCTTCTGTCCCAAGGGCACTCTACTGAATTGTTACATGAGTATCAAGAAGCTCCCCTTCACCCCACTGACTGTGTGAAGTTTTGGGTGCCACAATATAAGAAAGACATTGAGCTATTAGAGAGGGTCCAAAGGAGGGCAACAAAGATGATGAAGGGCCTTGAGGGGCCGTATGAGGAGCAGCTGAGGGCACTTGGCCTGTTCAGCCTGGAGCAGAGGACAGTGAGGTCAGACCTCACTGCAGTTACAATTTCCTCACGAGGGGCAAAGGAGGGGCAGCACTCATCTCTGCTCTGTGGTGACAGTGGCAGGGCCCAAAGGAATGGCCTGAAGCTGTGTCAGGGGAGGTTAAGGTCAGATATCAGAAAAAGATTCTTCACCCAGAGCATGGTTGGGTGCTGGAATAGGCTCCCCAGGGAAGTGGTCACAGCCCCAAGGCTGACAGAGCTCAAGGAGTGTTTGGACAACGCTCTTGGCACACGGTGAAATTGTTGGGGTGTCCTGTGCAGGGACAGGAGTTGGACTTGATGATCCCTGTGGGTCCATTCCAACACAGAATATTCTATAATTCTATAATTAATGACTTAGTTAAACATGTCAGGAAAACTATCTAATATATTTTTTTAAGTAATTATTTTCCTGTATTGTGAATTCCACGATTGCCACAATCCCAGAAGTGAAGAAGGGTGGGAAAGAATTTAGTAGCACTTTTAGTGTTGTTTACTTTTGCCAGAAGATGAAGGAAGAAATAAATTGTTATTTAAATATTGAAAATTCTCATAGGGCCTTTTCTTTTATCATTCACGACAACTGCAATTTTCAGAACACCCTCTCCTTTTCTTGCAGTTGTTCCAGAGAAATCCTAAGAGCTATTTATCAACTAGGTTGTTTTCATAACAGAAACAGAAAGTTTTAAAAAAAACTTTCAATAGCAGAAACAGTAATATATGCTAATATGTGCTAATTCACATCGTTATACATACAGAGAAAATCTCAGCTGAAGAAATTTAGCAATTTTCCAGTTAAATTTTGAATATTGCTCATTGTTGATGTTTAAGCAAGGATTCTCTTGATGATTCTTGTCTTTCAAAGATTTGGTTCCCATATGCATATCTTGCTGTCAAATGTATTTTAAAAATTCAAGTTTTAATCCAGAACCTGAAAACAATTTAAGGCCTTAAAGAGTATGAAAGAAAAAAAAAAATCTGAAAGTGTTACTATTGATTGATTTAGTTTGTTTTTAGTGCTTGGTCTAACCTATGTAGGATTTCACAAACTAGTGTTAACTCTGTACCAACAACTTGTTTTTCCCCTTCCTCTATGAGAGAACTTGTATACTACTATTCAAATGCTCTCAAAAGGCAAAGTTTAATTAAAAAATTCTTAATAACATTAGAAATCAGGAATATTAATAAAAATGATTACTTTAAATTCTCAGCAAGTTTCTTCTTTTCCAGATAATTTCATGTCTTAACCTCAACAATGAAAACAGGTGAATCTTTTCCAATGTTGTTAGCAACTAGTTTAAATTTTGTTCCATTTTTTCACCCCATTTACTCAGTCCTCTACAATCGCTTTGGAAAAGCAAAGGAGAAATGTTTTCCTTAATCTTAGTTTCTGATTACCTTTAAAAAAACCTAAATTCTAGATCATAAGCATCACATTTCTAGACTCACAAGACTATAGTTCTTATCCTTGAAGGCTGCTGAATACTTTGATTGGCACATACCTGGATTCTTGCTAATTTTGAACAGGGACACTATGTAATACATTATGAGAAATGTGAAAAGCAGAATTTTCTTTAGTTGTTATGCCACTCCATGAGGGCACTTGATTACAACTACACTGAATTAATGTGAAATACAATATTATTGCAGAGAAATTGTTTCTAAGTGGAATATTGACCCAGAAGATTTTTAGATTAAAACCTGAGAATAAAGTTGGAGGCATTTTACTATCTGTAGATTGGACAGGACTGTGTAAGAAAGGGTAAAGGCATGATGATATATGCACCTGGACAAGATTTAAGATGTACATTTATGCAATGTTACTCTTCATAGACCTACAACTGTGTTACTCTCAAATTTTCAGAAGCTAGCTTTGAGACCTGCATATTCCACACAAGACAAAATTCAGCTGCAAATGAGCTTCTTTTCACTGCAGAATTTTGTTAGGCTTACCAGAATAAGGTAGGATTAGTATCTGACTTTGGTTTTTAAATGCTGTAATACAAATTAAACATCTTCCTCCTTGACATGGTGGTCCAGATGTTATGTCCAGCTCAGGGAGTCTCTCAGCCATCAATTGCTCAAAAACCAAAAGTATTAATTTCTTTGCCCAGTTTATTATTATACACTGCCTAAAATTCCACTGCCAGCCCCTGGTTCAGACATGCTTTTGGCATATCTAAGTTGTAGATCTCAGTTTCTGGAAGGAATATTGTACCCTTAAACTAATTAGAAATTCTAAAACCTCTCAGCTTTTCAACCATGCTTCCACCACTGACCCTACAGAAGGCCACGAGCTGTTGTGAAAACTTGCAATCCTTTGTAAAGCTTAAAAGAAAAGCTAGTTGTACATATTTCAGGAACATCCAGACATGGCTTTGTAAGCATGTGGTATTGCCCAAGGCAGGAAAGTCAGGTGTGTTTCACGCACTGAAGAGTGAGTTGATAGTGTGTTTTGTAATGGCATTTTTAATTGATTTTTGCTACCACGTGGGGCCTTTTAGATCTGCAGAGCTAGCATGGCAAAAGGCTGGAATGTACTGAGGTTGTTTCAGTGGTGATTTTATTTGGCTGGCAAATGTAGTTTCTTTTTCCTTGGATGGTGGATTTGAAATGCAACTTAAGTTCAGTCATCTTCATCAAATCCAGCTATGCTGAGAGTGAGACATTAGGTATTTCATGTAATATATGCTGGCTTAGGTCTGTTATGTCATTTATCTTCACTTGTGAGCAGACCTCAGAACTCACTTGTGGTAATGTCATTGATGATTTATTAGTCTTCTCACTTGTGAAGATAAATGTCATATCAGACCTTAGTCATCATCCCTTCCTTCTACATATAAATCCAGATTTAGAAAAGAGAGTGAGAAAGAGAATAAGGGAATATTCCCAAATGGTTTGTGGTTAAGGGATGTCAAGCTTTCTGTGGTAGATATTGGACATTTACTTTAATAAATCTTGTTGTTTGAACATTTCTTCTTTGACATATCCCTTCAGGCAGATACCACTGAAACATTCAGGTGCTTCCCTTCATGCTACATGGAGGGTTTTTTCCTAGGAACGCCAGCAGTGATTGGTGAAAACCCTTTTAAAAGCTTTACCAGAGGAAATGGCTGGCAGACAGAGAGGTACATTTGTCAGATCCAGAGAAGGGCAAAGTCCCCATTTAGAAATGAAACCTGAATACCACTTACGTGTATCTTTGGTTCAATTTTATGGGCTTTCATATATCACTCAAAACTCAAAGCAAGAAATGTGCACAAAGTAGAATAAAACAAGACTGAAGACTGAGCACCATTCTGCCTCATTTCTAAGCTTCCATGGACACTGTGTTACAAAGGATCACAAATCAGGTAAATCTGATTTTATCTTCTGAATCTTAAAGGCTGGGGTCATTCCTTTAATGTGCAGGGTATAATACCCAGATGAAGTTAAACAGTTGTGTATCAGGTTGAATTAGAATTGTTACAGATACGCCTCTTGCCATGATGCAGATCTATAGGAAAAGGATACAAATTGTGCCATTGTAATTCAAGTCTTCATGAATTACTTTTAACTGCTGAAGATGTTTAGATTATCAGAGTATCTGCTTTGTGGAGTGACTTTCTGATGAAAAAAAACCCCTAAACAACAAATAGTCTTCTTGAGTGTGCAGTCTTTCTTCATGATGGTAAAAGGCACTTAGGGTTGGTCCACTTTACTTGTCCTGGTGAGAACACATCATGAAGTCTGAACCCAGAAAGCAGCTTGATTTCTGTGCAGAAACAACTAAATTGCCTTCCAGAAAAAAACCTGGTTATGTTGACAGCTATCACGTAGCATCATGACGGCTAAGCTCACTGAGGGCACTCACGCCTCCAACCTGGTTGTCTCCTGTAAGCACAATGGTTCCTAACCTTTAGTTTTCCTGCATTAATTCCCCCTGCAGGTCCCAAATTTGATGAACTCCTGGCCATGCTTCTCTGCTCTTAGATATTTTTCAGAGGGAAAAAAGGCAAAAGAAGAAGAGTTTTTTTATGAAATGAGCAAGGAATATTTTAAATGTATACGCTTGTGTGCTTGCATAAATATCTATATCTATCTATATCTATCTCTATATCTATATCTATATCTATCTATATCTATATCTATATCATCTATATCTATATCTATATCTATATCTATATCTATATCTATATCTATATCTATATCTATATCTATATCTATATCTATATCTATATCTATATCTATATCTATATCTATATCTATATCTATATCTATATCTATATCTATATCTATATCTATATCTATATCTATATCTATATCTATATCTATATCTATATCTATATCTATATCTATATCTATATCTATATCTATATCTATATCTATATCTATATCTATATCTATATCTATATCTATATCTATATCTATATCTATATCTATATCTATATCTATATCTATATCTATATCTATATCTATATCTATATCTATATCTATATCTATATCTATATCTATATCTATATCTATATCTATATCTATATCTATATCTATATCTATATCTATATCTATATCTATATCTATATCTATATCTATATCTATATCTATATCTATATCTATATCTATATCTATATCTATATCTATATCTATATCTATATCTATATCTATATCTATATCTATATCTATATCTATATCTATATCTATATCTATATCTATATCTATATCTATATCTATATCTATATCTATATCTATATCTATATCTATATCTATATCTATATCTATATCTATATCTATATCTATATCTATATCTATCTATACACAGACACATATATAAAGGCACACCATGACAGCATAAAACCTATTGAAACACTCACCCTATGTGTTGCAGTCATATCTTTCTGGAACTAGTGGATATCATCTGAAAAGGAATAGTACCTTTACTAGTTGGATTTCAGTTAACACTAAACATTTCTGAAGAGAAAGAAGCCAACATATGAATATAAATGCCTTATGCCATATGTCTGTCTCAGTGTTAATATGATTTATGGGATTTTTGGACTACAGTACAAGCTCTTCACAAACTTTTCCTGTCAGAGAAATACGTATGTGTTATATTTTGCCATTTAATGCTGTTGGGCAAAAAGGAAGAGAAACATGGGGTGAGGATGACTTTTATTTGGAGTACACAAGATCTACCCAGAGTTATCATGCTGAGCTTTGTAAAACACACAGTACTTATTTCTCATTGTTCCTTTAGAGGAGTTTATGGCTATCTGCCATAGCTCCCCTCAGACATAGGTGTTTACTCCAGGAAAACCTGACATGAGAGAGAGATGATGTGCTAAACCAGGAGCCAGGAGTATCTGTGCCTAGAGACTGGCCCAATTTTTTGCAAACACAGATGTGTAGAGCATGTGGCAGGGTACCCTGGTGGGAAAGACTTGGTGGAAACCTCAAAAACTGGTAGAAGTGGTATGGGAGCTGTTAAAATGGGGCTTGCTGCTGAATCTGTACAGAAATTTTTCACTGTGGGCAAGCCAGCTGGCCCATCACTTTTAACCACATCCTGAGAATGAAGGTGGAATGGAAATGTGTTAAACCAATGGCTGTATTTCACAGACAAACAAAAAACAAACCAACCCAAGGATAATCACCTAACATAATTTCAGTTTATTTTAGCATAAAATAACTCTACTTGCAAAAATAAGATTTAATTTTAGATGTGTGGATTTGCCAAATAATATCTGCATGAAAAAAAATGCTGCTAGAAGCAAGGCACAGGATTTGGCTTAATTTGGGCAGAGTCCAGAGATTTTTGTTTCACAAACTGCTGATGATCACTCAGCTCATCACAAGCTCAGGAAAAATACATTATTTATATTATGTGCAGCATAGAGATTGCTTCAAGAGCAACCGTGCAGTGGAACTATGTAATTCCTAAGAAATTGAATGGTACCCTTTTTCTGGAAGTTTAGAAGGACATCTGAACACCTGTTTTACAGATAGTATCCCTGTGGTTTAATTCTGCTATTAACAAATCAGAAATCTAGTCTGTGCTTCAGGGGAGTAAAGCTGAAACATTGACAGAAAAGCATAGTGAGTAATTCAAAATATCAGCTCAGCACTCTGCTTCTGCCTTACACCATTGTGCTCTTTACACAAATATGTTAGAAATGGTGCAAAAAACCCCCGCTAAACAGAATGCAAACATATGTTCAGATAGAGAATCTCATTTATTTTTGTCCTCAGTCTTTTAGACCTTCCTAGGAGCAGCCTGAAAAATTCACTGTCCAAATCAAATCTCTCTCCATAATGCTGCCATTGAATTGAATCACCCCAGAAACACAGCACCAATTATGTTATGATTAAAAATTAGTCCTTGTTACAGCATAGGCCAAGTCAAATCCCAATACTATGAGTGTATAACTGATTTTTCAAGCTTACAGGAGTTTAGACAATGCTTAAGTCACTGTATATACTTATATATAGTGCCATTTTTTTCTAAAATAATTCAAATAATTTTATATGACACACAACTAATTTCAGTGCAGAAGAAAAATTTGCATTCATCCTTTAATCTTTGTAACATTAAAAAATACTTGCTTGTTTCTTTGACATGATGTGATTCATAACACCTACAACCTCTAATGGGCCACAATGTACATCAAAATTCCTCTCACATCGCTTAAATATATTTGGGGTCTGCACAGTAGAAGTTAATCTGCACTGAATATTTTAGCTAACATGCAGGTAAATAGGCACTGTATATATTAATACCAAGGAGATTGTCCAGCACTCCGTGTTAGTACTATGTATTTGCTATTCAGGAAATACAAACAAACAAATACCCTTGTAGAAGAAAACAAACCTCTCTTCCAAGCTTTTCATGCAGTGAGTTTGGCTGAGGAATCAAAGCACAGTTGTCTGAAGGTTTCCAGATGAGAGCAACGTTTTTTCACGATGAAATTACTAAATACTGCGCAGCATGAAAAGCCAAGAAAAGAGAAATTATTTCCAGCTTGTGGAAACATTCTTTCAAACAGAATTTTCTCAGCCCACATCCAACCCTGCATGTATAGATACAAGAGAAAGGGAGGGAAGCATCCTCTTCCCCCCTCTTGTTGTTCAATTAGCCAGCTCATCAGAAATGCTAATGAAGTACCAATACTGAGATACCTCCTGTTGTTTTTCAAGGAGAAAACAGGAGTTTAATCAATATCTTGTCTCCAATGCCAGGTAAAGTCTAATAGAATTCATATATTGCATGTCATGCTCTGTGTTCTGTTTGAGGTTTCTTTTTCAGAGAATGGTTGGATTTCAGCTGGCAAAACAGTGCAACCAATTGTAGGAGAATGTATCTTCTCATACCAAACAATGCAGCACTAGGAATACCCCCACACACGGAGTTTTGGTCTCCTGAGGCTGAATATGTTTATTTTATCTCAGAAAAATGTTTCAGTTTGCATACCTATTCTGTGTGCTTATTATTTATTTTGCATGGAGTGGTGAATTCAGCCTGGTTTGTGTATAACTGTGTGCAATTGTATATTTGTATATAAAAGTCAAATTCAAAGCTACTTCAACTACGTAATTTCAGGCATGAATTGCACTACTAATGCATATTACATTATGGATATATTGATAGAAAAAGATGATGACTGAAGACTTCAGTGCACCTTTTTCTCCATTCTTCAATAGATTTGTCTAGTAGACTGAAATCCCTAGATTAGATTTTGCTATATATCTTGAGTTATCTATCCCTCAATAATTTCACTTTCAGATGTTGTTTTGGAGATGATCGCTGCATTGTGAAATGAATCTGTATCTTTACTGACTAGGTAACATGAAGGTATCACTCAGGGTACTACAGGCCATTGAAAAAGTTGTTATTTGACCAGACAGCTGGAATTGCAAAGTCTGACAAAAACCAGATACGTTCTTTCTTTTTTTTTTTTTTTCCTTTTTTCTTTTTTTTTTTCTTGGAAGGTCAAAGGTAAGTTAGAAATCATTCAAATATAACAAAGGCTTGGAAGTGGCAAAACAAGTTGTTTAAAAATTATTAACAGAAAGAACAAGATTGAATTTTAACTTGTGTTATGCAAGAAGGTTTGTAGTATCTGTTGTATCTATACACCAGTGAGTGAGGTTAGAGCAGGTGCACTGAGAAGAAAGCTGATGGCTAAGCAGAAAATAACCAATTAAATAAATAAATAAAAAATGAAGAAAAAGCTTTTCGCTAGGGTAATTCCCTGAATTTGCTCAAGGCACAGTTCCTGGCCTGGCTGAAAGGGAATCATAGGGGAGAATGGGTCAGTGTGGGTCTGCTCTTTTCAGCATGGGCAGGTACCTGCACCAGCCTAAAGTGTGGAGGATCAGAGCCCCGGAGGGATGCTCCCACAGCACTGAGTGCGGGTGAATGTCTGGGTACTGCTCTCCTCTGAGTCCCTGTGGCTGTGATTACAGCAGTGTGAGTTTAACCATTGACCCTCCTGCTCCCATATCCGAGGCTGGACCAAAAGGAATTCTAAGAATTTCTGTTTAGGTCCCTGATCTGTTAAAAAATGCTACAGAATGTGTCTTCTTACTCTAGGGGCATTCCTGTATGACTAGTATCTCAACACAGTGAAGTTATTTACCTATGCCATTGTTTTAAGGATGAGGTTTCTCTCCCTATGGTTAATTTTGATTCCAAGTCATTATTCTCTCTCCATCTAAATTCTGACTGGAATTTTGTTCTTGGCTAGTATGTATCACAGCTGAGTTTTGGTGGGGACCAGTGTAATTTGTAAAGCTGGAGTAGCTCAAAGGATGTAGACAAAGAGCTCCATCTCTATATTTCAATAGCGTCACTACTGTTGAAAGATTATACCCAATGAGATAAGTGCTGATTGTAGAGTGTAGTCTCCCAGCAAACATTTTAGTAATATGAAACAATAATTCCCCATAGTATTTTAAATCTTTCCCCCAGATATTTTAAATGTAATCCTCAATAGAGAAGCAATTAATATTCTAAATGTATTTGTCTCCTCTGAATTAGGTTTGGTGTTCCATGGTCTGGTGATCCTCTTCTCTGGGAAGTACAGCATTCTGAGATCTGGCAGCTTTTCCAGGAATATTCCTGAGAAGCATGAGGGAAAATGAAGATACTATAGCACAGTATGTTTCTTTGATGCATCTGTTTTGGTGGCAAGGTACACACATTAAAGTTTTCTTCTTTGGCTTAGCTTCATTATTTTTTTAACAATTTGACACCGAGGGCTGAGAAACAGTAATATTTAGGGTTGTTTCTTTGTTTGTTTCCTTTTTTATAAATTAGATGTGTAAACAAGTGACAAAACTATTTTCTCTTTGTTTTCTGTGGTAATTTCAGAAAGTAATTGTTGTTTGTATTTTGCAATGACTTCAGATTAATAGCAAATATGCACCATCAATTTGCATTGAAACCATTGTTAGATAAATAATAATTACTTGGCAAAGTGCTTGCTGAAAATGCAAAGTCAATTAACTTGAGCGTTGTTCTACACTCAGCAGTAATTTATAAAGGTTCGGTTGGTGAGTTTAATGGTGTTTGTGGTTTTTTTCTAGAAGCTATAGCATAGAGCTAACATTAAGTACTTAGAGAACACTTTTAACTCCTGTCATTATTTTCCTGTCTTTTACATGGTAAATATCAGCAATTTGATGGCATCCAGTAAGTGGAACTACTGCCACCAAAAATGCTCTGCTTATAAATGTATGAAGAGATGCACTTGCTGTTTTAATAGCACTGGGCCAGATCCTACTGACCCTTATAGTAATCTTTTCAGTTAGCAGAACGAAGTTTGTCTGGCCTGAGAATGAGACAGTGCCAATTGATACTAAGAGAATTACCAAGACGTACATACTTTATGGGGTTTTTTTTCATATTTATATTCAGGTGAAGTTGAAATGTTATTAATTCATAGCGCTTTTATAGCAAACATGGTGTCATTATCCCGCATAACCTTGTGTGTGTCACTAAGTTCTGGTTATTTGGGGGCTTTTTGCTTTCTGGGTTTATGTCTCCAGTTTGTGAGCTCTCCATGGTGAGTAGAGAAAGGGGAAGCAACAGGAACACAAAGAAGCTGGGGAAGAAGCTTCTAGGTTATGAAATCAATCTCTTGCAGCACTATGCTCTTCAACTCTTTTAAAAACATACTCATTTTCCTTATAAGTATTCAAGATGTATTGGTCTGCATTATTTTCAATGAAAGACCTTTTCCAAATCTGATAGGCGGGAAGGCTCAGAGCCCATTTCTAAATTAAATCTAAATTTATTCATGATCAGCTTATGTCTATTTGTTCTTGTGCCAATGTACTCCTTTAGCTCAAATGATTATTTTCTCTCCCTTGTGTTCATTTCCTTGTTGTGTTTAAAGACAGCAATCCTATTCCTCCTCATCCTTCACTTTTCTAATCTAACAAAACAAGTTCTTTTGTTCACTTTTCATGAGGAAAGAAAATCTTTTCTGGATCATCCTTTTCTGTACCTTTTCCTCTTCAAATTCACTGATCCATTTATACACTCACTTTATTGGTAACAGGGCATTTCTTCATTGTTCTTCAGCAGAATGGGAAGAAAGTTCTTACATGCTCTCCCTTATTTCCTATTCTACTGTCTTCAGGTGCAAGTTTGCTTTTACTTTGCCTGCAAAAACTAGTAACCACAGTTAAAATCTAGAATGATTTCATCTGAAAAGCTCTCTAAATCATGTTAAAGGGCATAGAAAAACACCCACTGATTTTTGCTGTTTTAGAAACATTATCTCATTATGTTACTAAACAATTATGGGTATCAGAAGGCACAAGTAGAGACATTTATCCTCCCCTTGATGCATAAGCAGGACTGCAATAAGCCCATTAGGCTTGGTGAGATTTATGGGTGTTTATAATGGGAATAACAGGCCCCAGTGGGTGGCAAAGGGAGAGAAGGAGCCTGAACTCGAGATAGGAAGCCAACAGCTTGAGTTCTAATTAATGCTGAGCGAACATCTTGAAAAAAATAATGTGTTCAAAAAATGCTGTGCTTTTGCCTGTTTTGTACATTATCTTCCACACTGTCCTTAATATCAAAAAGCTGTTTTCAGTTTACCTCAGTTTGGAAGAACCATTTTCTCTATAAGAAGAAAATATTGTCAAAGTCATTTCTGAAATTCTCAGTATTTCTCTGCCTTGCCAGATTTTTTGAATTCTTTCTAGGCTGGGACATACTTTTGCTAAAAAAATGGGTAAACTGAGTCTTTCCTGTAAAGTGGATGTAGGGAAGAAAAGAAACTGGAGAACTGAGACCATAAAGGACATAAGATCGTTTTTGAACCTTCATCTTTCCATGTTTAGACAAAAATGAGATTTTGGCTATGGAGCATGAGAGAACCGTAGATTTAATCACATTTGTCTTTTTTCCACAAATGTTCTGAAAGATATTTATCTGGTACTTGTCTGGCAGCCTTTGATTTCACTTGTGTCACATTTTCACCAGTTCATTAATTATATGAGTACATGAATGTAACACTATTTTTGTAAGTTCTCATCTGCTCCTTTCTTGGCTGACTGATTGCCTGTAGAGACCTGAATGCATTGCCATATACATCCTACATACAATTTTATATGTTTGCTGAGAGTGTAAGTTTTAACCCAACATTCACTTCTTTTCCATTTTTTGTAATCAGTATTTGTGGGTGTGGTGCAGAACTGTTTGCAAATATTATACTAATATAATTCTAACTGTCTTTTCCATTCTGGAAGGTTGCTGCAATGTGAAGATGGTTAAGTCCTTTGCCAGAAATTTCAATTATATTTTGTGTATATTAATTAAATTGATCTCTATTTTGTCTGTTGTGTCCCTATTATGGCAATTATTTCTATTTTGTTGTTAACAACTATATGTTTTTCTCTGTTACACTGCCAGGGCAATGGTTGAATAGCTGCAGAATTACTCCCTACAGCTCACTGTCCTCTTTACCTCCCTGTATATGTCACATTAGTTCCTCTACAGCATCTGCCAGTTATACTTAACAGAAAAGAGCCCCTTCCTAAATTCTATCTTGTGTGCTTATGACCTCTTGGCCCTGTTTGCAGAGGCTGTAGACACTTTACAGCTCTCTCAGCCTACCTTGCAGAGAAGGAACAGGTGTGCTTTCTCCCACACACAGTTTGCTTCTCTGTTTCCAGCAGCTGATTTCAATATTATGTATTTAATGAAAACTATCTTGTTAATATTTTGCTTAATAATTTTTGAGTTTGCATGCTATCTAGCAACAAATCAAAATTAAAAAACAATTCACTCTTGGCTCACATTGTGGCTACAAGTTGTCATATCAGCATTTCCATATTTCTTTTCACTTACAGCAATCTTTTAGACCTTAGTATAATTTGCTATCCCTTCCTGTCAAGATAGAAAAGTGTAACTGTGACCATTATTTTCCATTTTACTTTAATTCTGCCATTTTAACTTTCTGAAGCTGCTAAATATTATGAAAATAAAATTTCTTCCACCAGAATAAATGAACCAGTATACATGTAGGCACTCCCTGGAGACATGAAGTTATAATATGAGGTATCTCTTTATAGCAAGATATATGCAACTCAGAACTATATCTCCTCAGTTGTTTTTCATTCCATCAGTTTCCTGGTGGATTTAAACTGGTCATGCTTTTTAACACCTTGTTACAATGATAGATTTCATCCGATCAAAGCCATTGAGCATTATATTAATGGTATCTAACATGATCTGCAGAGTCATAAATATCAATGACGCCTGATGTGCCTGTTTCTTCTACAAGAAACCAGGGACCTCGGGGTGCATTGTGTTGGTCTAACATTTTAAGTTCAATGCTGGCCAAAGGGAAAATGTATTGCCTCTTTTGTTACAGCCAAAAACTGTATGATTTCATTAGTAAGCGTAAATGTACTTAAGGAACTTGTGGAAAAATTGCACCTTAACAAGGCACTTTATGAAACCTGTGTGAACACCACTTCCAATGGACTCATAGTTTGATCTCTTCAAGTGAAAACTGTTCTCAGAATGTATGCTCTTCAGCCTGTGCCTTAGTGCACATGCCTTGCTTATTTGGTAAGGAAATTATGGGGTTTGTATAATAAATTAAAAAATCCTCAACACTGTATCAAATAGTTGCCAATTACAATCTGATCTGTGTGATCAGGTGTATCATCTAGTTCGTTCCTAACCTGAAGTACACATAATGAATCTATAATATTAAAGTTCTAGCTTTGCATTATAATCTTTTGCTTTGGAAAGAGCAGTCAGATAAGTAACACAGTGGAGAAAGCAACTTGGCCTTTCAGTGGTGCTGATAACAACTGAAGAGAAAGTGAGTTTGATACAAAGCTTTGGATTCAACTTATCTCCTAAACACTCCACACCCTCCCAGACATTGACATCCCTTAGCTGGTAATCAGCCTCTGCTCAGGGGAGGTCCAGAGCTGCATCCCTGGCAGTGCTAACACCCAGCTACTTGGTAAAACCTCTCTAGGGTTTGTCTGTGCTTTGATTTAGCTCAGTGATGGTGATGCCTCAAAAATATTTTTCCAGTGTTTCGTTTGAGACCTGCCCACTGTGAGAGAGGTGTTCCAACACCACAGACCACAGCACTGGTTCTTATTCTGAACAGAGTTGTCTGATTATCTGATGCAGTCAATCGGCAATAAATGAAAACTCATCTTTCCACTTATCTTGGAAATTTTTGTATAACTGGTTCTAAAGTTAAATAGGAAAGAAATAAGTCTTGAACTTGGAGGAAGTCAAATATGATAGAATTCTTCCTCAGTAGCACATTTATCAAAAAGAGGCTCATTTTTATTCCTGAATGTCTAATTAGTTGGGGGCTAACAATATTTGGCCTCTGAAGATTTAGATGGCATTTTAGAAGCCTCTCTGCTCTGCAAAATCTATGCCATGGCAGACAGTTTTACATTCATAAAAGGAACATAAGTTAGTGGTCTAATTAAAAGAAATTATGAATACTCTAAGTTACAGGAAATCCCCAGGGTGCTTCATGCATAGTAGAATTCTTACTGTATGAAGGAGTTCATAAGGAAGTTTCTCCAAATTAGAGAATCCCATTTGGGAATTGTACTACAGAGGAAGTCACTTCTCTAAAAAAATGGCATGCAGGTCTAAGAATATAGAACTGTCCTTGTCAGTGCTTAACTCGATTAAATACAGAAGACATGCTGGAAATCACTTTAAAAAAGGCAAACTCTAAACCCTACCCTTCTTTCTTTATTTTATTCTAAATCTGCTAAATAGTTATTTGATTTTGCATTTTACAAGACTGAATTTATCTTATTTTCCATCCAAATCTAGTTTTATACTATGAATGAATTTAGGTTAATCTGGCAAATACTGATATCCAACTCCACGGGATATGTTGGACATAAAACAAAAGTGTAAAATTAATGAAAGCGTACCTTTTATTCAGCACAGTGTTGATGACTGACAAGCTCTGCAGGTTTTCTCCTCACTAAACTGCAAGAGATGCATTCAGAGAGGCAAACCATGAAAGCCAAGTCTTAAGTCAGTTAGAGGATCATGAGAAAGTGTGAAATCTGTCACAGAAGTCTTGTGGCAGGTGCAGAGCAGCAGGAGAGAACTGGTTTCCATGGCAGAGATGCTTGTCCATGTCTTAGTTTACTGCATTTCTGACCTCTTCAGTCTTGTGTTGTCCCCAGAGATCCCAATAGTGCCAAGAGCTTTTAAGGTTAATCATGAAATGGACCAGGCACAGCTGGGTGATGGACAGTAGTCTCTGACCAGGAACAGAGAAGACAATCTGGTGCAACAGCAACTTGAAGTGACACAGCTGAACCTTCACGACCTTGTTTGGTAGAGTGATATCAACCAGCTCCCAAAGGCATTGAGGTTTTAACATCCTGCTGATGTTAAATTCTGAAAAGATTTTTTTTCTCTGCTGCTTGTGCTTTGCCTTCATTGAGTGGTTCAGAGAACTATAGAATAGTATCACGAATTATTTAGATTGTAAAAGACCTCAATATCATCAAGACCACCTGGTAGCAGAGCACTGAGAAGACCATTGCTAAATCGTGCCGTTCAGTGCCACATCTTCCTGTCTTTTAAATGCCTCCAGGAATTGTGTCTCCATCTCTTCCCTGGACAGCCTGTTACAATTCTTGACAAACCTTTAGGTGAAGAAATTTTTCCTAACATTCAACCTAAACCTTCTGTGGTGCAGCTTGAGGCCATCTCCTCTTTTCCTATCACTTGTTGCTTTGGACAAGAGACCAACACCCACCTTGCTCATGACTTTGTCGCTAACATTCTTTCAGCAGTGAATAGAAAAATATCTTCTATTTAAGGTGAAAAATAGGAAAGTGCAAACCTGTGAATATAAATGAATTTTTAAGCTCCTAGCAAAGGATCTTATTTTAACCTTTTCTGCACTTCAGAATATGCTATAGAATCATATTATAACTGAACCTCTGATTGAAAGTCACTACTTCATAAAACCAAGGGACATAAGGTAATAATTAAAGTAATTCAGCAGGCAATTGTTGCTGAACTTTTAAACTTTTATAAGGAGAAAAGCTATAACATATGAAGCCTGAGAAAAGGAGGGTACAGTAGAATTACTGGAAATGTTAAGGATACAATTAAAAACTAGTTGACCTAAGGAAAGATGACAGACATAATTAAGTATACATTTTTTTGGTGTGAATACTGTTAAGTGTGCAGTAGGATAGGTTTGAAAAGAATTACTTAATGATAGTTTAAAGAATATGTTTCACCTCCCATGGCAAAATTTTGCAGTAGTTTCTGACTGCCCTCTGCCTGACTCCAATTTAATTGTATGTCACTCTTTTTCCTACTTACTTTTGACCTATAGATACAGCAAGAGGAATCACTTTGCCTTTAATGTGCCAGAAACCTCTCACTTTTGTACAGTATGCATTTTCCAATGTAGCTACAATCCATAAAGGCCATTGGTGTAAAGTGCAAGAAGATGTGAACAGAAATCATGGCAAGTAAATGAATGCAAATGATCTCTAATACAGAAATGTTCCATTGTAAATTAATATTAGCTTATCTTTACATTACATTGTAAGAGAGAGAAAAGAAATTAAGGGAAAGGAAGATAGGAAGGGATGTGACTACAGCGTTTTGGCCAGAGGCTTGTGCCACTGATCCCTTTTTAATGTTGAGATTTTTATGCATTCAGAATATTAAAACTTCTATTACATTTTCAATTAAAGACTCACATAGAATACGTTGTAGTAATAGCATGCTCTCCAAAGAAATTGATGTATGCATATTCTGAGGGAATGGGAATGTTCTAAATTTCTAAACTGAGAGGTTTGCTTAGAGAATTAGCTATAGAACATCTTTTACAAACATCATGGGACACTGCAGACTCTCATTACATTTTCTGTACTAAATTCCACTTCTTGAATAATCTCTGTCTCCAGGGCAATTATTCATTACCATTTAGAAAGAAAAGATTCAACGTCAAGTAAACAACCAGCCTCTTCAGAGAGGGAGCAGGGCACACTGAACAATGGGTATATGCTGATTTAGAAAAAGATTAGGTTTGGGCGAAACTTATGTGAAATTCCACCTTTGATGAAATCTCAGCAAATTTCTCATGAGTCCTCATGGAGTATTGAGCATTGTAAGTAAGACATTGAAATATTTCAGATGTGTTGCATTTTCTACTCAGGGTTTTTGACAACTAGATTGCCTAATGAACTGATGAATTTTTGGGATGATGTTTGAGGTGAACTATATTTCTTTAAATAGTAAGAGGGTACAGTTGCAGAACTGTGATCCTGTTAAGCTCCTCAGCAGTTTTATATCTATCTTTCCATTAAACACTTCCTTTATGAATATCAACAGTTTGTTGTATCCAGCAGAGTTAGACAGACGAAGTATTTATCCTAAATGGAAAAATTCATTCTATGCATTTAAGAGCTATTCCTTCTATAACAGGACAAATCCAAAATTTCCTTAACTTTTATGAAAAAAAGAAGACCTAGAATAACAAGTAGCTTGATCATGTCACTACCTTTTTCAGGGGACATCAATGATTAGGTGCCTGTTTTTTTATCTTAAATCTGAGGTAAGTTAAAACTCCAGATGACTCTGCTGGATAAGTCTGCGTTTCTCTGAAGACATCTTCTTTAGGCATACAGAGCTGCTCATCTAGGAGTGCATTGTGAAGCTGCTTCTAGGATGAGTGTTGAGTCCTGCCTCCAGGAGTACCTGTGTAATGTCTTCATGGCTTTGTAAGTCTACCAGTCTGTGACTGATGTAGGTCTGTGTTAACATGTGAGTGTTAACACAGGTAACAAAGGTAAATGGATTAAAAAAAGATGTCTTGCACCACTTGCTCAGTCAGGTTGACTGGTAGCACTCACAGCACCTTGATATAAACCAGCAGCGCTCTCCAAGCCAGTGTCTGTGAAAGGTGTGGTAACCTTCTGGGGACCTGCTAAACCAAAGCCTCAAAACCCACAGTGGCAGCATGACAGATCTATAGCTAAAAAGTCCGACACAGATACCTTTCTAAGTGACATTTCTCCCCATGAGTAGAGTGTGGTCATGACATAAAACTCACCAAGTTAGCAAGCTGAACCTGGAGTAACCAACAATATTGGTACTGTAAAAGGAAATAGTTTATTTAGTAGGTTCACCTAATAGAGACCAGTGAGCAGGACTCATTCCTAGGGGACCAAAATTTCACTTGTATAGGGGAGTTTCCTTTAAGAGAAGGAGCAGTAGCCAAGCAGTGAAGAGGAGATAAGTCAGAGGCTGAAATATCCTGTTTCACATATCTGTGAAAATAGCTGCCATTGTTCTTGTGAACTCAGGTTTGAGCAGAGGCTCTCCAGAGTGAAAACCATCACACTCCACAAAAACTGTTTCCCTTCTCTTCTATTATATGTATTACTCTCATCAGCTCTGCAATCTGACACAAACCATTGAATTCCTGCCAGGATGGCAACTCCGCTTGCCACTGCCATGACCTCCATCTTGGGAAGTGCTGCCCTGCAGCTTGAACTGAGAGCTTGGCTCCATAGCTGGGACTTGTGAAATGCTTCTAATCTCTGTAAATGTGCAACAGCCTTTGAACACTTCACTGTTTTCTCAGCTCACTGAGAGGGTGAAAAGGAGAAAGCAGAGAAATACTTGGGTTGGGAAGATACCATCAGGGATCAGGGTGTCCTAATGTAGGTTGAGTTGAGCCCTCTGTCAACAGGACACAGCCTTGTGTGGGACTGGGGTAGTGACAGTGACAGGCACCAAAAACCCAGACATAGGGAGAGTTTGCTGCCGTGCAGAAACCCAGTATTTCTGGAGGCTCTTTCTCCAGCAGTAGCTGCCTAGGTCTGCCAGTCCCTTTCCTGGCAGCATCCCCAGAGCTGGAGCTCAGACAGGGTGGGCAATGGGCACATGGCCATGAGGCACCTGGGCAAGGACAGCCCAGACATCCCTGGGATCTGGCACAGCCCAATGTCTGCCCCCAGAAGTGGCAAATATTACAGAATCACAGAATATGCTGAGTTGAAAGGGATGCACAAGCATCATCAAGTCCAACTCCTGGCCCTGTACAGAACAACCCAACAATCCCATCACGTGTCTGAGAGCATTGCCCAAATATTTCTTGAGATTTGTCAGGCTTGAGACTGTGACCACTGCCCTGGGGAGCCTATTCCAGTGCTCAACCACCCTCTGGGTGAAAAACGTTCTCCTGATACCCAAACCACACCTCTCCCAGTTCAGGCTTATGTCACAGAACCACAGAATCATAGAATAAGCTGAGTTGGAAGGGACCCACAAGGGTCATTGAGTCCAACTCCTCGAGTCCTGTCATAGGAGTGAGGAGATCTGTAGCTCTTCCTCCACTTCCCCTCTATGAGAGTCTTTGTAGAAATTTCCAGCACTGAGCTTTTGTGCCTTCATTTAGGAGAGAACATCACTAATGTGAGAGAGCAAGGAATCTGCAAATGCACTGGATGTCGATGCAGTGGAATGATTTGCTTTCCTGGAAAGTAAAAGGCAAAATCAAAAAGCTTCAATTCCAGGAAGTCTAGCCTTTTGCAATGTTAAAACTCAATTTATAGTGTTAGCAAGTTTTAAGAAGAATATTTTAACCTTCAGTAGTGGAGGAAATGGATACTTCTGGAACTGTGAGAATCACAAAAGAAAAAACTTAGAAATTCAAGTGAGGGTTCTATGTAGAGAAGAAAAGAATAAGTTACTCAAATTGTGAAAGAGACAGTATGTGAGTGATAACCTATTTATGGAATTTCTGCTAATACAAGCCCATAAGCTTTAAAGAAGAAATCAATGTGATTTATTAATTTCTATTAATGATGTTATTCTGTAGAGATACCTTAGAACACATTAGACATAAGCAAAAGGTTTCAAATCAGTTTGTGTGATAGAGAGGTTTTATTAGCTCTTGCTACATTTGTCCCACTTATTGTTTAAAGTATTTGAAATGTAGTTTGGATTAAGAGTACAGAGAAGTGCATGCTTTGCCTGAGGCTCCAGTTCTCACTAATAAGGAACTAAGTTTATAAAGGCAATTATGTGTATTTCATGAGGTTGTTTATTATATCCTAAATTTAAGAGCGAATGAAGACTGTAGGGCTTAGCTTGACTAGAACCTAATTATAGCTACAAACTATAGAATTAGTGGGAAATTATTATGAATTCAATGATATACATTGCAGTTTTTGAAAAAATGTAGAAGTCAGTAGACTGCAATATCAATCTTTGCAGTTTATTAATCTCTAAACTGCAAAAACTTGAGATGGTAATGAAAAGGAGTCACAACCAAACCTGATGCCTGTGACTGGTAACACCCATTCCCAAGTTATAACATGTATCATAGCAATGTACTCACACAAGCTTATGTACTCATAATTAATCACTATGTCTGAGATGATTAAAACAATCAAAGGTATCCCAGATTATAATAATGCATGTAAGTGTATCAGAGATTGCAAAAAAAATTTGAAATATTAAAATGTACTTGATGGTTGCTACTTTGGCAAAGAAGAAAAGAATTCCCTGAGTTGAAACAATTCTGGTGACATCACAAGTAGAGATCAGCCTAACAGAAGTGCAGTTATATTCAGGGATAGTAGCTCATGGGGCCTGTGCATTTAAAACCTGCTGCTGCAGGAATCTGTGGAAACTATTGCTGACAAGTTACTGTGACTGTTCCTAGTCCTACAAACCGACAGCTGGACTGAAAAATCACTTTGGGCTACCCAACAAGAGTGGGTGCAGAGACAGTGGAGGAAAAAGAGACAAACACTCTTTTTTAGAGAAAAAGCAGGGAAAACTTAGAGTTGTGTTTAGCTTCCATACCACCAAATTGGTTTTTCCACTTTGTGTCTGTTTCTGGAGTTAATTATTAGTGCAGCTTGACAAAGGGCTTGAATTAAGGAGAATTTACTTCAATTAAACTGTGAAAAGTCTACTCACTTGTGTCTTCACTCTCGCTTTCTGTAGCAGGAGAATAGGCTATATAGTTAACAACCAGAATAGGCTGTATTCAGAGTTAGAGCTGGGGCCAGACTTACTGTTTATGTAAAATGGGGCCTAAAATGGACATAAAATCCATCAAAAATCCAAATGAGTTCACTAAAACCAACAGAATATTAGTAACCTCTAAATCTTTGTTTGTGTTTCTATTCATGCTGCCACTTTATCAGCTAAGCCCCCTCTTCTACTGACACTTCAATTACTCCTCCTTCTGCATAAAATAACAACATGAGATATGTTAAATGCTTTAAAATTCTCTGGAGTGGAAATAGTACATTTGTGTTCTACCTTTGCTTGCTTCAGGCCTGCTATCTTTATCAATCAATTGACTCTTCCAAAAAACACAAATAAAGAAGCAGTGGCTTCAACCATTTCTTGAGACTGTGTCTGGAGTTTATTAAGGGAGTGGTGCTTCAGATAACAAAAAACCTGAGCTGTATGCTGTGCTATTCATTTGCCCTGGTACAGGCACAGCATTTCTAAGGACATACTTTCTTTGCTATAACAATGAAAAGCAAAAAAACCCCAATATCTATTCCATTATCTAACTATAATTAGGAAACAAACTTATCAGCTTTTTTTTTTTTAAACAACAGATGAAAGCAATTTTCTAATGTGATATGAAAAACTGGGTCTGATGTAGCACTCCATTGGATTTTTCTTATTTATAGCATAAAGTCTTTGCCTTTCTTAATGCTTATATTTCAGCCTCTTAAATCTACTTATCTTTAACAATGGAATTATGCAAGCAATTAGGTAAATTCAGATATAATGAAAGTGAATGCAGCTCAGTCATAATGAATAGATCTCTCACTTTTCATTTGATTGGAGTTTGTTTCAGACTGTAAATAAGCTAATTCTGTTTATGTTTTTCTCTCTGAGAGCAACCATATTGAGTCAGACTTTCAAGACAGCTCAAACCTCAGTCTCTCTGTGTCCAGATAAAGTTCTTTAGAAAGTAGGCCAAAGCATTATGTGGAAATCTGACACTCACTCTTAAACCATGGCTGTATTAATCTTTGCAGTATAATGTATGCTAACAGATTAGTATATTTTTTTCTTTTTTGAACTTAACTGTTAGTTTTTATCATCTTCTGTAGGTCTATACTTCTGAGATACTGTTTCAAACTGCCTATGGAAAGTGATGAATGTAAGCCATCTGTAATATCACTTTCTTGCTTGAAATACTAAGTTGCCCCAACTTAGTATGGAATAAAAGTGTAATAGAGGGGATCTTAGAAGTCAGATGGGAAATAATATGTAGACTTGTCCTTTGTTTCTGAAATAAGTTAGGACATATACACAATATGCCTTAAGCTCTCCTCCAGAGCTAACCTTGAGGTTACCTGCTATTATGCCTCTCAGGTTATTTATTCAGTTATTTATTTGAAATAGACCCCAAATTTTTTATCATTCACTGACAGATAGTTTTGCACTGCACTGAAAGGCATATTAGTCTAAACCACTGGGTGGCACAAAGAAGCCAACACACACATGAGACTGATTCTACCTTTGCTTTCTGTGTTTTATGGAAAATATGCCATTTCTCTGACAAACCTGAGTGCCTTTTACTCTTAAAGTACTATGCTAATAAGTATGGCTACTTGCTTTTATTTTCATATGTAGGTTGTAGTCATGAGTTACATGAGTCTGCCTCATGACTGAAAGTGTCAGTGTGCCTGTGCTTTAAGACAGTTTTGGAGGAAGGGAGGAGAAAGATGTGGGTAGTGGAATTTTAATGTACCTCCAAATGATTCCTGCTCACTTTCCTTACTGATTGATACTACTTTATTTTTTTTGTTATTATTTATTTATCTGATTTAATTGCATTTACCGCCATAGCAGCTTGTTCCCAAGTCTGTGTTCATTTTTCCCCATTCTGCTATTGTCACAGCAGGTAATTTGTATTGCATTCTGATGGCTGCTATGGCACGCTAAAGACAGCATCATCGCATAGCTTGGTAGCTTCCAAGTATTTCCACAGAATTAATGACATTATCCTAACTTTTTTAATCCCTGATATGAAGGTGTTTTTTCATTTAAGGAGTGGAGAACTGAGGCATGACTTATTTAGGCAACCTGTCTGAATCTGACATAAATCCTTATAGGGGACTAGGGATTTGTAATGAGATTGTCTTTCACCTCACTGATCCCATTGACTGGTCCAGGCTATGTTTGCTGTCTTCCATGTTCTCATCAGAATAATTTTCTTATCTTTCCCCTGGTCCTTTTCAATTTCTTTTCTCTGGGTTTCAACACTTCTTTCAAAAGATTGAAAGCATTATTTTTAAAAGAGATTAAATATATGTCTTTAAAATATCTTGCAATGCTTGATAATACAATTGGAGTGTTGGGCTTATAGTTTTCATTTTCTGTTCTTTATTTGAATGGAAGTGAGCCTAAAAGTATCAGAAGGAGATAACCATGTAGCTATGTTTGCTATTTCTGAAGTTGTTATAAGGTACGAGAAGCACCTGATTTAGCTAAATAGTTTTCCATTTTGCATTAGTGTTTTTTGTTGTTTGTTTTTGTTTTTGTTTTTTTTTAAATTTTATTTTATTCGCCTCAGGAAGACATCAATTTTCTTTTCTGAGCAGAATGTATATTTGATGAAGTTCTGTCTCTTGGTGATAATTTTGTATGTCAGAAAAATCTTTGTTGTAAATTCTTAAGAGAATCAATTTAGTGTGGCCATCCTTCTCCTATTCTTCCTTTTGCACATTTAAAACGGGATTTATGAAAACATTCAAGCTATCCTAGTTTTTTCACACATTTATATTTGAGTATAATGAAGAAATTATCATATACTTGTTTTGGGAATCTTCTCTTTCAATTCAAAGTCATGATTTGAAGGAAGAGGGTTAAACTATTGTTTGGCTTGTTTGTTGGCCTTTTCAGACTGTGATGTTCTGGGTTTTTCTGTGCCATACACTGTGCATTTTCATTAGTTTTTTAATTTCCTGTTACCAAAGTTGTGAATAACTTTCTGTTATTAGTGGTGCCTGGAACAGAATATTTGGGATTTATTAGAGTTGGACAGTTCACCCTCAGTGTGAACACAATGGATACTTCGATCTCAGTCTGTTATTTCAAGAAGGAACCAGAGAACATCTGACATTTGCTTCCCCATTCATCTTCCTAGCTGACTTCTCACAAACGGTACCAAGCCACAGGAATACTTTCTGCATTCCTTACAGCTTTCCTCTGAGATGCATTTGGTGGGATAACAGGCAGCTAGCCTGTGTGCTGAAAATAGGAAAGGAAACCATAGTGGAGGGCTGTAAATTGGTTTAGTTGACTTATTAGAATACCCTATGTTAGAGTACCCCTGGAGCAAATGTCCTCTTGGTTATACATATTTTGGCACACAAAATGTACAAATTGTTTTCTCTCTATGCAAACACTATATAATAGTAACAAAGAAAATGTACACATTTAAGTTACAGCTGAACATTGCTCAGATGATTACAATTCAGTAAGAGTCACTTAGATGGTAGTGCAGCCATATATCATCTGAGTCCATAATGCAAATTATAATAGTAAAAAAAATTATGTTCCTATTAACATGTGTCTTTATCCTAGAAATTTTAGCAATTTGTCACAAGGTAAGGTTACTTTACCCTGTGCTTAAGGGACCACAAGCTAAAAGACAGTTACTTGGGGGGAAAATAGGGTAAAGTTGAATTACTTTTTACCTTTGATTTTCCTTAGCTTGGCTTCAGCTGAAACAGTTCATCCTTCTCCTGGGGGTGGAAAATGGAGTGAGAATATGGTTGGAACTTCTGCATCTCCAAGCCCCTGACTTTGCTTTGATACTTCTTGTTCGATGTATCCTTTGATTCAGAAATCTAATTTCTTACGGTGCTAGGAAGTTTAGGAATCCTGATCTTAGGAACCATTAATTGCAAAGTTTATTCCCTCTGTTTAGTTTTTTTTCATTTGGTTTGTTTTTTGCTTTTTTGGGCGTTTATTTTCTAACTTGCAGTAAGGGTAGCGGTTTCAAGATTAGGACCCCATACTTCTTCCTTTATTAATTCAAAAGTTTTAGTTTTATTCCAAAGCCACAGAATAAACTTCTAGCTTATATTGTTGACTTCTATGACTTTACAAGAACATTGTGCTCCACTAGCAGGCAGTGAAATGTCTCTAGGAAAAGAATATCTATTTAGAGACCAATGATGTAGGTGCCCAAAATGCTTAGTCCAGACTTTTTGCCTCAGTTTGAATTTCCTTTTCATCTTTGTTTAAGACTTCTTAACTGATCCTCAAATATGTGAGTTTAAGATACTGTAGCTCAGCTGTCACAGGGAAAAGCTGCTCATTTTACATAATTAAAGCAAACCAGGATCAAAGTGGTTTTATTGATTTTCTAATGACATGCAATTAGCTGGCAAACAGTGAGCTATGCCGTTAGGATCAATATGAGTTACAGAATGAGTAAACTTTCCATCCTGGCTGCTTAGAAGATATTAATAAACACCCAAATCCCCAAGAGTCCCTTGTCTCTCACACACAGGTGCACACACAATTAGGGGCATCTCCACCCCCTTTTCTGGGACTGTAGCATAAGTGGGTGTGGGAGTGAATCCTCCCTTTCCCACCCTTGGGCAGCACTATGATCCCAGAAATGTTCATTAGGCCACGACTGATAAACAGCACCTGGGGTCAGCTTCTCTTGAGCTTATCAGAAACACTGTCTGCCCCCAGGAATTTATGCCTTCTAACAAGCTCCCAGGTTTTAACCAAAAGCCTTGGAAACCTAATTTTCTTTCATGAATAACAACACAAGTGGAACAACGTTTTTGTTATCAAACCTCCAAAAAATACTACCACCCTAAATTGCAGACAGGATGAAAAATTATTATGGTTAAAGCCAGGTAACCCTATAAGCAGTGGTCCTAAGTGAGACCCTTTGAGGTCTCCTGGGACACAGTGGCTGATATCCCCACACTCCCCACTCTTTGCCCACTGAGAAGGTGCACAGCCATTTAACATGAGTCTTTCACTTAGCCTAAGGGCAATTTCTTACAGGAATATACCCTGTATGTGCTGTTTACGTCTGTGTGTGTGCAAGTGGGAGTGTGCTATAGGAAATATGCTGTGAGTGTTGCTCTCTGAGATTCTTAAGAACATTATATTCATAAGAAGGTCGGACCTATTAATGAGCTACTCTTGTGCTTGCAGGAAATTCTATATAATTTATTGTTAAATTATTTAACTTAAGATATTGATTCACTACAGTTAAGCTTAAGTGCTGTTAAACTTTTAGACCTAAACTGTTGGTTAAGTCCGGGGCTAAGTTTGGCGAGGGAGTGGGGGTCCACCTTGTGACTGAATGGCTGGGTGTCCCTTTTTTCTTTTTATCCTTACTTTTTCCTATCCTTACTCTTTCATCACCCTCCCAGCCACCGCAGCCTCCACATAAATAATGTTTGTGTTGATTTTGGGTTTAGATTGATCGATTTTTGAGTTTAGTCAGATTTTTCTCTGTGTGCTTTAGCCATCTGGTTGAACCTTGCCAACGATCTTTGTCATGCTTTCACTTCTATATTAAATCTGCTTTTGATGGTACCTTTACCAGTGATTCTTTGAGTGACCTTAAGACAGTCATTCACAACAGTGGGTGATCCAGCTTTGAGTGTATTTGTGCTGTTCTCTAAAACCTGCTACTGCATAAGTCACTAAAAAAGAATCCTAAGAGTCTGCACATGCACACCTGAAATGTAGGTGTGTACTTTACTTTTATTGGCTTGATGTCCAGCACATGGCAGTTGAAGTTGTAGTCAGCCAATAATTAGACTTTCAATTACAAAGCATAGAACACTTTTAATTTTAGGTCTCTGAAGAAACCAAAAATTACCAAGCAGACAAACAAGGAAAAAAAAAACAACAAAAAAAAAGTGGCATGAACTACTACCACTACTGTCACTAAGGCACCAAATTATGTGGATGTCTAGTGTAAATTTTGAGAATGTAGTATGAGTGTTGTGTGATTCTTCAGGCTATCAGGAATTATAGGCAGTGATTTGCAAGATTTGATGAAAATATCAATGTAGCAAAATCAGTTTTGAAGAGACATAACTTCCTCTGAGATGAACTCAGGTTTAGGAGTTATGATTTAGACACTGTGAATGTTATAGGAGCATGGATGTTTCATCAAAAAGAGGAAGGCACCTGTTATTTCCAAAACACTGAAAGGATTTACAAAAAAGATACTTTTCACAATTAGTTACTTTGTCCTATGGAGCACAGCTTCTGACATTTACACGCCTTCATTTTAAAAAACACTGCAAGCCACGATTTTGAAAAACCGTAGCAAATAAGAGCTTGCTTATGTTTTAGAGGACTGTAAAAAGTATGTCAACTGCTATTTTATAAAGATTAGCATTTTTAAATTAATTATTATCGCTCTCTGAAATAATTTAATATTAATCCTTCTTTTCTTTTGTCTTCCACATTCACTCCCTGATCTGTGTCGATGTCAGATGTTGTATGGGTCTGTTTCTGTTTATTCAATTCCTTATAGGCTTATTTTCTATTGTTTTACCTTTATGAAAGAGGAGTAAAAGAGCTTTTTATCTCTGGGTTTTGTGGTTTTTTTGTTGTTTTTTTTTTTAAATATTACAGCTGGGATTTTATGTGGCACAGAACTCTGTAATAACATCTGTGCATATCAGACCACCATATGGGTGGGAGGGAAATAGCTTAATTTAGTGCATATGCATGAAGTAAATGAAGACTTGACTGTTGCTGGGCTGCGAATCACAAACACTACAGAGAATCGTAGGCTGGGGAGGGGTTACAGGAAACCAAAGGGCAAAGATTATCTCAGTGACATTATACTGTTTCTGCTAGAGGTTTCTTCAGCATTTATCCAAAGTAGTGACTCAGCAAGCACATGTCTAGTCAGACAATCATTAAAGGTTAAATCTTGACCAATATGAAATGAAATGTCATTGACTGAAAATATAGCTGAGGGTTTCCAGGCTTACATTTATTCCAGTGAGACAGAGGATCAACTTCACTGATTCAGCTAAATGCACCATGAGTCTCAAAGTAGTTTCACTGATAATATATAGCCAGAAGTCTAAATCTTCTCTGGTTTCTTTTTTTAAACTGCCTTTGACCATTACTACTTTAAAAAGTCCTGTCATCTGTTATCATAATGGGTCAGCTTCATATCTAATATTTCTGACATGAGGGACTTGTCTAAGTATACAGTGGCTTTTGCACAGAGCTGGCTTGGAGAGCAGATATATACAGGGTTGGAAGGAAAAACTCAACCACGACTGAGTTTCAGCTAATTTCACTTGCTGAAGTGATACAGGTGTTAAAAGAACCTTTGTTTATGGCTGTAACGTAGCTGGTGAAGGGATAGATACACCACTGGAGAAGATAATTCTTACAGATCTGATGTCATTTGATGTGAAAATGTTGTACCACTGCTGGTTCATTAGAACAGATATGTCAAGGTCTGCATACCCACCCCCACAAAAGTCTAAATAATCTGTAATCTCAAATAAACAGAGTGCTTGTGAGCAGTCAGTGGCTGTTGTTGATCAGGCCAGGGTGCAGAGGAGAAGCTCATTTCTGTAGCTCGTACAGCATCTCTAAATACTTATCAAAAGTAGCTTCCTGAGAAAGGAGATGATGTGATTGTGTCAGACAGCTACAATTTTCTAAAAATATGGAAAGCACCATATGTCTGAGGTCTGCCCATGATACTAAAACCATGCCTATCTATTGTTTCATTTATTTTCTTCTGTTTTCCATGGCACCTTTACCTGTGTCATTAGCCTTTCAGATGGAACCTGCGTAAGGACTGTGCTTTGGGTGAGTTACTAGTTGTTGAAGGTTTTGTCTGAACCTACAGAACCTACAGTCATATTTAACAAATCTGGGATGAATTAAAGTACAAGTTTTCAGATTGTGATTGTATGATGTGTAATGCTCACTGGAGAAAATGCATATAAAATTCTTGGATGAGGGATGAAGACCTTCAACTTCATTCTTTCAAAACTGTACCACTCAACTAGACCAGAGTCAGATACATCCTTTGCTCTCATTTCTAGTCAATTTTGAATTAGTTCTTGCACATTGAAAAATGTATTTTAAATTGAGTGTGCTGCATAAAGAATTTAAAATGGTTGTCAGTCTTTCAGTAAAAACAAATGTGAGGCTGTGCCTCTTTATCTGGACTGAGTATAAAAAGGACTAGGTCCCACTTCCAGGGAATGTTGATAATAGCAATAATGCTTATTTTCTGGGAAATGAGGGATTCTTCTTAACCTGCCTGTTCCTCAAGGTAATGCTTTGTGTACAACACGAAATTAAGTATTTTATGAAAAGTGTGTAACACATAACACCATCTAACACACTGTGGAGTTCATTTTCTAACAGAACCTTAGAAGACTAAATAAACTTCCAGTTACAACTTACTCTGTTCTTGTGTAGCTACATTACCTTCCTTCTCCCCAGATGTATGTGTGGGAGATTTTTATTTTATTCTATGAACATAACTACTCCTGGAAACACAAAAAAGCATATGCAATGTATTGTTGGAAGGCTTTTGGTCTGCTAAATCCTAAATTTTTGAGTTCATGTTGAGTTTTTGAATGTTAGCTGTAAGTAGTACTGAATGGAAAATGCCCTCTTGAGTAAGTCTTTGGTGTGCACAGGGAAATCAAGGCCTCAAAAAAACTGTGACTGAAAACCTTTCAGGAGGAGAGTCTGGAGTATTCTAATTAANTGGCAGGAGAGGAGTTGGAAGAATTTAAAAAAAAAAAAAAAAAAAAAAAAAAGAAAAAATAAAAAAGGGAACTATCATTATTGTAAACAAAAGTATTATACACAGAATTTGATTATTGATGAACTCTTGATATTGTAATAGGCAATGTGACAATTATTGATAATGAAAACAAAACCACTAGAAATTTTAAGATGTGTGTGTTAAAGCAATGAGTTTTCCTTTGAACAACTTTCATGTTATTTTCTGGAATTGGCATGAATTTTCTAAGTTTACATATGTCTTATTAATTATAGACAGAAATTTTGAAGAGATTTTTACTCATGTTTATCCTCTTATATTTCAGCACACTGTCTGAAATTTATTTTTAAACAAAACCTAATTGTCATAACATTCTAAGGTCAGAATGAAACAATTACATCCTTTGATTTTGGAAACACTAGCAAAGAGAATCTGACTGATGAATAATCTTTAAGCTTCACTTTTAACCATACAAAACTTAGTAAAGTCATATGCATGAGGGATGAAAACCTTCGACTTCATTCTTTCAAAACTGTACCACTCAACTAGACCAGAGTCAGATACATCCATTGCTCTCATTTCTAGTCAGTGTTGAATTATTTCTTGCACATTGGAAAATGTATTTTAAATTGAGTGGGCTGCATAAAGAATTTAAATTGAATGTCAACCTTTCAGCAAAAATGTGAAGTGTGAATGACAGTAGAAAAAGCAAACAATTGGTTGTATTGGATCGCGATGCTTTGGTCATACAAAGTATTAATCTGCTCTATTACCTCATAGCAAATGGACTTTGTTATTTATTGTTCAGTATCTTCAAAGTTATTTTAAGGCTGCACATGTCAAACCCTGAAATCTTGTTTCACAACTGGATTACACAAACATCCCAGACAGCAGACAAGGAGAATGGGAGGTGCTAAGAGAATATGGTGGTAAATCTTCACACTGGTTCACTTTTGCATTTACTTTGCATTGTCCAGCCTAGGTGAAAGAGATTTGTGTCTAAATATATTGACACCATTTCTTATTAAAAAACTCCAAAATAATAAAAAAAAGAAGTTTCTTTCAAAGATTAACATTATTAGAGGGATTAAAACAAACAAACCGAAGAATATTTACTGAAAATTCAATTGAAAACAGTGGATAATAAGGTTTGGTTTATAAACTCTTCACTCAAACTCTCCTAAAAGCCATTTTGTGTAAGCACAAATATGGAAATCCACAGGGGAAGCTTCTGTAGTGTCTGTGGGCACTACTCATTTCACTACGACTATGAATAAGAAAGTTTAGGGACAAATGTATTTACCTACATTATTTTCCTGCAAGTCTGTACAGATTTATGGTAGAAAACTGGTGTAGATTTGAACACTTGAAGCCAGAGTCAATGTTTGAAGAAGACTCACATTCAGAGAGCTCAAGTAATCCTTACATCTGTACAATCAAAGATTTGCAGTGTCAAAGATACTGGATTCAGACAAATTTGCTGACAACAAAGTGTGCTTCAGGTAGCAGCCAGAGTTTTGAAAATTTAAAGCTGTTCATTTCCAGAGTGCTTTCTCCGTGGTTGTGTGTGGGGTTTACAGTGTTCAATGTATGTATTATGGAAAAATATTTAGTACTTAAATATAGATATGTACATGAACTTCTGAAAAATATGTGTACAAAGAACAATCGTGAATGTGGACTGTGGGCCTGTCCACAGCCTCCTTGTTACATCTCTTACCATAGAACCACCCTGGGATATTCAAGCCTCTCATGTTGGGTAAGTAGTGGCAGCAGCCCCTTCTGTTTAAACATTTTTGGTCTTTACCTTCCTTGTTGCACACCTCTGTTTTCTTGAAAAAATGCCAGAAGGACTGTCTTGTGCACTTCTTTCATAGCCTTAGTGGGAGGAGGTGGAAATAAGAGTGGTTGGAACTAGATGATCTTTAAGATTCCTTCTAACCTTAACCATTCTATGAGTTTCTTTCAAAAATTAGATTATTAGAGGGTTTAAAAGAACAAGAAATATTTAATGAAAACTCAATAGAAAATAATCATTTGTAGACCTCAATGTTATACCAGAAAATAAAGAGGAATTTAGATGTGTTACTTTGGTTAAACCAGGAAGCATAATAATTTTGATGATTTCACCACCTGCAAAATAAAATTAGTTTTACTAAGTCTGTTGCTGTGGGTTAATCCTGGTAGACAGCTAAGTATCGCATAGCTGTCCTCTGCCTCCCCCTCCTCTTGCCCAGTGGAATGGGGACAGTGGAAAGGAAGAGTAAAAGCAAGAAAACTTGAAGGTCAAGGTAAAGTGGCTTAATAAGTGAAGGAAAAATAGAAGAGAGAACAAAAAATAAAATAAAAATGATGCAAATATAATTACTACCACCTCCCACTAGTAGACCTATGTCCAGCCAGTTTCTGAGCAAAAAGTGGCTAACCTGCCTAAATCCCTTTATTTTCCCCTCCTATCACTGCTCATGACCTTTTATCTCTTCAGTTAATTCAAGTCATCTTCCTGGTTGCATTCTCTCCCAGCCTCCTGTGCACCCCCTGATGTATTCACCGGGAGTGTAGCGTGAGAAACAGGGAGGGACTTGGCGCTGTGCAAACACATTTCAGCTACATCATTGGTGTGTTATCAGCACTGTTTGGCCACAAATCCAAAACACAGCATCACACCACCTGCTCTGAAGGAAATTATCTCAGCCAGACACAGTGCAACTGCGATTCACAGTAAACAGTGGCTGTAATCTGCATATTGTAGTATTGTGGTAAGAATTCTTTCAGACTGACCTTTTTCCAGACATGTCATTAACTGAGTCTTGAAAGCAGATGTAGTTCAGAAAAGTAACTCTGTTGTGAATCATACATTTAAGATTTCTTAAAGATGGATGCATAAGCATATATATATGTTTATATATAGACACATACATGCCACATGGAGCTTTTCATATGCATGGCAAAGGAAGAATACTTTGTGCTTTGCCTTTTTTTTTTTTTTTTTTAACCTTGATTAATCTTTTAGGGTTTTGTACCTGAGGACAAGTTGTGTTCAAATCCCAACTATTGCAAAATACTTTTACCTAAGACAGGAATAGGCTAATCTTTCACTTTGAAAAGTAATTGTAGCTGATCTGTGCCAAAAGTCTTTAGGCTAAACACCAAGCAAAAACTGTCACCAGCAAAGTAGAGGGAGTGATATCATAGAGGTTTTATTAAAAAGCCAATGATAAATTTATTAAACTCAGTGAAATGCAAATAAACAAAATTTCACAGGCTCACAGAAGAGAATTGCAGAATAGTTAGGGTTAGAAGGAACCTCTGGAGATACCTGCTCCAATGGCCCTGCCAAGGCAGATCACCTCAGGCAGATTACACAGGAACATTTCCAGGTGGGTTTGGAACGTCTCTGGTGAGGGAGACGCTATGACATCCTTAGACACCCTGTTTCAATGTTCTGCCACCCTCAAAGTAAAGAAGTTCTTCCTCATGTTGAGGTGAAACTTTTTGTGGTTTAGTTTATGGCCATTGTTTCTCGTCCTGTTGCTGGTCACCACTGAAAGGAGTCTGGCACCAACCTCAGGGCACCCACCTTTGAAATATTTATATGCATTAATGAAATCCCCTCTCAGTCTTCTCTGCTCCAGACTAAACAGGCACAGATCCTGCAATCTCTGCTTGTAAGAGAGATGCTCCAGACCCCTCATGATCTTTGTGGCCTCTGTTGGGCCCTCCCCAGTAGCTCCATGTCTTTGTTGAACTGTGGAACCCGGAACTGGACACAGCGCTTCCGATGTGGCCTCATTTGGATGAGAAGGGAAGGATCACCTCCCTTGACCTTCTGGCCACACTCATCTTGATGCACTCCAGGATACCTTCGGCCCTCCTGGCCACAAGGGCACTGCTGGCTCCTGGTCAACTTGTCACCCACCAAGATTCCCATGTCCTTCTCAGCAGAGCTGCTCACCAGGTCAGCCCCAGCCTGTGCTGGTACTTGAAGTTATTCCTCCCTGAGTGCAGGACACTACACGTGCCTGGTTGAACCTTGTTGGGTTTCTCTCTGCCCAAGTGAGTATTGTGTTCTAATCCTGAAGAACCCTTTGGCACTCAGGATGCAGCACTCCCGAGTCTGCTGGCAGCACTGTGTGCCACAGCTCTGTGAGGTGTGTTACCAGTCCTGGTCTCGACTCACCCAAGCATTGCCCTCTGACACAAGAGCTATCATTTAAGGCAAGTTGTCAGCTCTGTGGCTACCAGCTTTGCCAGCTGGGTCTGAGGACCCTGCTGTTCCCAGGGTGTGCTCCCCTACCAAATGCTGCCAGGATTTTGTCCTTGTCTCAGTGTGCCTTAGGGGGAGTGTAGCGTATGTTGCTGATGCTATCCCCATCAGACCATGACCGTTACTGTTGTCTTTCTCTTGGCTTTGATTTCCAATTCCTCTGGTTCAGTGATTTCTGAATTAAATATGTCCAGATGCTATGTTTCATTTATTGTGGTTGCATGTGTACACAAGTGTTTGTGTTACTGACCTTTATGCTCTGTAGGAGCAAGGAAAATTTTAAATATAGCAAGATAAAGGTAAAAACCTCCAAATAGCTCAGTATGTTTCTAAAAGTGAAAAGTGTCATAGCAAGGGCTGTTATTCTAGAATACGTATTCTAACATATGAAAACAAATTCATACTTGCGACAATGTATACAGCACCTCTCTACATTCCCTGTCACTGCAAGTATTGCCATATATCTCTGTTCATTTTTTCTTTTTTTAATAGTCCATTTCTATTTTTCCTGCTTCTTATGTAGCTTTCCTTAAAGCTAGATATGTGCTGAATCTATTTTTTACCCCCTACACCAGAAAAGAAAGAGGTAAAGGATATGTATTTGAATAGATCAGCACTTTCTTTTTATTTTGAATGATGTTCCAGATCCTTAGACACTGTACTGCTGTTAAATTTAGTCTCTTGGAAATGCTGTAGTCTGGTAAAATTCACACAAGCATGCTATTAAGAAAGACTTTATTGATACACTTACCAAAATACACATTAATAAAAATAAGACCTCATTGCAGCTTGAGAAGCATTTTGTAAAAGAGGGGGCACATTGTTACAAGGACTTTACAGCTAATTGGTATGATCACAATGATTTCAAAAGGCTGTTTCACAAAATCATTAAGGCTAGAAATTAATCTTTGAGCTATATTAGCTCAGAGACTTGCACTTTCTTCACACTTTGCAAGCACAACCAAACTGCCATTAAGTTCAAGGTGCCCTCCATGATGCTTCATCAGAAAAGTGAATTCATTTAAGAGTTTTGTTTCAGCAGACTGTAGCTATAGGCAGAATAGTTACCCTGTCATGATTGACAGAGTAAGTGGTTTCACCACGGATGTGCATCCACAGGAGCCAGAACATTTGCAAGTCACAGTAGGGTTTAAGGTCACCCAGCTAATTTTATTGTTGCAATCTGCTTATCTCTGACTTAAAACAGTCCTTCTTAAACATGATTAAAATGTATAAACATGCCTTAATTATGGCTTTGGAGTTATTGCATTGTACCTAGGGCAAACACCAGTCCCTTGAATTCCTCTTCCATATTAGTTCCTCCTTATCTGCCTCCTCAGATACATTTTAAGAACTCATTCCAGAACCACTGATTTACCTGTCTCTAACCAATGCTACTTTATTCCCTTCTGTATACATTTCCTTAAAGAGGCAAGGGAGATGATATAGCTCCTCTTTGCCTGGGAACTGCTAGAGAGATAGGCAGCTGCAGTGCCTGATTCTGTAGATAGTGGCCTCATGCTATCTCCATTCTGGCAGCAAGTTATCTAGACTTTCCCTGTTGACTCTTCTTTGCTGGTAAACCAGAAATGCCTTTGAAATAAAGATAAGTAAGTCTGTTAAATAAAATAAAGGCAGAACAAGAAGTGGAAGGAGAGAGGTATAATACAGTCAGAATACTGGGCTAGGAAAACCCTGAACAGCTATAGAAGAGAGGGGCAGTTTAATTATTTGTGTAAATAGACACAATTATTAAGATTGGCTCTTTTAATTTTAATCAGATGTGTCAAAAATCCTTTATTAATCACTAGCTTTATTGTTTTTCCTATTGTTGGTGTAAGAATAAAATCCTATACTTACTTCCTATGTTAGAACTTTTTCCCGCTTGAAAGGAATCATCTGATGGTCTGATGCAGGCTTAGGAATTAAGGGAGTCCTTTGAGCCACGTCCCTTTTTGTCAATAATTGATGCAAAAATGTATTTATTTTCCCTGTGCTTTCTGTCCTCTGTGCCAGTTGTATAATACTTGATCACAAGAGTTTTCTAGGACTTTAGGAGGTCTGAATTTTGCCATATGCAACACTCCAGAGCTACTGTTAACACTGGTTTTGTGCTTCCATGCTGATTTTGCTAGCAAATGTTAACATTTTTTTAATGTCTTTTTTTTTTTTCCCCTGAATTCTTCACATCTAAGAATTCCTCTTGGATATCTGTCCAAAGTCTAACAAGTTTCATAAGATTGAACACCATGTAAGCGTCTAACAGGAACTACTAGACAGCAGTGAAGGTGACTTGGTATTTTATTATCAGATACAAGACCTGAAAACAAGGCTGATCGAACTTGCTCTGTTTACCATTCCTTGGAAGACTTTTAGAGAACTGTCTGTTCCAGAGGGTGTTTGATAAATGGGAAGAATCAAACTCCTATAGGCTGAATCAACCAAAAATGTGCAACATAAATCTCCCACCCCACCAAATTCTGTCCCCAGTTTATCCTCATTAAAACAACAACAAGCAAGTATTCAGTGTGATCCACACGTGATCCTGGGTGCTTGCAATTAACTGATTTGATTGTGTGTATTGAACATGAAAACACACAATTTTGTTTTCATGTTTTTCTTACAGTATCTCTTTCAAATAGTATTTTCACCATAAAATTGAGTGATAATGACTGAATGCAATCCAAAGCACGGATGTAATTTGGTGTAGTCACTGGATGTGGTGATCCCCAGGGTAGCTCAGACACACAGTAGTGCTGAACCAATTGTGTGACAGATGGTGACGTCAAAAGGACAGACTGACAGACAAGTTTGGAATAACCTGCTCACCAAGGATCTTTCTTTGTTACACAGTGAGTTAGCAGAGGGTTTGCCCTTGAAAGTGAAAAAGAAAGCTTGTGCTTTACAGTCCAATTTAAAGCTTTTGTAGGTTTTGCTAGTCTGTCGTAAGATGGATTGACTCGTTTGTTGTTGGGATGTAGGTCACCCACTCTGTGGGGTTCTCTTTAAAGGCCTCTCATGGAATTGGATTGCTGTGGGATGGGTCCTACTCTCAGCTGCAAGGTTCAAAAGCAGCCTGTTTGACCTCAATGTCTGTCAGTAGGTTTGTGGGATCAGAAACCCGAATTCAAATATATCCTTGCATAATACCTTTAGCCCAAGAATTATCTTTTTTTGTTCTTCCGTTCTTTAAAATACAGCAAAGGGGAAATCAGCAAGAACATTTATTTTTAACTGTGCACATATATCTCAATTCATTCTTGATCAGTGTGCCTGCTGGCTCTAAGTTTTTCTTTACTATGGGTGACAACATACATGTTTTCTCCCTATACCAGTTCTTACAGCAGAAAATCATGCATGCAAACTCTTCTGATAAAACTGAGATGTAGGACTGGGGTGATGATATATTTGTCAGTCATCAAAAATGCATGCTGGCACAGAAACTACAACACTTACTAAAAACACTAGCAGTATATGAGCTAACTAAAAATCCACAAATTTTGCCTGTGTTCACTCTTAAGAAATGATTCGGTTTTATACAAGTTTTATATTAAAAAAACCCATAAAATTATAAAATAAAATCAATTATAAAAATAGATTTTAAGAATTGTTGTATGTAATGTTTATAGTTGTTATATTGCTAATATTTCTGTAGAAATCATCCTTTTTAGGGCAATGTCTGTTATATTTAAATGTAATTTGTGGTTCTGACATAAACCTTTTGACACAAACCCACTTTTTTGCCTTGCTTGCTACTTTCTACCTACTGGAATTAGTGCCACTAATCGGAACTACTCTGCAATTACAGTTCTTATTACTTCTCTGGGTAGTATCCTTTATTTTTTTTTTTCCTTTTCACTATTGAATGCTAATTAAAAACAGCAAAAAGGCCACAAGTCTTAGGAAACTAACTTACGTCATAATTTTCTTTACTTTTCTTTGAGCCATGTTAAAATCTCTCTTCTGAAAACTTATATGCTGCAAATATACTACCTGAGTATCCATTTCACTGAATTCTATATTTTGAAAATGTATAGTTATGAACAACACTTTTTTCTCTGTTTCAATGTACAACCGTTTCCTCTGGGAAAAAAAAAAAAATAATATGGTCTATATATGTCTTTAATCTGAAATTTGAATCATTCTGGGAGCAAATGCTGTTCTTTTATTCCTTCATTTTATGTGCCCTTTTTCTAGATACTCAATTTTGGTAGTCTCTGTAAGCCTGTAGTTGTTCTACACAGTGTATAAATAGAAGTGCTGGCTGTGTGGATTTAAAAGACACTCATACTACTGAGATGAATGTTAAATTTTCTATCTTTTCATCTGATTCCATAGATCTTTATTTGGATTACTGCATGAGTAAGGACTGTTGGAGTAAACCCAGTATATAATATACAGAGAATTACAGTGTTCTGTCAATCATAATTTTGTTTCTTGCTAGCACTAATTGCAGTCATTATGCTGTAGTGACATATTCATAATTCCATAACCCAAGAAGGTTAGTGAAAATCCTCAGAAATCTGAGGGGTGACTCTGGTTTTGCATGACCATTTTGATTTACCATATGGTTTGGCATTTAAAAGGTACTTAACACCCTTCAAACTTAATTTTGCCATTTTGTACATAAGCATTACAGTGGAGACTTAAATTACACAGTTGCATGATTTTTTTAATGGACCCTCTGCCTCATTCTTGCTGTGGTCCAGAAATCCCAGGAATCAGTGGGACACCCCCGCCTTAGTCAACTGGAGCAGCGTGATTTTATGTGGTGTTTCCCAGCTTTTGAGAGTGTGCTTAGCAAACAGAAATGCTTTTGCCACATATATTTTAACCTAAAAATAAAGCCCTTTTCCACATGCTTTGGTACTTTATGATTGGTGTAAAGATAATGGAGTAGATTATTGATTTTAACATCAATGTATGTTAGTTGCAAACATGAGTTTTTAGAAGTTTGCTTACATATGCTATGTCATGAGTAAAGATAAAATTATTTTTAATGACAATTTCTGATGAAAATTTTAACTACATCTTCTTTTTTGTATTGCTCAAATTCATTCTCTCTTCAGATTTCCATGTGTGGCAGCACGCAATGCTGTAAATTAAAGACAACACTCTTAGTTTGGGAGGGAAATCCAGTCATTTGTTTGAGTAAGGTTGATAATGGGGAATTTTCTATTTCAGACCATGAAGACTTGTGTTCAGTTGTGTTTCACAGAGTTTTACAAACAGCTACTGCATAGAATTCCCGAGGACAGGACAGACCTGTTGTTCTCCATTGCAATAAGGTGCTGCACCGTGGCCCAAGCCACAGCTAAACAGAGCAAGCTGGGTGAGTATTTCCACGAAAACACCCATTCTTGTCTGCCATTTCAGACAGTGCATGACACACTTACCTGACAAAGATTGCTCAAATGGGCAAAAATACCTCAAACTGTGTGTCTGGAATATATAAGTAGGTGGGTGCCTGGAAATTAGTCTCCTTCTCATTAAGGCTGTGGTTCCAGTGGTGAATAATTTACTCTAAATTCTTATTTTTTGGAGCATATTCATGAACAGTAACTTCCTTGGAATAACTTGGGTCATTTCACAACAGTATTCTTGATATTAACAACCTTTCCTCTAATCATTACTGAGTTCTAGTATTAAACAACAAATTAACAATAAAGGGCATTATATTACAGAGAAGTATTAATACCTATAAAATTGTTACTCTCTTTTTAAGTACCAGACTGTCTGGAGAGATGAAGAGAATTCCATGAGAAATTTGGATAACCTACACTTCATAACGGTATGATTTTAAATGTATGTGGTTTGTTTTTCTTTTTATTTCTTGAAATATAGGCTCCTGTATCCTATCCTCCTAGGTAATCTCCACATAGCCACGGGATTATGTGTAGACTTAGATTTCAGGAAATCTAATATTAATCTTGCTTTTTCTTCTGGGATTTAAAGTTTAGATCAAAACTACTGACAAAATAAACTACTGACATTTCAATTTGAATTATCTTCAACAATGTATTTTTCTCCAGAATAATTTGACAGAGTATCATGATGGCTGATAGATCTTATTGTATTAGAAAAAAAGGAAAAAGAAGAGACAATCTGAGATCCCTAGCATTGAAATCTTTCCTAATGAAAACTGTGGTTTACACTAAAAACACTTACACAACCTGGAACTTTTTGAAGGGAAGTGATATGACATAAGGAGAAAAGCTACGTCACTAGTAACCTGTGACAGCACAGAAACCTCTTTCTCGTGAGAAAGAACCTATTTGTTTGTGTAAACTAAGATAAAGGTGTTCCGCTCTCATGAATCCAGGTGGCTAATTAGCTGCGGGAGGCGTACAGCTAATGGCCAATCAAGTGAGAGTCCATTTTGTATATAAAAGCTGAATTTAGGAAATAAATTAACCTCTTTTGCCACTTGATGTCTCGCCTCTCCTTGTTTCAACATCCGCTCAACAGCGACAAGTAACCAAGACAATACATGAGGTACGGAGTTGGGATTTTTTTATAAATTGAAATTAACTAGTGCTTTTAATTCCTTCTGTCATTGGATGGAGTTGGTACATGCAGGGTTTGCATTGTAAACCTGTAAAAACCAGAACTATGGCCATATGCTATTCTATCTGATCTTATAAAACGATATTTTTCCAATTTGTTTATATGAACTCCTAGTTTTTGACAATACAGACTAAAATTACTGGTAACTCTGACTTTAAATACTTCTGGGAGAGTATGTTGTCTTGATTGATTATTTTGTCATCTTAGTTCACTTGAGGCAACTCCTACAGCTGGACATTATAGGGTTGTCCTTTAGCGTTTTTTCCCCCATCCCCTCAAAACCAAGGGAATGACACATGGAATATTCTGAGCACTCAGAAACTTTTCAATTATGCTTGAAACTTGAACAAATAGAATTGCTGTGACAGGAACAGATGCTCTTGGCTTTCCTGCCTTGAACAGTCTACACCACAGCAGCTAATTTTGTCCTGGTGTCCTCAGTTTTGTTTGAGGCTTACGTGGTAATTTTGTTCAGAAGAAACATTCAACACAGTATGTAAGCAGAGGTAACTCAGATTCATTGAGCTGCCAAACAGGAAAGCAATTTCAGTAGTTTTCTTTATGATGAAAAGAGAAAACTCTCTTTGAAGTCATGTGATTTAACTGTTGGGAACACTTTGATACCTTAAGCAGTCTTGCTCTCAGCATAACGACAGTTTTCTCTCTAAGATTACTTGACTATTTCACAAATATCATTACATGAGCATGAGAAGGCAAAGTATAATTCTTTTGGCTATATTTTTATTGAAACTATGTGGGAGGTACAGATCATTTTAATGTATAGACTTGTTATATAATTATTGTGTGGTCAACTGTATGTGCGGAAGGTGTTTTGTCTTATTTGCTTACTACCTGGATGAGCTGCTGTCTTGTCAGAAGTTGTAATTTTCACAGAATTTTGAACAGCTTTAACAGATGTAAACACTAGTCCTTCAACTTTTAACAAAATTGAAATTATTCAGGTTTTATTCCTTCTTTTCAAAATGCTTTCATGTATCTTACACAAACTTATTCTAATTTTGGGGATGATATAGGGCTTAGCAACATTCTCTGATAGGCTACTGAAGCCATTTTTAATAGGAAAATGAACTTTATAGGCTGTTTGTTGTAGATTGGTATAACTGACATGAATAAACATAAGTTTATCAGTAATTCTGACAGACAGTCATAGGTCAGAAACTACTAGAATCTAAATAACTTCATTTATTTAAAGAATTTTTTTTTTAAGTGATGCCATGTCAACAGCTTCTTAAAAGGTATGATCATGTTTTGGCCTTTTTTTATGTTATCCCACTGGTGTGAAACAAATTTAAATACAGTTAAATCATTTTATTGTGATGGTCAAAGGCTCTTTAAGACAACTATAATCCACTTCCAAACTGACCATTTCTAAGAAGTCCTCAATGAACAACTGAGTATCATTTTAAAAGTGTTCAGGGCAAAAAATATAAAGATGGAGTTGTCTGTTTCTACCTCCTGAAGCATCAGATGCATTTTATGAAAGAATCATATGACCAATGAAGGAGGGGACACAGTAGGTAATCAATTTTATGTTGTAGGTAACCATGCTTGAGTACAATTGAGTTTTGGAGAATAGTTAGCTGGTTCTAATTTCATTTCTTTTTCATTACAAGCATATGTCAGAACTCTAACCTGTGTTGTACTTCTGTAGTTAAATATCTCAGCTTGGACATGGACCTTGAACTCTGCTGTGATTCCAAATGCTGTGTGCAGAAATCCTTTTTATGATTTCTGTAATAAAATGTTTTAAAATTTAATAAACCCAGACATTTCCACTGCAGCTTTTGAATCCAAACACCATTGCAACTATCCAGCTATGGGTAGCTTTTGTATTAATTTTTGAAATTATCCAAGTAGCTGTTGAAAGCACCAGGACCAAGTTACTTAGTGCTCGGTAACAAGCTGAAGATATGGATGCTTCTCACATACTACAGACAATGAATTCAGAGCTGTGTGGAACTGTGGTTGATCTAAGCTATGGCCACTGATAAATGAAAAATCTTCTGGTAGGCAAGGTAACACAAAGCACTTTGCTTGCTGAGCAGGCCAGCTGCTCACAAACAAGTGCTCTATGGGGAAAATAATTCAATTCATACAATCATCACTAGCTCGGGAATGGAAATAAAAGAGGAAAACAAAGAGGTGATGAAAGTTAGAATTCGGAAGGATTGACAGGAGGTTGGATGACTTTTCTAACACCCACAAGCATTGATGGCACTTGTACATTAGATTTTTGTTTTATTCATAGTGCTATTAATTTTTAAAGAACCATTAATATATTTCATTTATAGCAATGAAACGTGCTGTCATTTTCACTCTGAATATGTTTCCGGTATCATTTTTAGCTTTAACCTTGATCTGCATGTTCCCCACATGTGGGTATAAATTTGAAACTTATGAAATCGTTGCCTAAGGTAGCTGAAAATTGCCCAAAAGTTTTTGAGTCACCTTTGCTCATAAGAAATTCTGTTTGTCTACACCAGCAGAAAAAACTTCAGGGAAGGTCTAGAAAGAGAAGGATAAAGAAGGAAACTTGACATAAAAAAATGAAACAGTGCAAACAAAGGCTGTTGAAGAATCTGACAGGAGAATAAAACAGAAGAAACTCTTGAGAGTTCCCCACATGCAATTTGGAATACTGGGGCACATAGAGACAATCTTTCATATTTCCTATGGTTTTATTTTGCTACACGGAATTTAGATATTTCTTTACTCTCTTAAGGTTGCCTCCTAGACTCTGATTTTTTTTTCCTTTTTTGAATATCCTCATACAAACTAAATATCAGGCCGTATGTCTGAGAAAGAAAACTCTGTAGTTCATTCAACTGGCCTTTCATTTGATCATCTACTTTAGACATGATTATTAATGTCCCTCTTCCATGGATATTTCCAATAGGGCAAACATCACCAGTAACCTTAAGGAAACCAGAAGAATTGAATCTGAATGAACATTGCCATGCTGCAGAAAGAGATACTTTAATTGAGTAGTTTATACTCTTCTTGAAAGTATATTTCTTAGATATTGTTCCAAACTGGTATCAAAAGAGACAATGGTGTCATGATACTACAGCTATCAACTTAAGTTGCAATGCTTGACCCCATTCTGCCAGCAAACTTTGACCAGCTGTAAGTAGGTGTAGGGTAGTACTGAACTCTGAGAGCTATAGCATGAGTTAAGACAGCTAAAGCCAACAAAGAGTTCTTCTTCCTTGCATGGTGTGAAGTTATTGGGAACCATTATTCTGTGTTGAAACAAGATAGACCTCACTGCCTCATGCACAACATCTTACCTTTTGCTGAGTGGCAATGTCTTTGTGTTTAGTGTTCCTGGTATGGAAAGCTCCTAGTCCAGGAAAGGATAAAGACAGGGTAACCCTGAAAGGCTGATTCAACCCCAAATGAAATGTGGAGACTGCAGAACCTGTGGTCCAAGAACTGATCCAAGTTATCCTCTCAAAGGGAGTTGACATCAGGTAAAATTCAGTAGGATCATGAATAAATGTTTGGTTGCCTATTGAATTTACCTTCACCCTCTTCAGTTGCATACATCTTTTACTTTTCTGCTATTTTGTCTGCTTTAAATTCTTATGATGTACTGGAAAATAGTTTGTATGATTTCTTATGAATATCCATGCAACAAGTGAGAAAAAAGACTTTTATTTACTTTTATTTGAAGAGATAAACAGAATGGGTGATTGGCAGAATCAGCAACCAGAATCAAGGAGTGCAGACATTTAAGAATGGACCTTCAAGGGAATTAACAGAAGAAAAAAATGGAGATATTTCTAGGAGATGTTACTCCCAGGAGGGCACTGAATGTTTAGCTCTTTTACTGAGGCCAAGGTGAGGCACTAAAGGAACAAAGATCTCAATCTACTTGATTGCCAGCGTTGGAGATAGAGATGGGAGATGGCTGCAACTTGACCTTGGGAAAGAAGGTTAGGAAGTGCATAAAGATCACAGAGTAGAAAATAGTGCTGTATTCAGAACTGTTGACCCACTATGCAATGCCAGTATTTTCCTATATTTGTATACTTCAGCATATGCTTCCCCCTGGAGAACTGGGCATGAAATTAATTTTGTTTTCCCTGTTTGGCTGTTTTTTAGGGGATTGCATATTCGGACAGGGGAAAAAGACATTTTAAACATAGATATGTGTGTGTGTGTATATGTAAGACTCCAGGTACCCACAGCTTTACTTTATAAAGCATCTCTCTTCACCTTCTGTTTAATTAGGAATAGCAGAAGCTAAAATTAAAAGCCACATAAGTGCCTTTCCTCTTCTTTAGTATTCTGAAGTGTTCCACAAGAGTCCAATGCAAAGAAAACCTCAAACAAAAGAAATAAAAAAATAATAAATCGAAAGAACTTCAAAACAAATATAATCCAAAAAATTTCCCTGAAGAATTTATAATGCTTCCCTTATTCTGACTACAGCTGTGGATAGAGCTTTCTAGTAAAAAGAAAATATTAGAGGAAAATAATAGAAGAAGCTGTATTACTATGAAGAAAATTCCTAGAACTTTAATGAAATATATGCTGGATAAGTATTTTAATAACATTTTGTGGTTGGTTTACTTACTGAAAAACTGAACACAGGAGTGGGGAACAAAATTAATTAGAATGAAATACTGCTTTCTTTCAAAATTTTCATAAAATTTGTTTCATTAAAAAACAAAAACAAACAAAAAAAGAACATCTAGAAACAACAATTTTTACCTTTCAAGAAAAGAAAAAGAAAGAACTGCCTTTGATGAAAAACACTGCATATATACTTTCTCTATTTTGGCATAAGAGTGACCATCCAGAGTGGGAGAACTCTACACCTGACTTCTTTCTGCGGGTATTTCAACACCCAATTCGCAATCTTCAGTTTCACTTTATGCTCTGAAATTATTTTTTGCTTAGCTAGTCTTGAAACTTTTCCATTTTGTATACATAAATCTGCTTTAATTAGCTTCCCTTCTCAGTCAATAGAATCACCACATTTCATATATAATTATGACCTCTAAGCTCTGCCTCAAACCTCTTTAAAAACCAGTCATACTCCAGAGGAGCTGGGTGAAACCACCCACTTGCTGGGTGGCTGCACAGCAGTGCTGACTTGTTATTTGCATTTGGCTGTCATTCAGGAGGTTATGTTTTGAGGAACCTGAACTCTTGCAACCTCATGAATCAGATAGGTAAGTGATTGAGGTGGATACACTCATTCACACGAGCTTCTTCTGCATTCAGCTCAGTGGGAACATCATGCCTCAGAGTTTGCTTTTTTGGATAAATAGATTAGCTGGTTTGCAGCCAAGAGCTGTGACCTTGTGTAGTACACACAACCAAGATTTTTTTCTGATGAAATCTAGGTATTAACCCTGAAATGCTGTATTTGGTATTTGAATTATTTCTCATGTCTTAGATACAAGATCTCACAGTTCAAGGGATTTATGTTCTATTTGGTAGTCTGCACTTGCTGTTACATTAAATAGCTAAAGCTAGGAATCTAATTCATGCCTAAGCACTGAGAAGGTGGCCTATTTGCTGGGCTGTAGTGCACACATCTTCTGCTAAAATCAGTAGGGAGCTGTTAGTGTTCAACACCTAAAGTTGTGTCCATCTGTTTGATTCCTGGAAGACACCTTTAGACATGTACCATTGCAAAAACATAGCCTGAGATAACATGGTTGTTGGTGTTGCTGGGATTGTAAAATAAAACTGTAAAAATGAAATATCCCGGCTTAAGTTTCCTTTATTGGTATTGATTAAAGTCTTTTTTTTTGAGGCTCAGTGAATTGTAACACTTCTATTGTTGATTTCTCTGAAGGCAGGTATTTCCCTGCATTCAGCCATCTAGTTAGGACATCATATATGAGCATCTGCTTTTCAGAGTAAACTGGATAGTTGGATTTGTAGCTCAATGAGCATTCACATGCACACTACATAATATTTAGAAAGAATTTCTGATTTTTCTTTGTTCTGTTAGACCAATCTCTTACTTTGAATGACAGCTGGCCATTCAGGTAAAGTAAGTAAAAATTACATTTTAAAAGTAAGTAAAAATTTCCTTTTGTCAAGCAATTATATATATCTATTTAGTGTTTAAAGAGGAGAGATATTTTAAAATATTGCTGTTCTGAAATTTGTTTTGGTGTTGTCTGAAAACAATAAACCACAACAACCGTTTGCTAAGAATAAGAGTTTGCTATGGACTGGTAATGCTGAGACATTAAAGAACAAAGTCAGAAAACTGTTTCTGGTTTTCTCCTTCTTATTTGGTAGTAAAGCAGTGTTTGTCACCTTCCTCCTTATTTCTGCTTGACCTTACTCTAACTGCTGAGTTGAGTATCAGTTACAGAACTATGTATTTGGGGTTATCTAAGATGACAAATATGAAATTAGAAGCAGAGAAATATCTCCACAGTTTGAGCTAAACTAAAACCTATAGTAAAATTAAGCTATTCTATTGATATCGGTGCAAAATCAGAATGGTATAAATTTCACTTTTTGTGTTTCGAGAGGGTTGTTCTTAATAAATGTGAAGAGTCAATATTTTACAGCCTGTTGTTCATAACTTGGAAAGGGCATTGGACAATTTTAAGAAATTCTAATTTCAGGGTATATTTAATGTGAAAGAACGGCAGCAGGTTGACCTCTAGGCACAGCAATCTGTGCTGGTTTCATTTGGCTTTTAGGGTTCCTGAGTGACTTCTGTGAACATGTCTGCCAAAACCTAACCACGAGGGTGCAGGTATGCAGCACAAACCGCAGGGGGGAGTGCGTGCAAACGTGTCTCACCACTTCAAAAGGTGCTCTTCTCCTTAGATGCAACTCTTCGCCAATATTTCACACTCTGCAAGTATTTATACATTCTCAGAAACCAAAACCTTCAAGTTTGCATTCTATAAGTTAATATTTGGAAACTTTCTGTTGTATTTTGTAGGTATTAACAAATTCCTAGAGCCCTCTTATTAATGTAATGATGCAGAAAAGCTTTTAAAGCATCCGTGATTAAAGCAAAGGCATAAGAGGCCAAATGCACTGAATGTGACCTTGTAGTTAAAACTGTCGTGTGACTGTTCTGGTGTTACAAAGTCATGCTTGAGACAGGACTGTTGTGTGTGACAGCATGAATTGACAAGGGAGAATGGCTTCAAACTGAAAGAGGGCGGGTTTAGATGAGATATTAGGCTGAAATTCTTTGCTGTGAGGGTGGTGAGGCACAGGCACAGAATGCTCAGAGAACCTGTGGATGGCCCATCCCTGGGAATATTTAAGGTCAGGCTGGATGGAGGTCTGAGCCACCTGGTCTAGTGGTAGTTGTCCCTGCCCATGGCACAGGGTTGGAACAAGGTGATCTTTAATGTCCTTTCCAACCCGGGCCATTCCATGATTCTATAAGGAAGAGGATGCTGTTGCAGATTTTCTGGTAAAAACTGCGCTGAGTATTTGTAAAATGGTCACTGTAAGCAAGAACTCATAACTCACAAAACTCCCATCTGCAGACACAATTTTGCTCTGAACCACTGTTTCATACTTCTTTTACTTTTTTCTCAGTAACACTGAAAGAAAAGAGCTTTCTTTACTACCATATTTTTAAGATGAGGACATTTTTATTTCTTGATGAAGAACCATTATGGGTGCTACAGAACATTAAATTAGGTGGCCATTTTGTGCATTGACAAGCTCACAGATAGGAAACACATCTTTGCCATTTGTAATTTTATTAGAGGTAGTAAACACTGTCGCTGATATCCAGCACTACTTTCTTTGTTGCAGAGAGGAAGGCAACATTTCTCGTATAAATAGTGCAATTGGTCTGCACTGTGGTTGTGAAATAAATATCTGGCCTTGAGATAAGAATACATATTTTTCTCAAATACTAATCTTTTCTATCAGATTAATATTCTATTTTGTAGTAAATTTTCCAAGCTGTTCCATCTTCTTTTTCATCCTGCAACACATCAGTTTCTATTTTAATGCATTGTTATTCCTTCTTCTTAAAACAGTTTTCATTTTTAGAGACCACATTTGCTGCAGTGCTCTTTTCAGCTCCAGCTCACGCACACTGAACCCAAAAAGAGCCTGCCTGCTGTTCCATGGACAGCCTGCCTTCATTGGACCTCTGGGTGTCATGCAATCCTGCATTTTCTCCTCACATGTTTTCTGTGAGGCTTTCTGCCACCTTGTCTTCTTATCTTTTTAATGACACATAGCATTTGAAGCAGGAAAAATAAGAATTTTATAATTTTCCAAGGCCCAGTAACACTGCACTTCAGCTGGCTAAAGAAATACACTAAAAAGCCAAGGCATCCCTTCACATCCATTTTACCCCTTTCAGTCTTGCTGATTTGGAGATGAAGCTTTTCTAACTTTTCCTTCAGCATGTTGCTATTTGCTGTTTGTTTGTTCCTTGAATGGTCCACTTAGAAAGCATAGCTTTCAATTTCCTTTCCTGTGTTTAGGAAAGGATCTGTCATCCACAGATTTTCTTTTCAGCGGTAATATCTGGAGGGTTTTGTTTGTTCCTTTGTTTTGGTGGGAATTTTTTTTGTTTGGTTGGCTGGTTTTGTGGGGGATTTTTCCTCTTCTTCTTCTGCTCTTCTTCTGATCAGCAGGCTCAGAGAGGTGATTCTCCCCCTCTGCTCTTGTGAGAACCCACCTAGATAACTGCAGGTCTGGGCTCCCAGCACAGCAAGGACAGGAACCTGTTAGAGCGAGTCCAGAGGAGGCCACCAAAATAATCAGAGGGATGGAGCAGCTCTGCTATGAGGAAAGGCTGAGAGAACTGAGATTATTCAACCTGGAGAAGAGGAGGCTCTGGGGAGACCTTAAAAATGTTCTCCAGCACCTGAAGAAGGATTTAAAATTAAGCTGGTGAGGGACTATTTGGCAAGGTCATATAGTGACAGGACAAGAGGGAATGCTGCAAACTGAATGAGAGTAGATTTAGATTAGATATTAGGAAGAAATTCTTTACAGTGAGAGTGATGAGATATTGGAACTTGGTACCCAGAGAACTGTGGATGTCCCATCCCTGGAAGTGTTCAAAGTCAGGTTGGATGGAGCTCTGAGCAAACTAGTGGTCTAGTGGGAGCTGTCCCTGCCCACAATGGTGGTGTTGGAACTAAATGAACTTCAAGGTTCCTCCCAACCCAAACCCTTCTGTGATTCTGTGCTATGGGGATTTTGTTCACTCCAAATCTTGCTGAAGGAACTGTTTTTCACATAGGTTTGATCTTGGTGACTATGTTTTGTTCCAAGGTGTTTGTATTTGACTAATATCCACTAAGTGGAGCATTATGGCCTGGGCACTGTAATACTCTCCCTATTTTCACTGAGATCACTGTTATGTCACATCCATATATTAACAAATTACTTCATTGTGCATAATTGGACTGTCAACAACTACCCAACTGAAAATTTCTCCCAAAAAAATAGGCAAACAACATAAGCAATGTATCTGCTGCTGCCGAGGGAAAGATGTTTGGTATCAAAATGAGACAAAAACCTGTTTATGCCCATGCAATTGCTCAATAATGAAATGAATGCAGTGATTAAGGGTTTAGGGTGGGGCACTCCATTGTGCAATCTTTTATCATTTGCTTTGATTGAATGTCTCTGTAGTTGGAAAGAAAATTGGGGTTTAAAACTTTCATCCCCTTGATTGTTCCCAGGTGATTCAGTGATGTCTCAGTGATGGTGCTATTAGCCCAGTGTAAGGATTTAGCCTAAAATCACTCAAAGCTACCCCCTAAAGTAAGTTATTGCATGTTTTCTGGAGCAGCGAAATAATCAAAACTATAATCTAGAACTGTAACAGCAAAACCTAGAAATAGTAATGGAGAAGGTATATAAAAATTGCTATGAACTTTAAGCTGATCCTTAACTATTCGAGCATTGAACAATATTTTGTAGAGGAAGTCACAGTATTCTCTGCCTCCTGCAAGGTATCTTTTAGTATAATAATCACGTCATGTAACTGAAATAAAAATCAGGTTATTTCATTACAATTATGTCCATGTTTCTAATATGCAAATATTTTTTCTTATTTCCTTTTTTTCTCTGATGAAGAGTAGCAAACGGTTGCTTTAAATGTCACAAATATATTTGGAATTAACGTCAATTGAAAAATAGACTTTGTTTTCATGATTATTCTTTGGATCTCCACAAATTAAGACAAAATCAATCTTCATTTGTATTTCTTGTTCTCACCTTTTTCTTTACATTTCTGTAAATTAAAATAATAAATAATTTGAGAATATCCTAAAATATCAATAAGGCTTTTTTGGTCAGTCTTTGAGCTTTGTTTTCTCTGGGTGTAGCTCCCTGTGAACTGAATATGTGCCAAGGATGTACCTGTACCAGGGAACAGCTAAAAAAAATCCCAAACAATTAAAACAAAACAAAACAAAGTAAGCAAACAAGCAAAAAAAATTGAGGAAAGATATTAACTGAAAGATCTATTTCACTATCTCTTTCGAAATGCTTCTTTCCCACTAAAAGTGTGTGTGTTGGTTTAGTTTGAAAAGGTTTACATATGGATTATCCTGAAAAATAAACATGCTTAAAACAGAATGTTTCTAATGCAAATGTTTTTGTGGAAGAGCTCAGGTGTTTGACATTCAGCCCTTCCAATCTTTCCCTTTTATGGTTAGGGACTTTATCCATACAAATCCTTGGAATACCTCTACGAGAAGCCAGTTTAAACATGTGAAGCCAGCCTCTGTTATATCCCTTCATGGAAAATATAGACATACTCAGCAACTGTATTGGCATACAAATAATTTAAGCAAATTAATTTTTACAAAAAAATCTAAATGTAGACATATTTTGCATTTGAAATTGTCTACATTTTCAAAAAATTAAAATAAAAATGGCTAATTTTATTGTGATATTTTGATGTTCAACTTCCACCCTGTATAATGCATTTTCAAACACTTAAAGGAAAGAAGCCACCTCATGCCCATAAATGAAACAAAATTAGTTAAACTTCAGTTTTGTGATAGAGGAATGGTTATTTTTATTTATTTTCCCTCACTGCATTTCAGGTGTTTTTTTCTCGTTATAAATTGGGATAATCCCAGTAAATGAATTGTACTGCTCTTTGATGCAAGTTTGTTTGTTTGCTTTGTTACAGATTTCTTTTATTCTCTGTCTCACTATATAAATATATCTCCCCTTTTTTTTTTTTTTTTTGATAATATAAATTGTGTTGATTTTTGTTATGAAATGCCTCATGCATTGGTATCTTAAGCAGGATATGTGATCTTCTGGGATTTTTTTGTTATTTAGATTTGCATCTTGTTCATTCTTGATCCTAAATTAATTTCAAATTGTTGCTGTCTGTTTATGTCCAATTTTCATGTTGTTTCTTTCACGTATTTCCTTCTGATCATGGTGCACTTGCATGTTGCTGACTCATTTATTTATTTCCTCAATTAGAATTTTTCACCTCTGTTTAGGATCTATCCTTATGCATCCATTTAAAAGCAGTCATAGCTTCCTGACAGGGAAAGGACAAAAGTCTTTTTGAATTCTGAAAACAAAAAAAAACAAAAAAACCAAAAAAAAACCAAAAACAACAAAAAAAAAACCAAAACCAAAAAAGCAACAAATCTATCTAAGAATAACTTCCACTTGGATTTTAGCTGAGTGACTTAAGAGTATAGAATTATTACTGTTTAAAACAATTGTTGGTGTCGCTACAATATAAAGCCATGTTCATTGGGAAGACACTGTAAAGTTTTTCAGCTTTGCTTAAGCAAAATATGATTGAAATTTTGAGATTTCACTGGGATTATTTCTGTGGTAGTTCACTGGTTTTTTTAGTGTAAAAAAAGCAACAACAGAGAACTAGAGAACTACACCTTTCTCTCTTTTATGCTACTTTTGCTTGTGGCTCTGCTAAGAGTTGGCTGAATTGATTTGAGTTGAATTTGACCTTTTAAAAATAACCAAATATTTAAATTCAACTTAAACTGATTTCCTGATCTAGTTTATCCTTATCTAGTTGTCTGATTAAAGCTTATACTTGCACAAAGAAAATAACAGTGTAACTGTCCTTGGCAGGGGGTCGAAATTAGAGAATCTCTAAGGTCCTTCCCAACACAAACAATTCTGTGATTCTATGATAAGAGCCCGATAGTGAGGATAAAAGAAGTAGAGGGAGGGCAAGTGCCCTTTTAAACATGTCAACACCTCTTTTAAAGGCTTTCTATATTCTAGGCATATTATCAGACAGACATTCCTGCTTCATGCTGCCCTTTCAGCGTTATTTTGATCCAAGCACTGTGATTTTAGTAGGTTGTCTTAATATAAGTATGTAACATAAAATTTCGCTGTTGTGATTCATATATGGAAAATGTGTTCCTGGTAGTCCTGGGCTGGAGAGATTTTGTTGTTTTTTATGTGCTCCCAGACTGTAGGGAACTGCCAGTGGACATTTTCGCCATTCAAGAAATAAAATAAATAATCCATTGCAAATGGATTCATAAATGGTTATTCAAGATACAGACACCTAACCTGTTGGGGTTTAAATACCCTTAAAGTCTGGGACAACTGGAAAGCTAAAAACCTTAGTAGAAAACCAAATACCTCACTGTGAATCTTAACATGGGATTGTTAAGTGGCTAAAATGCCCACACTCATTTCTCTCGAAAGGGATTTCTAACTATTGGAAAGTTTGCCTATTACTGCCAGCATCATTCTTCAAACCTGTCTAGATTTTTAATGGAACTCCTCATGCTCTAGAAATTAATCTGTTTCTACAAGATATAATGTGTTGTTATGCCTTTTGTAGCTAAAAATGGAATTAAAGATGGTTTAGATAGGGGAGTGGGGAAGCTCAGAAACCAAGAAATATCTGAAAAGTCTGGGTTGCAGAACTCATATGTTGAATTCTTCCATGCAGATCAATTTAGCAGCTGGAATGGCTTGGAGAAATGTTTAGGTGACTGATAGAGAGGTATTTATATTGTATATAGTAACATCAAAAGCTTCAAGAGAAAATTTAAATTAGTTGTATTGTGGTCCATGTATTTCGTTGTCATCTCCTGTACCACACACTGAATAAATATCATCAGAAGTTCTGGTAATACAAAGCCAAAATTATATTAGTATCTATATATTGTCATTTTGGACTTTTCAAAGCTAAATATTTAATGTGCAGGTGTTCATTATGTATTCCAATAAGAAAGGCACTCAGATTATGCAATGAAGGTGGAAATATATCAGTACAACTCTCGGGGTGAATTGCATTCTCAATATTAGTGAGTGTTAAATGGCAATGAAACAAATATATAATGCTAGGTTAGATTACTTGGAAGCGCCTTAATCCTTTTCCTGACTTATCATCCATTCCAGATTACTTAGGAATATTTTTTAAATTTCTTTCTTCCTGCTAATTTGCCCATTAATACAATACTTTAGTGTACAAACACTGGGGAAATTTCTGGGTTGCAAGCTAACAAGCAAAAAAAGAACTGTGTCATGAATTCTTAAAACACTGTGTGTAACTGTTTTCTGTGAATCAAGTGAAACTCAATCTGGAGTTCCAATGACTGATGTATGACTTAGTTAATCACCAACAGGAATATTATCATTTTTACTAACATCATGCCATAGTTTTCATAAATCAGTTATTTCTCAAGACAAAAGATTTAAAGTTATATGCCATTACCTATATCCCTCGATAGATTATTTCTTACATATATTGTCAGAAGCATAAAGATCCACACATAAGCTTAGAAAACTTCATATTTAAGTTGCCAAAAGACTATTTGAAGTTCAAATCTAACAAAATTTCAAGTGTTTATCTTTGAATCACACTTGGGAAGAGTGTTGTATGCCTTTTCACATGTTCAGAAACATATGAAAACCTTGCAGAAAGGGCAACAATTTCTAAGTGGTTTGCAGTTATTCAGGGCAGAACACAAATCCAGCAGTGAGGAGTTGCAGCAGGATACTGAGTGGATGAGGCATAGGATGGAGATGAAATCCAGTGTCAGTAAACACAAATTAATGCTTGTGGACAAAACTGCCCTCTTTGCTTTGATAGGCTCCAAATTAGCCACTACCAGTCAGGAAAATTATCTCAGCCAGAGGTGATAAATTCAATGAAAACATGAACTGAATATTCAGCTACCATTAAGAAAAAAACAATAAATAGGGAAGATAGCAGGAAATAATGGAGCATTGAATATAAACAGCAAAATGCCTCTCTTGAGGTCTTTGCTGCACCTGTATCTTTGAGGCTGATGGCACTGCATTCACCCTCCTGTGCTGATTTTGGTTAGGGCAGAGCTAATTTTATTCCCAGAGGCTGGTTTGGAGTTGTGTTTTGGATTTGCTCTGAACACAGGGTTGATAATACAGAGATGGTTTTGTTATTGCTGAGCAGGGATTGCACAGAACCAAGGCCTTTTCTGCTTTTCAAACTGTCAGATAGGGGAGGGTGCATGGGAGGCTGGGAGGAGACACAACAGGGACAGGTGATCCAAACTGACCAAAGGGATATTCCAGACCATACAACATCATGCTCAGTAAGGAGTATGAAGCAGAAGAAGGAAAGTGATGAGTCTTTGGAGTGATGACATTTGTCTTCCCAGGTAACCAATTATATGTGATAGAGCCCTGCTCTCCTGGGGATGCTGAACACCTGCCTGCTCATGGAAAGCAGTGAATTAATTCCTTGTTTTGCTTTGCTTGTATGGGCAGCTTTTGCTTTCACTATTAAACTGTGTTTATCTCAACCCATGGGTTTTCCAGCTTCTACACTTCCAGTTCTCTCCTTGATCCCGCTGGTGGGGGAGTGACTGAGCAGCTGTGTGGGGTTTGGCTGCTGGCTGGATTGAAACCATGACACCTTCTCATTGGGAAAAACAAAATGGGCAGGGAAAGTAAGAAAGGATGAAGACAAATATGTGGAATGTCTTCACTATCAATGGGATTAAGTAGACCATCACATTAAATGGAAAGTAATACAAATCAATGGGATCTGTTCTGTTAGCACAGAAGACAGAGCAGTGAGAATTCTATTAGGCTGAGGGCACAGTAGCAGCCTCCCGCCATGCATTTTGCATGATTTTGCTTGTTTCACTTTGCTTTTCCCTCAGTTTCTGTGCATCTTGGCTAGTTTATTTTCCCCCTTTCCTCCTTCTTGATGAGAGCAAAATCTATTTGGAAAAGCCAAAAGAGGGAAGACGTAGAAGATGTGAGCTGGGAAAGCTGTTCACATGAATAGACTCATTTCTCAGGAGGCTCATTTCTCGCAGGGAGCAAGGGAAGATGCTCCTCTGGTTGGTGCTGGTCTGCATAAGGTGATAAAATAAACATGTGCTATGTGTGCACAGGCTTAGCAAGATGTAAGCATGGCCCTATTATAAAACAGAAGTTTTAAGCACATGCAAATGGGGTACAAGTGAGGAGGCAGCCAGCCTACAGTAGGTAGAGATATAGATAGCAGGTAGAAAAGGCAGAAAAGATCTAGTAAATCCTGGGGGAAACAGACGAACCAAGAAGGCTAAAATTCAGGAAGAATTCTGTACTAAGAAATAAAAAAGGGGCAAGTGGTTATTACACAATGTTAAAATATCTGCCTGCTAAACAGTAGAAGAAGAAAGAATGCTGAGTCAGCTTGGTACATCGAGGAGATGTGAGGATGCAGATTAGCGAGAAAGCGTGATAGGGATGCCAGAGTAATAAGGAAGCTATTGATTCTTCTCCTTCCTGCCTGTCCTCTTCCTTCTTTTGCATATTAGATGACAGCAGTGTTCACACAAGCAACTGAAGGCTCAGTGGTTTGTGTGATACAGACAGCAGAAACAAGGTTTTTCCAGAAGCCACATTACATGGTCCTTCCTGGGCAGCAGGAAGTAATCTCACAAAGCACTTGGTCCTCTCGTCTCAGGTATACAACAAGGTAGTTTTCCTCCTTGCTGCTCACTGTTGGTCAGGTAGATAGATCTTCTGTTTAACCTCATACAAGGCTTTTAAATTGGGTTAGCAAAGAGTTTGAATGCAACAGTCACATCAGAACATTGAATAAAAATTACTTTGCCAAGATTAATCTGATTCAAATAAAAGACAAATTCTTTTCTAGACCTACCGTGGCCTTTATGTTCATCACAGCTGGGGATCATCCTTGAAGTCAGCTAAAACTATGATTTATGACAATGGAAACTAAACGGTGGATATAACCCAAAACTGTTTGCAAGTAACCCAATCAATGTTGCAACAAGTTTTCCAATCTGCACACAGTATTCAGGGATGACTATTTTTATGTGTCATGACAAAATGGCAAATTTTCCAAGTGTACTATCATGAATTATTTTGTTATACAGAGTACAAAGGGTGTCAGGAGTTGGTATTATTATTTCAGAGCATAATTGCAGGCTGTGACTTTGGGTATGCTTTATTTATTTTTTAAGGTATGACCTTATAAAAAGTGCAATTCAGACTTGATAGCATAGAAGAATAGTGCAATCAGGTAACAGGATACTCTTGTACAAAAGAAACTCTTCTCCTAAGCTTAACCCCTCCTCCCTCAAAAACTAGTATTGAACACTCACATCCCTCCTCAAGAAAAGCAGTCAGCATTTTTCTCCATATAATGCAAATTACTTTTAAAAAATCTCTCCTTTCTTATTCCCTTTTTCTCTATACTGTCAATCAGAAAATGAAATGTAACAGAATCACTTAAAAAGGAAAAAAAAACAACTATGGAGCTTAACCGTGATTTCACTTAACTCTTATGCCAATGTAAAACTAGTGTGATTTTGGTAGCAGGATTCTTGATACGCATTCTCTGAAAAGCAGTACAAAACCTGTAAAGTCTTAAAGTAATTTCCAGCTTTTTAAGAGTAACCTTGAACCATTCACAATGGAAGGAAAAGTTGAAGGTAGACTTTTAAAAATACTTTGTGACAGAGCTTACTGTTCAAAAAAAAGCATTTTGACAACTGATGATTGTTAGAATGGTCTTTTCACAGTTTAGCTATTATAGCTGTAATGACTGAGAAGCTTAAAAATTAAAGAAAAAACCTTAAAAATTAAGAGAATTTTTACCATATGAGTTCATTGGAATATATGAGACTAATAATAATTTGAAAAAAAATATTAATTTTCTCTTCTATTAGCAGCTGTTCTATAAGTCAAGAATACTTCATATAGCCCTTAAACCTAACAATGAGCATGAATTTTTCATAGATTATGTGGTACTGTGTGGCAGTCCTCTTTTGGGAGAAGTGCCAGATGCCCGGCTTCCTGGGGTTCCTGCCCTTCCATACCTGGAGCAGATCCCTTCCTGCTTCGGGACTTGGGGCAATGCGAGCATTCTCCTGGACACACGACAGCCGGCTAGCTTGTCTAGTAGCAGTGAATTAAAGAGTCGGGAAGGGTCATTCTGCTGGCAAAATTTCACGTGGGAGCTTTATTCTCAAAGCCCGCGCGTGAAGCGGACACAGGCAGAAAGACAGGGATGTGGGTAAAAACCAGGGGTTCTATATGGAGGCGAGGATTTTGGGGACTGGGGCCCGGAGACCAATGGGAAGAGGGGAAGGAGTTTCCTTCGGTGTGAAGGCAGGGGCCAACCAGGATGGAAAACTGAGAATAAGTTAACCTAATAGAATGAAGCATCCTGGGGAGCAATTTCTTCCCATGGCTTGGGGTATGTTACAGTATTGATGTTCAGAAAAGGTTTGAACTCCAAAATTCTATCAGAGTGTTGTCAGAGAAGGAGGTCTTTGGAAATATGTTGTTGTTATTATCCTATTCTATTAGTTGTGTAAACACATTTCATTGATAATTCCCTTGACTATTATTTGCCATAGTTTTATGTCAGAACTTGATTTTATAAAATAGGTTTTTAACAGGAAATTTTTATTTCATAGATTAAAGGCAGTAAATAAATATAATTAGCAATGAAATATAATTCTATGTATTACATAAAATCTAGCTGACTAAATAAGTAATGGATAGTATTTTCCAAGCGTGGCTATATCTTCAGCAAGCTAAGAGTGTCATATCTTCTTTAGACCTAGTTTTGTATGTATTTTCACATTCAAGCTGGTTGCCTGCAGTGCACATGAAATGACAGGTATTTACTCCAAAATTGTGGGAAGCAGGCAGGTCTTTCAGGTTTTGTGTATATATACCTATAAAGTACAGATATATGCATGTATGCATATGTAGTTCAACCAGGAATATTAAGCAAGCCAAAAGTACTACAATTTTATATTATTTATGAGCCACAATCAGCAATAAGAATTTGTGCTGGTTTAACTTGGGTCTGTTTTGTAGTTTAATCTAGGGCTGGCTTTCAGATGCATTCTTCTCTCAGTCAATACTTTGGGGTAGTGTTTTAGTATTTTCAGCTGTAGGGCTGGGAATGGAGAACTGATAAAAAATTATTTTGGGTGAAAAGGGAGAAAATGCTACACAAGACTTGGGTCTTGAATTGGACTTAGAGTAAGGGACTTAGAATTACAGGAGGCTGAACTAATTTATTTGCCCTGTCAGTAAATATCAGTGAAACCTACTGGCAAAATACAGACTCCATTCCCCTCTAGTTGTGGTACCTCTGGAATTTACCTGTGGAACTGATACCCATGGAACTGGTACCTTTGTTCAAGGTCAGGTATGCCTAGGACTCCACTGATGATCCTTTTTGTCTCCAATTTTATTTTCTCTTAATCCCAGAAAATATAGCAAAAACCAAAAAAAGTATGTGGTGGTGTATTTAAGGTTCTGCAATAATATTTTTTAAAAAGGAAGCATAAATTAAGTTTGGAAAGGATTCATGATACTACTATTTCTAAAAATAATTTGTTATGTAATGCTTTTTTAAGACAGGGCTTTTTATATTTCTTAAAAAGGTATGATGAACTTTGCATTTCATTAGTCACCTTGGATACATTAGTTTATATATAGATTCAAAAGAAGCTAAACTGAAATGTTAATATAAATGTTATGAAAAAACCAAGCTTTTCAGCAAACATTTTTCTGTAATTTTGATAAGATGAATTTTATAATTATGTGTTGTTCTAAAACAAGTTAACTTTTCCCTTAATCTTTTAATAAGGATCTCACTTTCTAGTCTAATCTGAAAGAAATTTCACCTGAATAATTACAAGAGAATTTTCTATCAGCTAAAAGAAAAGGTGATTGTCTGGGCTGTCCTTTTAAACCTAGACACAGCTCTATAAACAGCTCCAGTCTGAAGGCACAGTCCTTTTTTTGTCTGCAGTATTTGCCATTCAATTGATATTGTACATCCTGGTTTGGGGTAAAAACAGGTCAGATAATGTCCAATGAAATCAGGAATTTTAGCTTCTGCAGTGATCTGATTAGCATGCATAAAGAAAAGCCTACAACAAGTTTCACCAACTCTCTTTTTCCTTGCATTCACCATACTCTAAAGCAAGTGATGAAAACACAATAACAATAGAATAACTAATGCTCACTTTCTCACCAGTAAACTGAACAAGCTTTCACATCTGGAGGACTTGAGATTTCTTTCTCAGTTAATGAATGTGACTGACCACGTCTAATTTGCAAGGTGTGAAAACAGTGCACCTTCAGGTATTAAAAGTGGCACCACTTTTTTTTCCCTGGTAGTCTCATACATTTCCTTTACAGTTTTTCACATTTATGTATTTTTAACGCAGGGTTTCAGAAGACTAATCAGCTCAGACCAGTCCTAGAATCAGATTTGCCTAATCTTTGATACTTTGACACTAGTTGCAAGAGTTAGAGACCTAATGACGCTTTATTTGGTTTTATCATCTTAAAAATCAGACATGTTGATGATGAGTAACTATTTCACAACAGTTCAAAATACTTCAGGACACCAAGGTATCAAATGAGCATATAAGGTTGGAAAGGGACCTTTAAGATCATCAAGTCCAACCGTTAACCAAGCATGGTCATTTCCACCACTAAACCATGTTCCCAAGTTCCATATCTAGACAATTTCTGAATACTTCGAAGAATGATGATTCCACCATTTCCCTCGACACCTAATTCCAATACTTGATCACTGTTTCAGTGAAGAAATTTTCCCTAATACCCCATTCCCTGGTGCAACTTGAGGCCATTACCTCTGATACAGTCACTTGTTGTTTTGGAGCAGAGCCAAACCCTCACCTGGCTACAACCTCCTTTCAGGAGCTGTAGAGAGTGATAAGGTCCCTCCTGAACCTCCTTTTCTCCAGGCTGAGCCCTCCCAGCTCCCTCAGCTGCTCCTCATCAGACTTGTGCTCCAGACCCTTCCCCAGCTCCATTGCCCTTCTCTGGACACACTCTAGCCCCTCAATGTCTTTTTTGTAGTGAGGGGCCCAGAGCTGGACTCAGGATCTGAGTTGTAACCTCACCAGTGTCCACTACAGGGGCACAATCACTGCCCTGGTCCTGCTGGCCACACCATTGCTGATGCAGGACAGGTGCCATTGACCTCCTTGGCCACCTGGGCACTTCTGGCTCATGTTCAGCCACTGTCGACCAGGGTCTCCAGGACTTTTCCTGCCCAGCAGCTGTCCAGCCACTCTGCCCACAGTGCAGGGGGGACCCAAGTGCAGGACACGGTAATTGGCCTTGTTGAACCTTAGACCATTGACCTCAGCCCACTGATCCAGCCTTTCCAGATCCCTCTTCAGAGCCTTCCTACCCTCCAGCAGATCAACACTCACACCCATCTTGGTGTCATCTGCAGTTACCTGGGGATGCCCTTGATCCCCTCATTCAGATTGTCAATAAAAATATTAAACAGGGTTGTCCCCAATACTGAGCTCTGGGGAACCTCACTTGTGACCAGCAGCCAACTGGATTTAGCTCCATTCACCACCACTCTCTGGGCCCAGCCACCCAGTCAGATGTTTTATGCAGAGAAGAGCACACCTGAACAGGCCATGAGCAGCCAGTTTCTCCAGAAGAATGTTGTGGGAAATGGTATCAAGGGCTTTACTATAGCCCAGGCAGACAACATTCATAGCCTTTCCCTCACCCACTTGATTGGTCACCTTGCCAAAGAAGATCAGGTTAGTCAAGCAGAACCTTCTTTGTTTTGTTTTTTCTGCTCAGAATGATTTTAAATTATAACTGAAGATGTGGCAGAATAATTGGAAAATACCAATTTGCTGAATATTTAGATCCAGTATGCTATAAGTTTGGTCATGTCTTACATTTAAGCGTATGTAGAAATTAAGATGCATTTAAAATCTGTGGATTAATTACTTAGCTGTAGTGCACAGTGGCTTTTCTCTGCAAGCCCTGAAGAACAAAAGCTTTTTGAAGTATTAGCATAACATACTCAGTGTATGTTACTTCATCTATATCAATTACTGTTGCATGTATAGCGATCAGTAAATATTAATTATACCATGTATAGCATAAGTGAATGATGAGTAGAAACATGATAATAAGAAAGTCCTGTTCTATATTTCTTATTTAGAAAAAAATGGGAATATCTGATGTAAGATCTTAGATACACTGTTGCTACATTGTCCTTTTTACTTATTAATAGTACTAATATTATTCATGACATGGACCTTTCTGTGTGAGAGAGATCTGATTATACCCTGTATTCCTCATTTTTGAGATGAGACCTGCTTAAATTTTAATTGTGAGTGGATACACTATCCTACAACTTTTTAAGAAAAAGGTACATCTTGGACAGCTGCAGAAACTCAGAGAGATCTAGAAACAGCTGCTTGCACAAACATGCTGCTCCCTGTGAGGCAGTAACTCCTGATCCCCTTGACTTCAGGCTGTCTTGTACTGTAGTGAGTAACTTCATCTTGTTTGAAACAGTGACTCCCGGGTCAACAACACTGCTTGAAGCAACTCCATCGGTGCTGAGAGCAGCAACAAGGCCAGGAGCAGCTGTCTGACCAGGGCTTTCCTCTCCCTCAGACAGCCTCTCTTGGCTCTCCTGAGTTCAAAACTCTGCAGGAACTCTTGCCTTACCAGATGGGTTAGTCTAACATGTCCTTTTCTCATGAATCAAAATCTCCCATTATATAATGGGAGATAGCCACAAAACCCTTACAAAAAATAACTTCCTTCAGTGTGCTGGTAGTGTTGGCTTTTGCACTCTTAATGACTCATGGACTTAGTGGGAGTTTGTGAAATCATGGCTTACACAAGAGCAGAGCCACAAACTGTCATTGGTTCAGGAATGGAGTTTTCCCATAGGTGAAACACCAGATTACAGCTCCCTAGATCATGACTAATGCATTTCCTTTATGCTAAGTACAAATTTCCACAGGCGTTTGATGCTATATAATTTTACGGGGTTTTTTTCTCAAGCACAAAGCAATGTGTTTGAATTTTCAGCTCTTATGTCAATAGGCATGTCTTTAATAAACCTATGAAAACTGGAGAGGTTCCAAGAAACTTTCAACAGCAAGGAATATCAAAATGGGGATGAAATCACAAGTCTCACCAGACTAAAATTACTACTGACAAAACAAGAAAGAAATTGTATCAGAGGTAATGTTGTCCAACTCTTCTAAAAGCTCCTTACTGGAATATAACATATCCTCATAAGGAAGAAAGGCTGTGACATCCCTGAGTGAATCCAGCTGACAGACTAACTCTGGCAGAAAATTTTCCACAAGTTCATTGTTACAAAACAAAAGTGAGCTGTGGGAAATAACTTTGTCACTTCAAGTATTTTTATCTGTTTGCTGTGCTGTGTGTTCCTCCTACCCATGACAAAACTAGTACTAATGTCTATGAGCAAGTAACTCTCAGCTAAACTCAAATCTCTGGGTATCTTGCCTTGGTGGGCAGCAATTCCCAGAAGCAACATAATGTCCTGTAGTATGTTTTGCAAGCATTTTTGGCATTTAACCAAGATCTGTGAATTGTTACTTTCTGTCTCACAGAGAATGAATGCTCCCTTTTCATCCAACTTTTATAGTGAGAAGCGCTACTGCCATTTAAGGCTCATTGGGAAGTTTTGCGCAGTTCTTTATATATTTATGAACAACTGGTCAGGCAGGAATTGTATCCAGTGTCATTATACATGTAAGATCATACATGTTATATATGTAAGAACAGCTTCTAACTGAAAACAAAACAAAAACCAAAGCAAGCAAATATAAACCCCCCAAAACTCCAACCGACAACAACAAGAAAAACCCAACCCAAATCTGTTACCAGTCAAAACAAAATGCTACTTGAACTTTCTCATTTGCTATATGCATATAATTAGCATAAGTTTCTCAATTGTATCCAAGAGATGTAGACCCAGGAGGAAAATAATGTCTGAGCATGCAGGATTGGGATTAGGAAAGCCAAAAACCGTCTAGTGCTGAATCTGAATGGAACAAGAAGAGCTCCCACAGGTACGTCAGACATGACTTTGTGCTCTGTGGTTCTGTGACTCTCTGAAGTGCAATGTCCTCATACCAGGATGAACACTTTATCCATAAAATATGCTTGAAATAACAGCATACAAGGTAGTAAACACAATTTCATTCATCTGTGGCTTGATTTGTGAAAGTAAAATATCTCAGAAAATCTGGGAGTTTAACAGATTTGCAGAATAAATATTAACTGTCCAAGTATTTCTCTCATTGTTACAATATCTCCAGTTATAGAGATAAAGGGATTTACCCCTTCCATGTCCACTTATATTGTAGCTTTCTGGTTTTTATTGTAATATTTCAGAAATAAGAAAGTTACAAATTTTTTTTCAGACTCTAAAGGCAACTATTACTAGGTAAACCTTGTTATTGAGGTTGTAGAATGGATGAGATAATGGAGGATTTTTGCTACTCAAAACAGTGCCTTGCTTTTTCTTCCTTGACTCCGTGTAATGGCAATCCTATTGTAAGGAGGGATGGTATTCTGGGAACAGTGAAGTAATGGTGTAGTGAAATTGAACAAATCATATTCTCCATTAACATAATGAGATTTAACATGTTGCTTAGGAACATAACCAGTTTCAATCATTCCTCTCATGTCCAGTTGTATAGGGTGATTTTCAGTAATAAGAATTACTTTGACACCTTGTTTGGAGCTTTTAGAGTTTATTAAGACAGATCCTTATAATATTTCAAAAAATAATTTGTTTTCTTTTACAAACTTTTTAAAAGGAAATTCCATCTGGAAATACATTTGACAATAAGCTTTTCAGGCTAGATTAAGATGAGTTCATTTTTGTAATTTTTTATTTCACTGGTAATGTGCTGTTTAGTCACCAGATAATGGGACTTTTCATAGATGATGAGAACTCATTATCCCAATCTTCTAATAGAAATGCATCTTATCACAGGTGCATGACTGCTATTCTTGATTTGATTTGAAATCATGTCTGAAAAAATACATAAAATATGGTATCTTCATTATCCATGGGGCTGCTTGTTAATAGACAATGTCCAGATCAGTCACTGTGAACTCCAGATGTGTCCTGTTTGTCCTCTATTGAGAACATAACTTTTAATTGTCTGAAACACAAGTTTAAATATCTAATAATAATAATAATGATGAAGTAAAATCTTATCCCTTACTCATCTTTATACTATTGTGAGATCAGAAGAAGACATTTTATTGGAGGTTTATCTAAATTAGGGTATTCTTAATTACCCATGGCTTTTAAGCTTTTTGGTTCTTACTCCAGAAACACAAGACAGAAAGATGTATTATAAACTTTGATTTGTTGATTAAAGCACTCAAAGCCATTCTAATTTCTGAAGAGGTTTGTAGTATGTGAACAGAGAAAAAAAAAAAGATCTGTCCTCAGAAGGTATACATGAGGTAGATCTGCACTTCCTGAACAAATGCAGTCATTTGGCAAAGAAAACATAGAAACAAAGAAAATAAAGGTCAAACTGAAATTAGATATTTTTCAGGATGGCTTTAGATACAAGTGACTTTATTTGGTCCTGCCCTCCTGGTAACTCTCAATTCTTGACATTCTGGACTGTGAAGAATTCCTTGAGAACTTTTTATATTTCCTGAGTTTATGTTGCTGTGGGAAGTAACAGCTGAGATCAGGGAAAAAAAAAAGAATATTGTAAGTATATTTATTCCAATGAGTGCACACTGTGGTTTCTACAATCTTATTCCCTTTCATGATATTTTCAAAAACCTCAGGAAGACATACATTAGAGGCAGCCTTCATTCCTTGTAGTTTACTTAGAGTTTCATGAACCTGAATTTCAATCAAAACCTCCTCCTTTACAGAGAATGACAAGCATATTGTTGATGTATATGTTGACTATTTCCACTGCTTTTAACGTTCACTTTCTTCAGCTCTCTTGAATATTGAACTGAAAAATATTTCTGGGCGTCTGTGCTTAAAATCAAGCTCCTCATTTTTAACACGTTTTATAAACAATAGCTACCAGATATCTATGAAGAACAAACAAACCTTTTAAGGAATTTATGACATTTTACTTATATCAACTGAGTATGCACACATTTGAGAAGCTTATTAAAATTTTTAACTGAGAAAAATCCTTAGTCTAGAGAATCTTTTCGTCTTTTTTAAGTGATGGCTTTTAGTTTCTTCTTTGCCACTATATCTCAGTAGGTTTGATTTTCTTTTTTAATTTCAACTTTTCCAAGGGGAAAGAGCAATCTCCTGCATTATCCTTAGTAGTTCTAGGTGGGATCTCATAGCAAGTTAACAAGCCTGTCTAAGCCCAGCATTTCAACATTAGCACGATCTGTGTCTATCCATGAGAAACTCAGTGTTCACAGAAGCAAGGAACCAAAACAGCCAAGGAAGAAAACAGCCTCTGATGCTGCACCTGGTATTTTTCTACATATTTAGAATACTTAGAGAGCTTACGTCATAAGTATCTACTCCTCGTATGTTGTACCTGAATAATAACCAATGAATCTATTGTAGTAGTTATGTAACCTGAATGATAAACATACAAAAGTGTATAAAAGATACTGACTCTTACAATAAAGAGCCTTCAGTTCTTCTGGCCTGAATTGGACTTAGAGTCCTTATTTGTCATGGCTACTTCTGACAGCAACGCCTAGTAGCTTTCGGTGGTGATCATCAACTTTACAACAGATCTACATAATATGTATAGATGTTCACTGCTTTCTAAGCACTCTGTCACAATAAGTATGTAAGAGATGGACTATTAGTAATATTTTTCAGATATTTGTCTTTATTTAAAGATTCTTTCCATATCCCTTTAGTCTTACAGAAAATGGTAAAAGAGACATGTTATTACAGAAGGAATAAGAGAACTGTGTTATAAAGTAAATCAAAAGGAAGTGGCATGTATTGCTGCACAATGGCAATATCTTCAATATGTCTTTCTTCAAGGTGTCCCTGTTTTAAGTTGCTCTTGCTGTGAGTAAATTTTTGGACTAGATAAGTCTAGAGGCCCTTTAAAGCCAAAATTACTCTATTTGCTGTGAGGGTTGTACAATACTGGAACAGGTAGCCCAGAGGAGTTGTGGATGCCCCATCTCTGAAGTATTCACGAAACCTGGTCTAATGGAAGGTGTCCCTGCTCATGGAGAAGGGGGTTAAAAGTAGATGATATTTCAATCCAAACCATTGTACGATTCCAAGATCAGACTTATGTAATCCAGGGTACCAGGAAATATTCAGATGCAAGACTCTGAATTTGTTCTTGAAGCAATTCCTCGTTTGCTCTGTGACTGTCTCCAACAGCTCAGTCAAATCTAAGTTTGTATCTCTATTCTCCTGTTCTTGTCTTGAACTCTCTCTATAGACCAGATCCCCACCTCATGCTCACTTGCAGCACGTAGTCCTCATACTGGTCTTTCCCTGCCTTTTGGAGCAACCAGCAGCCTTCTCCAGTCTGGGCCTGCAGGTGTTTTGTTGGAACTTTGCCCTCTGCAACATAAGTTCATCTGAGAGGGACAAACTCCCTCACATATACTTTGGTGGTGACAGTGTGGTGGTGCATCCTTCCCGCACTGCCACTCCAGGCAGCACTGTGACCTAAGAAAAGATCATTACTGTAATCAAAGCCAACTCTCTTGCAGTACTATAAACAGCAGTCCGGAGTGAGACCCTTTGAGTTCTCCTGGACTGCAGAGGGTTCTGATCAGCATCTCCCTCTAAGTGGGACACCTTTAAGAGTATCCCACTGGTGAATTCTCAGTTTGTTATCCTTGGAAAACCACTGCCAAATGATGATGATGAGACTCAGACCCCCAGTCTGATTTTAGCTTTAGAATGACAGATTTCAGATTTTAGTCTGATTTTCCTGTGTGCTTTAACTATCTGGTAAGTAGTAGAGTGAATCTTGCCAATTAACTTTCACTTTTATATTAAACCTTATTTTGCTAATACCTTTCCCAGTGATTCTTTAAGCCACAGAAAACACTCATTTGTGACAAACAGAAGTTGGAAGGCTTGGCAAGAAGGGAAGCAGAAGGCACCTGTCTGTGATTCACCTGCCATGGTGAATCTCTCTCTGCAAACTCATGGCACTGATGGTCTCACTTCGCAAGCAGGAGCACCAGTGTTAACAGTGGAGAAGTGCCTCTCATTTTGCAGTTGCAAATTTCTGGGACACTGGAGGAGATTCACTTGAAATCATACCAGGGCCCACAAGGCCCAGATTCTGGCTGGAGGATACTCTGTGAAAATAAATTTCACACAAACAAAATAAAAGTTTTCTTTGTCCCAGGGAACTTACATGTTCAAACACATGGTTTGCTGTTCCTTGTACATAAATAAAGATGGTCTTGGCAATATGCAGGTTAGGTGTAATAAGAGCTTTCCTATCTTCTATGTCCAGAAAATGTCCTTTTTGCCACATTGTGCAACAGATCAGTTTTCTGGGCCAGTCATGCCATCCAGAGGCCATTTTCTTGCTCATGATCCTTGCATTAGCTGATGGCTTCTTTGTGTTCATGCAGGTATGTCTAAAAGATAGGATTTCACAAATCATATATGCCAACAGAATTTAATGTAATTTATTCCATGGGTGGGAATCCATTTACTTTCACTCGACTCAATTTTGAACTCCTTAGAGATTTAAGCTTTTTCTGCAATCTTTGCAATTTTCTCATCATCTTTTTGGAACACAAATCTGCAGTGTTGATTTGATGCTAATGTAAAGAATTACTGCCTTTTTTCTGCATAAAGTATGGTTTAATCCACTGAGACTCTAAAACATTTTTAATAAATTGAGAAGACATTGATACCTTCCTATTGAAACCACATTGCCCTTTACTGGCAAGATGTGACTCAGCAAAGAGGACTCAGAGTTAATGAAGCATGAAGGAGCTGGTTATCTTCATTGTTTAAAGGATCTGGTTATTTCGTTAAACAAAATTAGTGTTCACCTAGTGTAAGAACAGAAAAATTCTAAATGCATGTCTCTGTAATTTAAGTGGTATTTCACTTCTGTGGGTATCCTTGTGTTTATTCTCCTCAGGATTATATAAGGACTATAAAATTCCAGAATATCCTAAGCAAATAGGAATCCCCAATGTAAAAAAAAAAGCTTTATGTGGGGTATTGGCCAGTGGTGTTTGACTAGGGAAATGATTGTTCCCCTGTACTTGGCACTGGTGAAGCCACACCTCAAATCCTGTTCTATGCCCCTCACTACAAGAAAGACATGGAGGTGCTGGAGCGTGTCCAGAGTAGGGCAATGGAGCTGGGGAAGGGTCTGGAGCACAAGTCTGATGAGGAACAGCTGGCATTGTTAAACCTGGAGAAAAGGAGGCTCAGAAGGGACCTTAGCAATCTCTACAACACCCTGAAAGGAGGTTGTAGCCAGGTGGGGATCAGGCTCTTCTCCCTGGCAACAAACAATAGGACAATGGCACTCAAGTTGTGCCAGGGGAGATTCAGATTGGAGAACAGGAAGAATTTCTTCATGGAAAGGATTATCAAACATTGAAACAAGCTGCCCAGAGAGGTGGTTGGAGTCACCATCCCTGGAGGTGTTCAAAAAAGGATTGAATGTGGCCTCAGTCTCATGGTCCAGTTGACAAGGTGATGATTGATCAAAGGTTGGACTTAATGATCTTGGAGGTCTTTTCCAACCTTAATGATTTTGTGATTCTGTATAAAAGCTAAATGTCTGTGTGTTAGCAGGAATAGGTAGGATGCAGGCACAAGCACAGATGAAAAGCCAAGAATAAATTTATTTTCATTGCCTTGCTAAGCAGAACATCCCTGCAGCAGTGCCTGGGCAGCAGCACACAAGTGTGTACGCACTCCCACAGACACCACAGAGCTCAGCCCATGCTGGAGGATGAGTGAACCTGCTGTTTTCACCTGTGTGTCAGGGGTTCCTGCAGGTGTGATTTACCACTGTGCTTTGATCTTTCCCACAGCAGGGCAGAAACCTCAAGCATGTTCCATGGGGTGCCTCCAAGTCTCCCACACGTTATCTAAACAGAGATTCTCTACTTGTTCTACAGACAAGGCCAAACAACAATTCGTGTGATCTATGTGTTTCCCGACACCCTGGCTGCAAGTCACTCAAGCTTGTTTACAATCCTCTTTGCCAATATTCCATTATTTCCCCCTCAGCTCTGTGACAAGAACTGTATCATGCAATACAGAACACATAAAAATGGTGTGTTTGATGCTATTACTAGAAGATCTAAAGCACCCATAACTTTTCCTGAGCACCTCCATTTGCCTGATCACCTTGCACAGTGCCACAGGCACGTCATAAAGGTAGAGATATAATAACTTTAAGTTAACTAGAATGTGTGTCTCTAGGAGACAAAAAGAAACTGAGGAAGATTTAGGGAAATGCATTTTGTACTTTGCTATCGGCATCTTGCTCTCTTTTATATCAACAGATACATTCAGCATTTTCCCCATTTAATTATAAACCTACCTTATAATTATAATTTCTTTCAATTCAGTGACAATGCTTTAAAAATAAAGGATTAAAAACTTCAGCTTTGAAGTCTGTTGATTTTGTTTCCTCTTCCATTTGATCTAAAAATATATTAAATCACCATAAATTATTTCAAGTTTTTTAATAGAATAATTTTTTTACCATGTAAAAATGTCTTACAATCAATGAGATTCTATCATGTTTCTGAATTGTAGTTGGAGAGGTAATAGCTAAATTCTAGGTGTTGTATTCCCTCTATATAGCTAGACACACAAATATTTTAATGATACCATGATATAATTTTTAAATAATTAATTTAAAAATTAACCTTAATATTGTAATTCTCTATTTTTTCCCTTGAAATCTATTTAACAAAAAACAAAGACATGTTTTTAAAAGAAATAAATCAATCCTTCAAATGTTTAAACTATTTTTCTATTTGATCTCTGACTCCTAACTTTCTATCTTGCTTTCTATCTATCTCTGAGGTCAACCAGAGAGGTTGTGGTGTCTCCGCGCTTGGACACATTCAAAAGTCATCTGGATATAATCTGGGAAATTGCCTCCAGGTGGCTGTTCTTGAGGAGAGTGTTGTTCCACGTGAGTCCCAGAACTCCCTTCTAATCGTTACCACACTGTGATGGCTCACTGGTTCAGCATTTGGAGTGGTAAGGACTACTCAGGCTTCTATTCTTTGGACATTTCCAAACCATTTTATCTGTCTTTTCCATAACAGAAATTTAGTAATGATATATTTCTGCATCTTTTATATGTGTCCAGTTTTGTTACCTGTTCTATTTTTTGGTTTTTATAGATATTTAGTAGAAAGCATGCAGGTTTTGTCTGAAGAGTTTCTACAGTCCAAATATTATGTAACTTTTTCATAAGAGATACTCTACTAATTCTTTCTTCTTTCTGCCTTTGGATTATTTTCCATCATTATGTTGTTCTGCTGATAACAAAATGCCTAGTGTTTATTTACAGAAAATTTGTTAAAAACATTGATCACAAAAGGAATGGTTGCAATATTCAAAACTATAGTTCTGTCTCCTTAGAGCTGCCCTTTGTGCTTTCTAGAAGTGCAGAAACTGGAAGAAAGTTTATTCTAAGCTTTCAACATCTAAGTCTTTACAGTTCTGACTCCTGGTCCAAGGTTTTACATACTATTTCCTTCAAATCTTGTTCTCTCAAAGAAGTCAACAAATAAGAATACTTGCACATTTTGCTTTTTATCCCTGTCAATAAATACTACATTGGTTTTGGCTTGAGAGTGGACAAAATATGCTGGTTGAACACAGACTTCCCTTCTTGCTCTATACTTACAGGTGGCAAGGAGATGAGAGTTCTGCACTACCCAAATCTGTAATGGAATATTTATTGGCAATATATTAAGTTACTTTTCCACAAGGCAAGCCTGCTTTCTCTGGAATGATATTTGTTTACTTGATCTCCCTGTTTTTATCTCTCCCCACATTCCACTGATGGGTAAAGCAAGTGACTGACTGCATGGATATTTATTTGCTAGTCAAGGTTAGCCCACCAGAGTAATTTACTTCATTCATGTTCCACAGTCAACTATTCTCCTCTGTGCATTTTCTGCAAGAATGGCAAGATTTTTCAGAATCAGACAGGTTGATAATGATTAGCATTTTACACTTCAATTTGCCTTCCTAGGACTCTTCAAAATATGTTCAGTATATAATGTCTTTTCTCTGACACCAATACATTCTTTTCTTACCTTCTTTTTTTTCTCTTAGATTTCCTTCACTGTAATATCAATCTACTATGAATATTCCTTGCAAGTGACACTAATGATCTACTGAGCTGTTCAATAGATTTTGGCTCATCTTCCTTCTGTGGCACTGTGACAATTAAGGTTGATGTGTTTTTGTTTTCAAGCCATTATTGCAGATGCTTGATCATTTCTTTCAGTCAATCTTTTTTCAGTCAGATCCTGCGTGATATTTTACCTTGGCCATGAAGTTTCCCACAGACTTTTTGTTTCCTATTTTGTGGAAGGTCACTGCTAATTAGTGAAGCTTTGGGCTTTTCTAGGAGTACTTAACTTTAACCCTAGGTTTTGTTCTGTGCAGAATGTCCAGGAAATGTTCTTATCATCTTTTTAGTTTATCCTCATCAATTTTTAGCATAAGTCCTCCTTAATCCACTCACACAAAGATTACTTGTCTAGGTTTCTTAAAAAGTTCTTGATGATTTGGTAGATAGTTTTAAAATTGATTTTTTCTTTCACATCTTCTGCTTTCTTGGCTTAGTTGTTGATACATATTCCTTGTCCATGTCTTCATTTTGTAATCAGGTCTTTCATATTCTTGACATTATGTTTATGACATAAATCATTTCTGTTGAAAGAATGTAAAGATTGTTGTATGAAAATGTAGGATTAAACCAAGGCATCATTTTCCTAACAGTGACGAGTAAATGTTTTCAGAAAGAGTAGGTAGATGGATCTTCACTCCAGTATTGCAATTCAGCAATCAACAATTTGGGAATTCGGGTGATCCAACTGTCACAATTATAATAGCTACTGGTAGACTTAAAACATATGAATTCACCTAAATCTGCTCTGAACATATGTATTCCTTTGTCCTCCATCAGATCTGGTGACAGTGTTTTCTGCACTTGAATTCCCCCTTGCATGAGAAAACACTGATGTTCAGATGCTGCCAGGGGATTTTAGTGGCTGTCTCTGAGAAACAGCCCCTCCCTCCCTACTCATATTCCTGCCCTGGTTATGTTGTAAGTGGGCTTCCTGCCCTGTGGCTTGTGTGTCGATGTTTCCTGGACTGATCCTGGATTTGGCTTGTTATTTTGCCTTTGCCTGATGCTTCCTGGACCCACTGCAGTCCCCACCAGGCTCTGCTGGCCTGGCTCTGGTGCTGTGGGAGCACTGCCACCGTGGTTGCCATCGGATCCAAGTTTGCCTTCCTTCAAGGAGCACCCTGCTTTTGCTCCCTCTGAGAGTGTGTACAATTATGAGTCAATATAATGGTGTGCATTATCTCATATTTATTGCTATTGAATATTTCTTTCCAAGTCATTTGGGAGGCGGATGCTCCACTCATTCTAATGGCAATTAAGAGGCTGCCTCTTGCTGATCATCATTTTTGAATTGCTGTTTTAGAATAAGCTGTCAACAGGCATGTGGCACGGTCTGGATTTGTGTACGAGGCAGGCAGCAATTTCACAGAGAACCAGCCTGCAGAAGCAGTCCTCTTTCTTAAGTGCTGAGGGGAGGCTGAGTTATCAGGTTTTAACTCAATTTTAATGTGGAGTCAGCTTTTCTTTCTCATCAACCTTAGTATTCCCCATTAAGAAAACACACATAAAGACAAATATGTGCTTTTTGGGATGGAACAAGAGAAAGGTAGTCAGACTTAACAGATATTATTGTCTTAATTTAATACAAATTTGTAAAATTATATGACGCACCAAAGCAATGATAGTAAGTGATAATAAGGCCTAATGTGCAATTAAATGGGAAGAACAAGGTTATGGATCCTCATGAAACTCTTGGGAATAAAGGCAGGGAACAGTTTTAGTGTTAGATAAGAAGCAGAGGAAATTAAGAGGTGTAAGGCATAAAGCCATGTAAATTCTTCAGAAGGATAGGAGACTTTTCCCAAAGTCCATCTATCTTAAAGATGATAGCCCTGTCAGGGTTCTAATGGGGAGGCTGGAGGGGGACAAAGAGAAGGCAGGGTTTAAATTCCACAAAAGAAGGGAGCTTTAATTTTTGAACACGTGAACAGCAGTGGCATAAAAGAGACAGAAAAGCAAACCACAATTCTGATTGTGACTCTTGCAAAATCAGAGTCACTGATTTTGCAAACTGTGTTCCTTATTTTTGCGATTTTTATTTCAATTGTGCTTCCCCTGCCCCCTTCACTAGCTCCACATATTTTTTCCTCCTAGCTGTTTGGATAGTGACTAACTAGTAAAAGCCTTATATCACTGTGTCAACTGTTCCCTAGTGTCTCTTCCCTAGTTCTTCTTATTCTTTGCATGACAACTACAATCTGTCTACTTTAAATGGTTTAAGTAGCACAAGTCAAGTAACCATATTTACCCCTTCTAAAAATATTAAATATGAATGCATATGATTTTCATATGTAATACTGCATCCCAAATAATTACAAGAGACTTAAATGGAAGCGTAAATGCTTGTGTGTTAATACCAAGTACCAAAGTTTGTCTGTGATGAGTATCCCTGGAATCATAATGATAACCTGACACTGTTAGCAGACTTAGAGAGCCAGTCATTTTAAGTGATTCTGTGCTGTCAGCTTGGGTCATTTCAATGATCATAAGCCCAAATGCCTCATTTCTCATACACAGAAGCAGGAGAAAATGCAGTCCTGAGGGGATGAATGATCATACATTAATTTTGGTAACGCAATGGGACAGAGAAAGCCCTGGGAAGCTTACAGTATATGCTTCTGGCTCTTAAATTCTATTGTTTGATATTTAAGGAGTTAATAAGTCAAAGGTAATGGGGGAAAAAAAAGTGAAAATGTAGGGACAATGAGATAGAGTAACAAAGATGAAAAAAATAAGGAAACAAGTGTTAATATCTTACTCAAATCCTGCTATCATTTTCTTTACTTTAGCAGTTTTGTTCAATGAGTGTTTAATGGCCATGCACTTTTCATGCTCTGTAGAAAAAATGGCCATAGTGGGGAAGTTATTCTAGAACAGGCTGAAAGATTGCACTCCCTGCATTTTGATAAAATTGATCAAGAAATTGTATTAATATTCCTCTGGTAGGTAGATGTTTCTCCTATCAGGAGTGTTTCAAACTTTCTTGTTTTAAAAAAGAAATTTGGTGTGGTTAGAAAAGCAGAGCTTAATAAAAATAAAAATACTTTAAAAAAAGTAAGTGGCTGAAAAATCCAATGTCATTTGGGTCCGTTATAAGCAGAAATAGCTCTAATGGCATTAAAATCTTATTCACATATTTATTTTTCAAAATAAATTTGATAATATTTTCTAAAATACTTGATAGAAAAAGAATTTTTTTTAACCTTCTTCAGAGATCTTAAAAAATTAGTTGAGTAAGTTCTAAGTAGCGGTTAGCAAAATGTCAAGGTTTTCTAAAAGGTATTGATTGAGTGTTTTAATCCTTTTCAAGACATTTTATGACATGGTAGGAGTAATCTATGATCTCTTAGGCCCTAGTGTCATAGATTAAAAATGACTTTCAAATACAAGTGAGAACACTGTGAGGAAGTGCCTGTCTTAATGAAGCAGTGCTGTTTTTCTGGACACTGAACTGAACATTCAGTAACCGTTGTAGCCAGAAAGAAACCATTCCAAGTATGACCTTCATAAGTTTTAAGTGTGCACCAATGGTAAATAAATATATCAAATACGATAAACATATGTTGGGTTTTATGATCTTTTCTGGGTGTTCATGACAGAATTGAGACAAATATTATTTAGATATTTCAGAGGTAGTAGATGTCCTGTTGCACACTTGAAACACATAAACATCCTCTGTTTGGCTCCTGTCTATTAATGAGTGTCATATTTTGTACCCCACTCAGTAGGACTAAAATGTTTATGATCATGTCTGTTTACAGTGACAATTATAATTCACAATTAAGTGAATAAACATTTGTGTGGGGAGTGCTCCTCAGACATTTAATATAAGCAAACATGAGAAAGCAAATTTTACCTTTCTTCCATAGATGTGATACCAAAAATACAAAATGTGTGACTTCATAAACTGAAAATTGAAGCTTGATACCCAAAAAAAGGGCAAGAACAGGAATGTAGAACAATCCTTCAGATTGAAAAAAAATTTCTCCAGCATGTAACCATTCTATCTTTCTCAATGCAAAACATAATCTACATTTGCCTCAGTTGTATAAAAATGTTATTAAAGCTTTTTCCTTGCTGGAACAAATAAGGACATTCAGCTCACTCATTAGCACTCCCATCACAGTGGTGCATGACAGGAATGCAGGTATATATTACAGTGAGATATTTGAAACATCCAGAACTTCAGAACAGGGAAGGAAAGGATGAGATCATGAGCCTCTATGCAGTAGCTCCAGACCCTATTTTGATGATTCTTTAATAAACTTGAGAAGGGCTGTCACTCTATGGTAATTAAGTTAAAAGTTAGTCATCTTCATTCCAAACCATTAATGGGAGCAGCTCACCCCACAATGAGTGCACAGCCATAAATATTGTAGAATTTTGACCAGTTTTTATAGATATGAAAATACTGCTTAGTTCCATGATGTTATTCATCATTGAATGCTAAGAGTAAAACAAGCTCAAAGTTTACACATTGCATATCAATACACTTTTCTCTAGGAGCCAGATTTGGTATGAAATTTCAAAGCAATAAAAGCAGAGTTTGCAATCTACTTATGGTTTTCTTACAAGAAGTTTTCCAGTCTTTCTCACCTCTTACCTTCTTAACTTCTAACAAGTTTCAGACAGTGCTTGTTTAACCTCTGTGTCTTTTTTATCAGATTCAATTACTAGGAGATAATTCAGAACAGTAATATTGTCCTCTTTTCCTCTGAGCTCAGTTGCTCCAATCACTTCTGATAGTTTTCCTTTTCCACTACTGCATCCCAAAAGAGCAAATCACTAGCCCATCGGCACAACTTGTGGTACTTATTAACACTAAGACAACCTGGATTATCTATCTCAGTTGAGATAGTCCTTCTCTAATTCTGATTTTCATTCGAAGAGTCATGCTCTTACCAAAGTGCCCCAGGTGCTCTTCAAAACAAATACAATGTTGTTAGTATACAGGTCTTTTCATCAGCTTTGGAGGGTCAGATTTGATAGTCTGCACAATACTTTATGAATATGTTTCCTACTCAATTCTCAACTTTAGGGTTTAGAATCAGAACATTTATAAGGCCGCAGAGACTCTTGAATTATCTTCTCTGACCTCCTGTGATCCTATTCCACAGACAGTAACTTTTGATGGAAAATAGAATTCAAGGAGACCAAATAATTTTCAAAGCTAAAAATATCTGCAGATATTCTAAAGGTTTTATTTTTAATATTTTAAAAATAAAATATTTAGATTTTTAATTTAAAAAAAATTCTTAAATAAAAGAGAACCAAATCATTAATCAAAATAAAAACAGAAGAAAAATAGAAATGGTTTCATAAAGCACAAAATGTTTTGTAATGGCTTGAATTGTCCCAAATTAGCATTTCTACAGAAGGAGGGAAAAATGAAGGAAAGCCGTTTAGTTGCTGATAGAAACTCAAGTCAAATCACAGTCAATTAAACTTTGCCTCATTTAATTTAGCTAACTGGCAGATTAAAAGCTGACACCAATGTTTGATTACTCTTCAGGGAGGTGTAGTTTGCCTATTGTATATTTAAGACATCAAAGGAGGACACTCACAGCTTCTTTCTAGTTTATTCTTCCTCACTGAAGTGAAATTTGTACCTAGCGTCTCATTCTTGTTCATTTTAATGTATGTGTGTGTTGTGTGTGTGTGTAACCAACATAAGTATAGTAACTCAATAGAGATAGTTTCTGGGATAACTTGTGCTGATATACAGCCTTAAAACTTTTTACCAATCATAGCAGCACTTTTATCTATTACTTATTTATTTGGTTTATGCTCATTTCATTTTAGCACACTTGTCATCTGTTAGGGATCATTTCAGCCAATGGGTTTACTCAGTATCCCGTTCCATTACCTCTTTCCAGGTGTAATTCCTGTTTTGCTGTAGCATATATTTGTCCAAAACTATAGGGCCCTTAAGATTTTCTCTACAAATATAACTGTTAGCTACACCTTACTTAAGTATTACCTCAGTAAATTCCAACAAAAGCTTCATTTAATAGTACTCAAACAGATCAAAAACTGAGTTAGAATTCCGATTTTTCATTACCCCATTGTCTATCCCTTCCCATAACCCCAAAATATCAGGAAAGAAAAAGATGTGATGTGGTTCTGATTCCTGTGTTATCTGAGATGACACAAGAGGATGAAACAAACTACAGTCAAGTACTTCCTCAAGTTTCCAGATGTATAAGTACTATAGTCCCAGAGGAACTTCACAGACCAAATATTTCATATATCTGCATTAGGGACTGGTAAAGTACATAAAATTGACATTTTATTCCTTTCTTTATACTTTGCTTTTTCACCAGAGGTTCTTGAAAGACTAAGTACTTGGCCCTCTGAACATGTCTCTCAGCTGCTCATTTTTCTGATTACAGGGCTTTAGAGAAAACTTTAGTAAAACATAAAAAAAAAAATAAAAGAGAGAGAGAAACCCCCTAACTCTATCTAATTCTGCAGCTCTCAGATTGCCAGACTGACTAAAATATGGTCTGAATTTTTAGTATCCTTGCTTTAAAGGGTAACTGTCATGGTTTAAACCCAGAAGGTAGCTAAGCCCCACCCAGCCACTCAGTGGGGAAGAGACATGTAGGGTTAAAGGAATAAAACCCGTGGGTTGCGATAAAGACAGTTTAACAGGAAAAGCAAAAACCATGCACACTAGTACAACAAGGAATTCATTCACTGTTTCCCCTGGGTAGGCAGCTGTTCAGCCATCCCCAGGAGAGCAGGGTTTCATTATATGAAGCTTGGAAAGACAAATGGCATCACTCTGAGCATCCCTCTTTCCTTCTTTTTTCTCCAGCATTATATTCCAAGCATGATGCCATATGGATTGGAGTATCCCTTGGTCAGTTGGGGTCAGGTGTCCCAGCTGTGTCCCCTCCCAACTCCTGGTGCACCCCAGCCCACTTGAATGGTAGAACAGACAATGTGAGAAGCAGAAAAGGCTTTAGCTCTCTGCAGACACTGCTCAATGACAACAAACTCATCCATGTGTTATCAGCTCTGTTTCCATATCAGTCCAAAGCACAACCTCATGCCAGCTACTATGGAGAAAATCATCCTTCCCAGTCAAAACCAATACCACAGCACATTACTAATTCTAAAGGAACATGTTTACTATTGGTCTGTCAATTAAGCACAGTTTTTAAGTTATCAAGAAGGCAATTTTAACTTTCATCATCTTTTTCTGAAAGTGTAAAAAGTCCAACTGTATTTCCTATGTTCATGTATATTTTTCTGTGTTCAGTTAACGAGCTAGCATTATATCTTTCTCAGCAAGGAAAAAAAAGCACTTTCAAGAAAAATGTTGAAGGGAAGTAGCTGATGACAGCTACTTTTTGTGTCCTTTAATTGACAAAGAAGTTTCTCTGCTTATCATTGGGAGAAACATTCATAGACCAACAATAATTCATACATGTACACTCACAGACATACAACTCCCAGTTAATTCTTAACGTAATTCGTGATTCTGCACTTCATTTCATGAATTCCGAATCTTTTGAGATCCATGCTTAAATTGAAAATGGTGCTGATAAAGTGTAATTTAAGGGAACAGGTTATATTTACATTTTGTTTGCTACTAGTATTTTAATAGGCATGTCAATAATGAAAGTTAGTAGTACATTTTTCCTTTTCCTCACTAAATTTTGCAAATATTATGTGACACAGGCAAGAAATAGAAAGTACTTGTCAGGTGGTGTGTATTGGAGGAACACCACTGAAATCCAATTGTATTTTTTAGTTTTCATTCCATTATTATTCTTGTCACTTTTATGATCTAAACTGTGTTTTTGTCCTTTCACTGGAGTGAAATCTTGCAGTTTGTTCCTGCACACAGCAGTTCTTGAACACCTGCCCATCTGAACTAATTGTTTGCTTCCTCAAGGTGGTGTGTATTTTAGGAATCTGTGCTTTATCCCTTGGGATAAGAGTGACTAGTGGCTTAGTGACTGACAGCTGTCTTGACAATATATTTAACACTAGGAAAAAACCCCCCAGATTTTAAAATATCAATATTTATGAGTCTCTATCATACCTGAGGTGTTACAGTTATAAGAATGAACATGACAGGCTTAGCATTTTGTGTATGATCCCATGGGTTGCTGTGGCATGTGCTTTCTTTTCCTGCTGGCTTTCCTCAGGAAATTTTGTAGGTTTAATAGCTGTGTATGAATTTATTCATCTGCCTAGGATTATTTTAATCCTGAACCTTTTCCGACTTTCTTCCTCCAGCATATTGAGCCAGTTTGCAGGCTTCTTAGTAGAGCAGAGTAAACCCATTAAATTCTTTTGTCTGGCAGTGTCCCAGAACAGTCCTAAAGCTTTGGCACCAGATGACTGTCAGAAAACAAACCTGCTGCCTGCTAGGGATGTTGTTACCTTGGTGGATCCCAGCAGTGGTTCTCCTGAACACTTCACTGATAACAGCTCTGACTATATGTTAATAATTTTAAGCCTTCCTTGAGTGATACACGAATAACATGTCTAGGTTGAGTACCTGTGTTTGAAGTTAATGTAATTAAAAGGACCAGTAACAGTATTAAGAAGAACCTTGCCTACATTGCCATGAGCAGCTCACAAATTCAGTTACTAGTGCTGGAAAATAAAACAGGAATAAAAGTAACAGAAGAAAGCAGCATAAAGTGCTACTGCAGATGGGAATTCTGAATGTTCTCATCTAAAACCTTTATGTGCCTCCAGTCCCATGTATGGACCAGGAAACAGTTGTTTCCACAGCACCTTCAGGTGTAATCCACAAATGATGACCTGAACTCCTGCCTGAGGTATAGCAAATGCTCACAAAGTTTCCTTTTGTTACAGTGAGGAGTAACACTTTGTTGCTGTGCTATTTTTTAGAAACAGAACAAGATATTGATGGTGTTGTTAAATATTTCAACATTTTACCTAACAATGAAATCCTAAAGGGAAGTTCAGTGGGCCTCTATATTAGGATCCTGCACTATGATTGAATAAATTAGCAAATATAAAGCTTGTGATAATGATTAATATTGAGATAGTAATCTGGTTTTATGTGACAAATAGCTTACTATAGGGTGTAAACCTCAAACTGAGGTCTTTGCCTGAGCGATGTGAATTGATAAGTAAGATCTTAATTGTCAGTAATCTGTCAACCTATCTTCTGACAATGTATTGCAAGAAATGATACTCATCTGTAATTAAGATTTTCAATAGATTTGTATTATTATGATAAATTACCTTAAAGATTTTTTTCCCGATAGAAATAAGGGAGGTATTTGGGTCACTCTGGACAATTAGATAATCCTAATTAGATAACAGATAACACATATGCATAAGAATTCAGCCTCTCTCTTAATTTGGAAAGCTGAAGATAGATTTTATCATGAAGAGCAACTGAACCAAAGGCTTCTAACTCCAAGCTACTTAGAGAGATTGTTACAGAAAGCTATTGATCTTGTAATTTTTTACTGTATCATTATTTTAGTCTGAAGTACTGTGGGAAGAAGATGAGGAAGGCAAGGAAAGGGGAAGTCTGGGGAGATTGATTCCACCAAGGAAGTGGAAAGTTCACAGGCAACTCTGAAGAAAACATGGAATTTTCTAGAGATATGAAAGCACTGTCTCACCAAAAATACCTTTCTACACATTACAGAACATGAAATGAAAATGTGAAACCTAGAGAAGGAAGAAAGAAACCCCAAATAAACAGGTGCATTTATATGATTCAATATATGGGATGTGATAATCTGCTTGTTCTTCTCTATTTAAAACTTCCTTGATCCAAAAATAAGTGCGACATTCAACAGTCTGAGAGCTGATGTCTGACACAGCTATCTTTAAATCTCAGTTTAATGCAGAAGATCCAAATGTTTAAGGACCCTAAATATCATAAGGAATTGTTTGTAGGAAAAATTTCTGCTGAAAACTACCTGTGGGCTCAGAAAAATGTTTTGTTTTCCTCCAGATTATCTTAGAAAAGGTAGTACATTGCGTTACAAAAGTTATCTGCATCCCCAGCACTGCTAGCATCATGACTGGCTGGTAATACAGCAATATGGCAAAGATCTCCACGTTTATTTGGAACAGAGGGGAAATGAGAGGGACAACACGCTAAATTCAATCTGTTTTGGAAGCAGGCAGGATCTTCCCGCTTTGGATTGCTTTGCAGGTAGCTGAGTTGTTTATTTAGTAGGAAAATGAGACACAAAGCTCCATTTCAAGAGCTATATAAATTCTGCTTAAAAAAATAAAAATAAAAATGGATTTGTACGGTCTTTGTGGAGTGTCTGTCTGATGAAAAAACCTGTAAACCTGACTTTTGAAGGTACCTTAGGCACTTCTTCTACTTTAAAGTCCAGAGAAGCCTGGAAGCTAAAACACGGCATTATAAATCTTACAAATTTGACAACCTCTTTGCAAAGCTCATTTTGTTTTTACCAGAGTTAATGGTAGACAAGAAAGGCCAAAGTGTACCCTTCACCTCTGGTGACCTCAACCCGAGGTCAGACTTCAGAAATGCATTGAAAACTTAGGCAAGGAATCAGAGGGGGGTTGTTTATTTATTTTATTGTTGAGATTTCTTTTGGTCATTTTTCAGGTTTCTTTTTTTTCTAATAAATAGTGAGACAATTGAAAACTTGAGTTGCAGGATGTTTAAAACCACTTAGAATCTCAAAATCAGAGCAGATTACTCCATTCTGTTAGCTGGAGTAATGAGGAGGAGGAGGGTTTTTTTTAAAACATGGAATTCCTCTGTTCTGAAATACTCCGTTCTAGTACTTTCACAGAAAAAATTGCCATATATTACTTTGACATATGAAAATTCAACATTTCATCTTTTGCTGTTGGAAGGACCTCTAGCCAAGTAATAAAAAAAAAATGTTACTTAGTTTAAGAGTAAAGAAAATTAATTCAAAAGGACACATTATATTGGCTGAGGCTTAATCAAGTATTACTTCTTTTTTTTTTTCCCTTTACCAACAGTAGTGAAAATTGTCTGATTCAGTACAAATTTTTTGTTCTCTGTGCTCTGTTCTACTACAGAATAGAAAAAAAAGTCCACATTGTATATATTCCCAGGTTTGACTGCACTAATGGGTGATAAAGACCAGAGAATTTGCAATGTGTGAGTAAATTCCACATTCATGACAAGATCATGTCATATGCATGAATGCTTTCAGTCACTGAAATTCAGATAAATTGCTATGTAAAATTCAGCTGGGTTTAGATCCTAAGAGAAATATCACCTCTGTGTAGAGTGAATTTAAACATTGAGGTAGATTTTTCCTTGATGCTAAAGCTGAGTTTTTCCTGAGATGGACATGTATGTCTTTTCAAAAGAATAACAGCATCTTTCTGACTACATACATTTTTCATGTACTTTACAAAAATTGGTGGCATAACTATGGTTTAAAGCCAAAGTCACAATTTTTTTCACCATTTCATTATAAAAGATACTTCTCTTTCTTACACGTTTCTTGATTTCACAGCAGGTGGTAACAGGACTTGCATAGCACTCTTTGCATGTATTTTTATAGTTCATTTCCTCAAGTATTGAGGCTTAGAGAGCAAGTGGCTATGAGAAACTCTGAGTAAAGATGTTTCTCTCTATTAGGAATAAAGTAAACTTTTAAAATTTCTTGCACACCAGCAATTCTTGAAAGCCATACTCACCAGCAGCAGTTTTTTATGTTTTCTCATTGTAGACAAATACAGGTGTGTTTGTGTTTGAATAGAGTACTTAGGGAGCATGGAAGGGTTTTTGAGCAGAGAAGTTTGGGGGTGGCGGGAGAGGGGAGAGAGAAGTAGAGCTTCCACATGTTTTGAAGTATTTCTATTTGTGGACAAGTTTTTCTGAAAGGGAAGTCTGGAAGAACATGAAGTGATGTGCATGAAGAGTAGGGGAATGCAGGAGATAATGAAGAAGACTGAAGAAATGATCAGTGAATCAGAGATGCAAGTGACTGCAAAGGGGAAAAGAGAGAAAGGGAAGGGTAGACAACTGCAGACTAAGATAATTTTGGAAACAGCAAAGCAATTTTATGGCTCATTGATTAGGGATTAAGTATTACTTTATGTGAGGATTGGTAGTAATTCTGATGTTTTGTCACTGGTAGTACCTGGTCACTTGCTTACCAGATACAAAGAGATGGTATTTGTATTTTAATTTTTTATTTTTAATCCATGAAGTAAACACAGGTATGTTTCATTTATTATAACAATAACTGCAGAAGTTTTTCCTGGCATAATTTCCCTTCTGAAAAACATAATGATATTCTTAGGGAGTGTTCAGAAACTAAGTGAGAAAATAAATTTATATAGATATATGTCTATATAATTATAGCCCATATAAGCCATGTTTTGGCATACTGTATGCAGATCATTTTTGATAGATAACCTGCCTGAAAATTGTTAGAATCTGTCGGAGACTGAAATTTTATGGTTTATGTCTTAAACATCTTTATGAAGGGCTTTTGCCTATTATAGCAAAAGTGTGTAACAAAAGCTGCATGGAAGACCACTGCACCTTGGAAGGTGGTCTGCAAGTTAACAGAGGTAAGATAAAGTGATTCAAGTCTGGGCTGGGGGAAAAGAATACATTCATGAGAGGATTAAGTCCAGCACCTTCGGGGTGGAGGTCACAGCCCCACATTTTTGTGCTGCCAGGCTCAAACAGATCCCTACACCAAAGGGGGGGAGGAGGAGATGTTTTGGTGTGTGGCAAAGTCTCCGGCTAGATGCAGTGAATGCCCATCCTCCGCTGGGCAGACCGGTGCACCTGCAGGGCCTCCCACCCTGGAAAGACCACATCTATGGGACTTCCATGTGAGGGGCAGCTGAGGGGGTGTCATGGCCTGTGGCAGTGGCCCAGTCTGTGGCTGGAGCTCCGTTGGACACTGAACAACCAGCCCTGCCTACCTTTGCCATGTGGGTGAATGAGGACTTTAAATGCACTAACTGTTCCCCTCACGAGAGTGACTCAGAGGGGGATGGGGAAGGCAGGCAGAGGTAATTGCGCGCAATTTGTGTATGCCATTCAAGATTCCATCTCCTTCCCTGTCCCCTCACAAATGTTTAATATTCATCAGTTGCTGGAGAGTTCTGTTGTTAAGGTTCTTGGATTGGTTACAGTTAATATATTCCTCCTCTTAGTTTCGTCCATTGGATGTTCTTCATTATGTAATGTTCTGCTATTGGATTATCCTTTGTTTCTCCCCTTGAACTGCCCCCTTTCTGTCCCTTTTAAACCCCTGCAAGTTCTCCTTTCTTTGCTTTTTGTGGCACACTCTTCAGCTACTAAAAAATCAGGAATTGCAGCTACAAAGAGTCCTTTTCTCCCCTTCACCTCCATACTCGCTACGTTGTTGCCATCGACCGCTGCCAGCTCCCTGGACTGAGCTGTGCCTGCTTGAGCCATCACCAGCAGACCGAAAGCTGCACAGCCTGGCTGCTGCAGTGGTCCGGGTTGAAAGCCAAGCACAGAGGTTGCACTCAAGCCTCCAGGCGACTTGAGGTCCAGCAACAGTCAGCAACAATGGCCCATCAAAGACCCCCCCTCAAAGGGGTCCCCAGGCCCTGCACCACAGCACTGCATGTGATAGTACATAATGCAACAGATCCAGAGTCTTGCAAGGGACAGTGTCAAACTTGCCCTTCCCTCAGGGAGATAGCTGGGTGTTCCCACCTGCCCAAACGTACACTATATCCATTGAATTCTATACTTTTTGGTGAGGGACCCTCACCACCAAGAAGACCAGATGGAGGGAAACAATGAGACATCATTGGGACTCATGAAAGAGTAATGTGCTTGTACTTAATCTCTGTCATTCTCCCTGTTCCCCCCCCACACACCTTTTTCTCTTTCTTTTCTTTCTTTTTCTTTTTTTTTCTTTCTTTTTATTTCTTTTTCTTTTTTCTTTCCTTTTCTTTTCTTTCTTTTTTCTTTCTTTCTCTCTCTTTCTCTCTCTCTTTCTTTCTTTTTTCTTTCTTTCTCTCTCTCTCTCTCTCTTTCTTTCTTTCCTTCTCTTTGCCTCTTTTACTATTAAATAAAATATATCAACTTTTTGATATCAACATCTAACCTCATTTGATTTTAACCAAGTTATGGGGTATGTTTCAAATCTTTTGGGGTTTGATCCATTTTATTCACAGAGACTTAGTTTCCTTTGTTCTTCTGTGCTTAGACCAGATCGCAACAGAAGCGCAGTGAGTTTTCCCACATTGTAATGACAACTGATACAAGAGTTTGCAAACCTGGGTAACTTTAATAGGGAAAATTGCGCAGTAATTACAATGTCAACATGTTTTCATTATTTAAAATTATATTTTTCAAAACTAGGGTGATAAGAACTGATGCTCGAGAACAAATATACATAGCCTACAACAGAAAATATCTGTAAAAATACAATTAAAATTTATTTTATATTCTTGTAAATTTATATGACTTTTAGAGGATAGTTCTTCTAAGATTCATATTTCACAGAATCCTAGAACTGGACTGAGAGGGGCCTTAAAGATCATCTTGTTCAAGTCCTCTGCCATGGGGAGGGACACCTTCCACTTAATCAGATTCCTCAAAGCCCCATCCAACCTGATCTTGGACATTTCCAGCGATGGAGCATCCACAGTTTCTCTGGGCAAGCTGTTCCAGTGTGGCATCACACACACTGTAAAGAATTTCTTCGTAATATCTAATCCCAACCTGCCCTCTTTCAGTTAAATTCAGTCCCTCTTGTCCTGTCACTCCAGGTCCTTGTAAATAGTCTCTCTCCATGTTTCTGTAACTGAACCTTTCTGGAACTGAAATAAAGATGCTTTGACACCCTCAAAGTCATTAAGAAGGTAAAATTTAAATGTTATCCTTTCTTTTCACCATGATGTCATATATTTTTATATTAAATTGTAAATTAAAATTGTGCTGGTTTTTTTTTTTTTTTTTTTTTGAAAGATAATAAGCCTTATAAATCTGTATTTGAAGAAAGAATATATGTTGTTCAGTAGTACATTCTAGCCTTGACTTTGGAGGGGCATGACTCTCTTCCTTTTTTTGTGTGTGTTCATTCCTTCCCTCCAAAATTAGAATGATTACCTGAGGAACCAACAAGAGAGAGTTCAGCAAATCCTCCACCTTGACGTTGCTACCATTCAAAACAATTTTATTTGACTAACCTAATTTTTCTGTGGAAGATTTCAGAGCTTTCCAAAACTTTCTAGCCCCATACATTTTGAACATTATCAGCACAAATTAAAATTAATTAAAAAAAAAAAAAAAGATATTTGCAAAGACTTTTCAGTGTTATCCACCATGTTAGCATGACTATTATCAATGTAAGGTGCAAAAATGTGGATTATCAGGAAACAAGATATAGAATTTGTTGTTTTGAACACTCTCCAGTAAAATGATGTGATGGAAAAATATGGGGAGAAAAGGCTGTACAGAGAAGTTATGACCCCTTGTCTTAAATGCTGGGAATATGTGAGAAAATGTATTGCTTTCCTTGTAAAGCCAGAGCGTCTACATTTCTGTTCAGTCTTGCTGGCACTGACAGAAAGATGTATGGAATGAGCTCCTTTCTGAAGGATTTGAGTAGCTCAGCTTTATTAGCAGTTGCTCTGGCCTTTGAAGCAGCTAATATTTGTCTATATGCTATATTGGACTTCCTGTCTGACTCTCAGACATGTTGTCTCAACCTGTCTTCTCATCCTGATTGCATCCAACAGTGTAAAATTGCAGATACCTCGAACAGAATGTAAACCCATCTCAAACAAGCTCGTAATATTTCCTTGGCTGACAGCCTCCAGCTGAGGAGGTACCACTGGAGCAGAAAAATTATGGAAGGGGAGGAAGAAAAAAAAAAATTTGAAAAAAAAAGTAAAAAGTCTTTTAAAATTATTTTTGAGAGAGGAAACTCTGTTATGTTTTTAGGGCTAGAATTGCCTTACCCATACAGAGAATCAAAAAGAAGAATACAGTATTTACCTCTTGTATTTGAGCCTCCTGTTATTGATGAGAAATTGAGCCTGAAGTGGATAATCAGAGTATACAAAATTTTACATATACCTGCATATATGTACTTACATCCTTTTAATATGACCTTCTGGAATCTCTTCGCAGGAACTCATTGCATCTTTGTCCTTTTTATACAGTAGAAACACAAAACCTTCATTGCAGTCTGATATTTGATACCTTGCAGAAAAATGGAAGTTTTATACATTTGGAACAAGTGAAATATAAATTTAAAAATATTTCCAAATATTTTGCAGGAAATTAGTTCAAAAATTTTAAGATAGGATAATAATATATGTTTAATACAGATGTTTGAATGTCCTTGCGTCTCTTTTTTGTCTTACAATGAACAATTTATATATTTGCCTAGATGAGATTTTCCTGCACTATTTGGACTTTTTCAACTTCTTATAGTTAGTTTTTGTACACTTATCACAAGGCACTGAAATGCCTCTGATATACAGAACATATACAGTACTTGAGCTTAAAGAAAAAGTGTGGTGTGTGGTCCCTGCAAAAAAATATTTAAAACTAAGTCACCATATCACTAGATTGAAAGGGAGAAAAAAAAGTCATAAGTCAGTATTTCAGTAGGAAGGTTTGTTAATCTGAAAACCAAATGAAATATGAAATCATGTGAGAAAAAGATTAGTCATTTTTTGTGTCATCAGCTGGAGAAAAGCTGAGATGTGGGCAGTCTGATAAAGTAGAAACATTATGGAAGTAGTCATGTTTGTGAGTTGTTGAGTTTTTGGCTGGGGTTTTTTTTTTCCTTTTCTTAGGTCTTGCATGGGGTCATAAATACCTGTGGCTTTTCTTGCACAATATTCTGAATTTCAAGAAGCAAAAATATAAATAAATAAGCAAAAGGTAGTGTTTCACCAAGAAAACCTGACGTCTAAGTGAAAGCCACATGTGTCCCTGTGACAGGTCCTGAGAAGAAGTTCCCTTTCCCCACAAAGGGAAAGGAGAACTACAGAAATAATGCAGGGGAGAGCTTACAGCTGAATTGCTAATGTATTTCATTAAACCCCTCAAATTTTAAACAGGATTTCATTGTCACATGATGAACTAGTAATTGTCATTGCCCTGGGCATAATTTTAATCATTTTTCATTTTTTCTATGTCGTAGATTAAGGCAGGGAACTGGCTCACTTTTAATAGTACATTTGCAGCAGTGGCATGAGTTATTGTCTTTGATTATTTATTTAGAACATTAAGTGCCAGACAAATCCCAGTATAATAAATGTATATCAATTCCATCACCAATGAGGGAGGTAACTTAATCAGTAGGGCTAGAAAGTAGAAAGAACATTACAGAAATTGTGGTTTACCAACAGAACAATGTATATATTAAAAACATTCATTTTCCACAACAAAAAAGAGCAATACAAGCAAATAAATCTCATGTTAATAAACATGAACTGTTAAGAACAAGATACCTGTCTTCAAAAGTTATTTGTGTCTACATTTGCAGTCTGATTATCAACTGACTTGTCTGAGTCTTGATTCAGAAACAGGATTTACTTAATTATGTGAAGTAACAATTATAACTGCCTTTTGTGGGTAATGTATGACAGCAGTGACTTTCTAAATGGATATTATCTTCTTTTGACTACAAAGATGTGAAGTTGTTGTGAATGTCTATTTTATTTCACACAGGTTAGAAAAAGGAGAGCTGGTCTGAAATTTTCCTCACAAAAAGCATTTTCATTACATATAACTTATGAATTATTTTTTTTTTTTTGCATCATAAATACAACTTTTAAAAACAGAACTTCAGAAAGAATTTTTTGTCAGGACAAGGGAAATAGAAAGGTCAGTGAGACTCTTAAAAGATGGCAAGAGAGGAGAGATCTTGTAGGGGTTAAGAAGCAAATCAGCTTCTCTGTATGCTAATTAAATAAGCATAGGAAGAGAGAACTGAACTTTGGTATTACATGTATGATGTAGCTATTCTTGTGTCTGCACTGTGGAGAAAAATGTTTGTCTTAACTAATATGTACTTAATGAACTATACAAAATCTCACTGATAAAATTGTCTGAGCGGGACTCTTTCCAACGGGAGAGATAGAAAGACTCTTTTTTTCTCTCTTCAGACTAGTTAACCACCCAGTAGTTACTTATTGCTTACGAGATGCTTAAGGTATGAGAACAGACGTCATTTAGGTGTTTAGCTCTATGGTTTCATCAAGACTCTGACAGAAAAAACATGCAGCAGAATAAGCTGCATGAAGCGTCATCCTTCCCTCACCCTCCATCTTTTTTCCCTGAATGGTTGTTAAGAGCTCTTGATTTCACCCCAAGGGAAAGCGAAGAAAATAAATAAAAATAATAACAATTTAAAAAATCAGGATAGTCTGAAGGGTAAGAAAATATCTTCCATTGATGTGTAGGAGTGTTTTCTGAGCTCTTTAAAATGGCTGAAATTTGTTCCTTTGCAACCTGCATAGCCTTTCCTTATCCTTCTTACTCCCATAGGTATTGCAGGATGACAATGTCAATTTTTAATAAGATACATCTAGCTTTGAGGTTGAAAGGATAGAAGGAGGTCCATTTTACTTCTCAATCTATGTGGACAACAACATGGAAGTCAATTCATCTGCTTTTATCACAGCTCCATGAGCAACAAAATTAGTGATTACTATCAGCTCAAAAAAGGGCAGTGAACCAACTGTGCAAACTAACACAATTAGAAAAACATTGACACAATTGTCGTCTTACTCAATCAGGCAAATGTATTCAATTAAACAGTTAATTTAATGCAATCAGTTGTAAGCATCTCTGTTTAGGCAACCACGGTAGCTACTAATTTACTTTTGCTCCAGGGCATTTGTTTATGAGACATTAAGATTAGGTAGGTATAAGAAGAGCTGTAAATTTTCTTTACAAGAGAGGCACTAGACTTCATACAAAAAACTCCTTATACTTTCACAGCACTCATAAGTGCTGGCTATACCTGAGATTTTTTATTTTTCCAGTGCTACAGAAACAATGTGGAGTTTATTTGCATTTTGACATGTATTTTAGAAGTCTTTTTAGCCCTAGGAGCTCATGACTTTATATAAATCTTTTTGGACCCATAGAAACAGAACTAATACTTCCCATGGAAACATAAGTCATGTATTCTAGGTTTACTTAGTAATTTCTTTCCAAATATATTGTTATTGTTCTGCTATTCCTCCTTTTTCTTCACTTGATTTGTTAAATATTTTTAATGTGCCAGAGAGAGGGGTAGAAATAAAGGCCTTGTCTCATAACTGAGGAGTTTCAAGGGGATTTGTGGTGGAACTCATTCATAAATAGTCAGAGAATGAGGTGAGTACTAAAATGACCAAATTTGCTGATGGTATGAAGTTTTTGAAGAGTCTAAGGACAAGTGCTGACTGTGAAAGATTGTCAAGACACCCTATAATACCAAGCGGCTGGGTAATAAATGGCAGATGAAATTCAATGTGTTTAAATGTGATACACATGGGGAAGACCAATCCTAGTTTTACATATGAATGCTATGAAAAGCTTTAAGCTGCCTGTTGCTACTCAAAAGCAAGACCTTGATGTTATGGAAAAAAATCCTGTGAAAATGTCATCTCAATGCACAGGAGCAGACAAAAGAGAAAATCAAATATTATGACTTGCTGAGACTTCATAAAAAGAAATAGAGAGAACATTATCAATACACTGTGGAATTCCTAGTTTGTCTGTATCTTTTATATGAAAGTGTTGGAATTTTCTGTATCTTGCATACTTCACCTCTAAAAAAGAATACCTGAACTGAAAAATGTTCAGTGAAAGCTGGCAAAGATCCATGAACGAAGATAAAGAATGTCTTCTGTATAAGGAAATAGGCTAAAGATGTGAAAGAGAGAACTAGGTATTAAAGAGCATACAAAATCCTAAATGACATCAGGAAATTAGGGATTAATTATTCCCATTCCCTTCAATGCAGGCAGTGAGACTCAAAACAAGTCAGTCAGAGTTGAAGCAAAACACACAATATGTGATTCTCCATACAGCAGAGAAGAAGTCTGTGCAACTCATTACAACAGTGGAACATGGATGCTTAAATTGATGAAAATTGTAAGTGAGACTGGACAAATACATGTGAGGGTAACCCACAAAGACCTGCTACATGAGAAAGACTACCCTTGATCTGGGAGAACTTAAAAATATGAAAATAGTTGGAGGTAAGGAACATTTTTACTTGGTCATCCCTTGGTCATCCCTTGGCATCCCTTCTTAGTTTTTACTGGGGAAACACATGACACTGGACAGACCCTTTGTCTGATTCTAGGTAATTCTTAAGTTTTTCTTAAGTGCATTTAAGTGTCTTGTTTCACAGTTGGTACCATCCTTGACTTTTGAGTTCAGCCTGGCAGATATGCTTTTTTAGGTATTTGGTGGCTGCAAGCCCTTCCTCAGACTCCAAAACTGTACTGGTGATGTGTCTGGTGGCTACATTTAATGGTTACATGTGCAGTATTTTCCATGGTGTTCTGATTTCCGGGGGAAGGAAATTGTGGGCATACAGGTTAAGAGGTCATTGAAAAAGGTTATCAGGATATGCCCTGTCATACACCTGCTGTACAATCAGTGGATAGCTTTGGTCTCTGGTTTCTTTTTCAATAGATGTATAGAAAGCTTCAAATGTCTAGAAAGCATCAAAACTAGACTCCTTGAATTGGTTCCAATGAAATAATTTTGATGCTTTCCATCTACCAAACAGATATTTGCTATCGATGTCAGACAGCACTAGTCATTAAAGACTGAATTCCTAGGCTTCAAGACATTAATTTTGACAGAATGTGGGGAGAGATTTAAGTTATAGAAGTGTGAGTTATTGAGAGGAAGTTCTAGTACACTGGATGCACCTCACATTTGGCTTAGAAAAGACATGAGTAGCTACAGCAAACATGAGGAATTAGTACCACCTATCCCATCTAGAATGTTTGCCTGTATTTTTTTATGTTTTGCTGTTTTAGTCCAACATTTGTAACTCTTGTCAGAGATCATTTGTTTGGCACAGATGTGACATGCTTCTGCTCAATGTTCTGTTCACAAAACTGCCTTTGCACTGGGCTGGTGATATAATGCTTGGGAGTTTACATCTTACCATCAGTTGTGTGTCTCAGACTACACAGAGTATCTAATAAATTACTTCTATATATTTTAAGGTATATAAAGGTTCTGCTACTTTTTTGAAGTAAGTTTGATGCTATTATGTCTACACAGATTCAGAGGTTAAATAATAAGTTGCCATGTTTGAAGGGCTCTTACTCCTTGCTGTAGGCAGAGGTCCCATAGGATTAACCTCTTAGCTATCTTTTATTTGGGAAACTTTTACTCTATAAAAGGAGGAATATGGAAAATTTCTGTTTACACAGCAATAATTTCTGGGTTAATATAATAGTCTAAGCACTGGTATGTTTTTATTTCTGGTGCAGGTACCTGGTGAGTCCATATATGCAGCTGGTGGCAGTCAACTTCCTGCACATTTATTAGCACTTTTCACATTTCCCTGGAGTCGTTGGCTACTACACAGTCTTATCTTTAGTTTATGCAATATGTCACAGTTTGACAGCATTTTTTTTTCAGTTAACTGGGCCAAAGTCATAGCAATGCTGGGACTTTGTTCACAGGCAGCAAGGCTGTGGGTTGTCGTCATCTGAGCACGGGGTAAGTGTGTCACTTCTTATGAACAGCTAAAATAATAATCATTCTTTGTCAGGGCTGAAACCTACAAAGAGATACAATAAAATATATTATAAATGCTAAAAAATCACTAAACTCAGATATATTCTCACCATATTAGGTGCTGAGTGTAGATATTTCCTCTGTGACTGGGCTTTTAGACTATCGCCTTTTCTTCATTAAGGATCAGATCTCTTTAGTGGTGACATGCATTCAAGAAATTACTATAAATCAGTGGTTTCAGGATAAGGTAAAAATATTTGCTTACAAGATTCCTTAGTTACTGCAGCCCTGGAGATAAAAGCCCTGTTGATGGGGTGCTTGGTGACATGGTTTTGTGGTGGACTTGCTAGTGCTGGGTTAAAGGCTGGACTCAACGAACTCAAGGGTTTTTTCCAGCCTAAATGATTCTATGATTTTAAAACAAGGCCAAGAATATATTTGTTAAATATTCACATTCATTTCCCATAATCCAAACCAGAGATTAACCAATATAACTCCATGAAGAAAAATAATTACAAGGAGGTTTCATTAAATTTTTATGTTTTTTGTTTGGCTCAGGTGTCAGGGAAAACATTAATGTGTTCAATAAAACTGTTGTAAAATTTTCATGTTTTCTATATCTACATAAAAGACCAAACTTATGAAGTCTGTAAGAATAAGTCTTTTGACTCTGTATCCTGCAATTATTAAGAAACATGAATTAATTATCTTTCATTATCAGCTGAGTTAATACCTGGACATATCATCATACCTGGGAGAAATGAAAAATGAGAACTTGAGTAAATTCTCAGCTGATGATAGATGAGTCTATGATTGCAGAATCCAGGCTACATCATAATTTGACTTCAAGATTTGGGTACATCCTCTTCTTTTTTTTTTTTTTTTAACATATCTGGACAATTTAATCCTGTATTAAATATAAAAACCTATTGGGAAGCTTTTTTCACACTGTCTGTTATCAGGAACACATTAACTAAGCTCATGACATCCTCGTACCTTGTGGCAATTTTCTAGTGGTTATAAATAGTTCAGTTTTGATCCTGAAGGTGAGAAGGGAACTATCAGTATAAAAATTTAATTCTGCTTCCCAGCCATTTTACTAAAAATGGTGTTATAATAAAAGTTTGTATTAAATGATGTTGCAATTAAGCCAAGGATGTTTATGGTGTTTATTTTGTGTATTCTGCAGTTCTGAAATTCAAGAAGATTATTTTTTGTGCAATATCATGTCTTCAACGTATATATGACTAACTAACACTTAAAAGTAATATGGCAAATAAGAATAAGAAATGCTGGTATTTCAGTTTGTTGAGACATTACAAGAGTTTTTTTTAATTATTGTATGTTTCAGGAAAATAGATGGATCATTATATCTGTAAATTCTTGGCTAATTCTTCATTTCTAAAATTCTGATTGAACAGGGATATTGTATTCTGTCATTTAAATTACTTTATATTTTCCCTTGCTCTTCAAATATTTTTGTATTATAATTTTTTGTAGCTTAGAATGATGTATTTTATGTAAAAGTTTATAGCTTACATTATTATCACACTTATTAAGTTGAAGAATATTTCTACAATTATTTTATAAACAATTATTGTATTGATCCTAATAAATATATACTAATGGTACATGTAAAATTGTACACAAATTTAACTAAAATGTAATTTATGTTAACTCAAACCTTCCAAGATAATTTTCTATCCAGTTTATAAAAAGAAGAAATATTTAATATACAAAATTCAGCGTTTATTTTGAATTTTATTATGTTTTTAAGATGAAGAGAAGGATAATAGAACTTTAGAAAAAGCTGATCTAACAATTTGTTCCACATCTCTGATCTATCATTGAAGAGAATTTCCTAATTAGCATTTTGACCTTTATGAAGATAATTTAGTGAATCTTTCATTAATAATAGACCAGGCAGAAGTCATGGATTAAAACACTAACTTTTTGTGATGATGCAAAACCTACTTAAAAAACTTTCTGAAAGTTCTCATATTTACTTTGGTGTTCGATTCAAAGAAACTTCACTTTAGGTCAAGCTAGCATTTGCTGACAGAATGCAAGTAACCAGATCATGAGCAAAATTTCAACCTGATTTTCAGAGAGGGTATTTCAAGTCAAGTTTCCTATCCCAACATTGTTTCTTGTAATACTTTAAAAAATTTTTATTAAAATCAAGATCACTAAGAATTAATGGGATCTGGTGAGCAGTTTGTGTAAAATAATTGTTGTGATGTCAGATTCTCAGAGGCTTCAACCTCACTCAGTACACTTTTTCGCAGAAACACTCTGACATTTGCTTGGAATGACTTTTCTACAAGAATTTTGAAGCTCAGTAATTAAGAGGCTACTTGGGGCACTACTGTAGGTAATAACTCTTGTTGTGGGAGTTTGTGAAGTCTTGACACAGCATGTAAACTAGATCTGGATTTCCTTTTCAACAGCCAGAGTGCAAAAGCTAGAAAGCACTTGGTGACACTAGTGAGATTGATTTGAGACAGATAGTTTACAGAACAGAAAATAAAGTTGTGAGACCTCCTGCCACAGGAGATTGTCAGGAGAGACATAATTAGCAGTTTCAAGAGATTAGAAAAATTCCAGGATGGCAGGTCCAGAAATGAATAACAGGATTAGGCAGAAACATGCCAGGAACCCTCTCACAATTATGGCTGCCCAGGAAGTATGAGAAGAGACAGTAGAAGATGATTGTTTTTACATGCTCTGCATAGTTCTAAATAGCATATCTTAATGCCAGCTGAAGAGATTAAATACATAGACCATGGTTCTGAGCTATTAGGACTTATCTTACCTTCATATTCTGCAGGTCACACTGCTCAGCATTTTCTCATTTGATGTTCAGGTAGTTTGGAGTTCATTCTAGTATTTCCTGAGTAACTCCGCTTTGCTGAAGGCCATCTAGTGCCACCTTCCAGAGAGCACTCATTACTTAAGAAGCTTCACTGATTTTGGCCTTTAAAAATTCCTTAATTCTGATCGACTATGACACAACAGAGTCCCTGGAAATTTCTTTTCTTCACTTAAAATACAGAAAAACCTACTGAATTAACACACTGTAAGTGGCAAGACATTTCCATTGCAACGTCCTTGACTTTCTGTGCTTCTAGTTCTATGGTCCTCAGGCAGTTCCCTTCTTGCAGTGATGGAATATGATCTGTAGTGCACATAAGCTAAAGGTTTGGGTTCCTGATGTACAGAAAAAAATCTGCATATTGACAAATCACACTGTGTTTTACACTGGGGCTGGGTAGTTTTCAGTCATTGGTAAAGACTTTACTCAGAAGGCCTGTGGGCAGTGGGAAGTGTGACTTACCTGGTGGGAAAACTATGAGGAAAGTGTAGAATCAGCCATTTGTATAGAGCTGGCACACAATTTCTATGAAAACTGAAACTGCCCAGAGCACTTTTTCATGAACAGAGTCATATTTCCCATGTAAAGACTTGTAGCCAGACATACTTTTCAGCAAGCAACCCAGTGCACACGTTGTGTGTCACTGTTGAGCCGATGTCGAAAGAGAGGCACAAGAGATGAGGTTGCCGAGAAAAAAAGGAATTATTTGTTTAAATACAGCTTTTATATACAAAATGAACGCTTACTGGGAGTGGCCACAGCCCTCCATCCCCTGGGGCTGATTGGCCACAGGTGTTCACCCACCTGTTCCCAAAACAGCTCTGAACACCTTATCTTGTGTTTACAATAAACAGAAAGATTTTCTCGTGAGAAAGAGGTTCTGTGCTGTCACAGTTGTGACCAAAGATACATCCTGAAACATGATAGTGCTTGTTTATTTGTTTGCTTGCTTATTTTACAATTACACCTCGTGGAAGAAGTCTAATACCTCTGTAAGTACTCAAAGTGCACTGAGCTGTGGAAAGTGATCCATATATTGTCAAAGCACATCATTGCTGACTTGGTTGTGCCATGGATGTGCAATTTATCATGGAAGGTCACATGGTAATATCCTAATAGAATGGTGTACTATTTTTTCCTGACAATTTGACTTGCAACTAAACATGACATGTTTGTAATTTTATGGTAATTCTTTATTAATAATACCAAAAAAAAGTACCCAAAATTGACAAAAGGTGATTGTAGCATAGAGAATTAGATTTCAGGAAAAACACAATCCAACACCTCATGAAAAATTGTTTTCCTTTCTTCATTATATGTTCCTGTGTGCATAAAAAAGCACAGGGATATTTGTGGGGATAGCCGAGTTCAGACAGTGATATTAACTTATCTGGTCTAGTATTCAATCAACTCTTTTGACAGATTTCTACTCTCAACTTTTTACCCATTCTTGCATTTTCTACTGGAAATTAGGATTTTTAGGTTTTTAAACATAGAGTTCAGAGAGTCTTTGCCTATTTCTTTCTTCTCGCCACACTTTTTCCTTTGCTTTCCCTTTCCCTAAACATCACATTACTCATATGGACAGAATGACCAAAGACAGTCATGATATCTTTATTGACACAAAGTAATGGAAAATGTGTTACAGAAAATTTCCACAGTTAGAATAAACAGTAAGTGAGTAAACTCTGCTTTAACCTAGCAGATCAATAAGAAAAAAAAAAATTAACAAGGGGATCTTAGAACATTTTCCTCATCAGTTTTTGTTGTTGTTTGGATTTGTTTAGACTACTTTGTTTAGACCATAGCAAGAAAGTGCAAGCAACAAAAAAAGTCTGGGCTAGTAAAAACTTCTTCTTGCTGTAGAAATGTTACACAGAAATAATGATGTATTTTCTTCTTACCTGTTAGGCTGCATCAAGCAGTAAGTCTAAGAGTAATAGTTCATACAAATATATTTATATACGTATTTTTAAATGTGTCATTAAAAATATTTTAAAATGAATGATGGAGATGGTTTTTGCAATATCTTCTTATACTTCTTCTTTTGCAATGATTTGTAGTTGGTTTTCTTTGCACCAGAAGAACAGACTGAAAGGAAACCTGAGGAAAAGCTCTGCATTGTTATCTCCATGCAGAGGGGAAGGTAAGGCCTGCAAATATCATATGTTGTAATGAACATCATTAATCCATTTTAGTAAAGCCTGGGAGAAATGGAGCAAGTTTTGGTAAACAAACTCCAGATGGAGATAACAGAAAATGTGTAGAAAAATGACACTCAGAGGGAATACCTCCAAAATATAATTAAGTGTGCAGAATGATTCAAACAAGATGAATGAGGCAGTATTTTAATTGCAGTTTTGAGAGATTGTTTTGATGCTTGGGGTTTTTGAGGATAAGAGATTATATATATTTCTCAAAATAAAATTAAACTGCTATTTTAGCACTAGCATTTAGATTTGAGGTCTGTTGGCACTTAGGTTCTAGTGTTACTTTATGACAATATTTCTACATCTTCCACTTTTTTCGTATTGGTTAAGTAATACTGATTTGCATACAAACCCATGCTCTCTCCAGTTGCAATAGCAGAATTAGACTGGAAACTGTTGCATTGTATTGGAATCTTTTGGCACTGCCAGCCTAGTGTGATGAAGATTACTGAAACAAGATCTATTAATGGCCTGCCATGTACAGGGACACCTTCCACTAAAGCAGGTTACTTAGAGCCCCATCCAGCTTGGCCTTGATCACTTCTGGGGTGGGGCATCCCGAGCTTCTCTGGGTGACCTGCGCCAGTGCCTCACCACCCTCACAGTGAAGAATTTCTTCCTAATATCTCATCTAAACCTACTCTCTGTCAGTTCAAAGCCATTACCCTTTGTCCTGTCACTCAAGGCACTTGTAAATAGCCCCTTTCCATCTTTGTTGTGGCCTCCCTTCAAGTATTGGAAGGCCACAATTAGGTCACCCCAAAGCCTTCTTTATTCCAGAACAATCCCGATTCTCTCAGCCTTTCCTCATAGGAGAGGGGCTCCATTTGTCTGATCATCTTGGTGGCCTCCTGTGGATGATGAATATAGCTATTCCTATTAAGCCTGCATATTTGCTCCTCAATGTGTATTTCCCAATTTTCAGCCCTTTTTGGTCACCCTAGAACTTGCAGCTACAGCACATGAAAAATTTACAGCTGAGCTTGAAAAAAATTTAGACAAATTCGTAGATGTAGAACCCATTGAAGCTTATTAAACACAAAGATATCACATTTGGCTCAGGAAGGGTCTAAGCCTCAGGCTGGCTGAAGTCACATCTTACTGTAGCAAACACTTTCTCTTGCTTGCACTCTTTTTAAGTATATTTTTCAGATCACGGGATTAGACTTTTGACTCTATGTGTCTATTCTAAAAATAGACAAAAATCACTCCAAAATGTGTGCTCAGCTGACAAAACTGGGATGGAGTTACTAAGAGTGAACTTTGTAGACCTGAGGGATTAGGAAGAGGCAGAATTTTTTTGCTGTCAGCGTCCTTCTGATTATGGTGCTTTTGAATAAATAAAAACACAGTATCTGTGACAAGTAGCATTTTTTTCCAGTGAACAACTCACTGTGATTTGCCTGTGTTGTAAGATTTTTTACCAACAGTGTCATCACATGTATGCAATACAGAGGAAAAGTAATTTTGTGCACTTCGAGACAAACTGAGCTGCACTTCATTAGAATGAATCCCACACCCTAAAAACTTTTAACCATAGTTGTACTTATTTCAATTGGTTTTAATAATCAGGTGAATATTAGAAAAACAGAAACATTCCAAACCCCAAACACCAAACAAGATGAAAACAAAAAATACCCACTAATAATAATTTTAGCAGGTTCTAGCAAAATCCTAAACCTCATTCTGCAGTGTTTGAATTTTCATTTTGATCTGCAGACTAAGCAGGATAGCAGCTGTTTTGGATGATAGGATCTACAATCAGCAAAATCTTGCTAAATTAGATAAACAGATTGAATTCTGAAAAATGAGCAGACATGCAGAAGAAAGTGGGAAGATTTAAGTAACAGGTTAGTGCCAAAAGCACAAAGGTAGAAGAGAGAAGTTGTCTAGATAATTATATCATACAGTAACATTTATGGATTAAAATGAATGAAGAAGACATTTGTACAGACATGGTGCATTAGGATTATCACATAAGAAAATGAAGGAAGACTGCTCTGCTCTATTACTGAATCTGCCAGAAACCAGGTATTTGATGTATGTCTTCTGTTCAGTACAGGTCAGAGGTCTTGTGAAATAGAACAGTGGAACAGTTTGGGTAGGAAGGAACCTTTAAAGGTCAGAAAGTCCAACCTCGCTTGCAGTGAGCAGGGACATCTTCAACTAGATCAGGTTGCTCAGTCGAGCCTGACCTTGAGCCATCTTTGTGATGGGTTTATGTCACAAAATAAACCCTAGATCCAAATTTACATTTAAATCAAGGATCTGATTTATCTATAGATTTCCACTGGTGTTCTTTTGTTATTTTGCATTTATCTAAAATAGAAGCTATTGACCTGTATTTACCATTTTGGATTCAGTACGGAGAAAGCAAGAAAGAAAAAGAGAAATCAAGCTTCTTTTTTTTCTTTTTTTTCTTTTTTTTCTTTTTTTTCTTTTTTTTCTTTTTTTTCTTTTTTTTTTTTTCGAGTAACAAATGCCTGTCATAGTATTGTATGTCCCACAGGAATGTCAGGTGAGCAGTGAATTAAAACACTCTGAGTGCAATAAATGGTTCATTCACATTAAAAAGTACATAGATTAAGAAAAGGGAGGGCACATGCTGTGTGAGTTCAAAGGGTATGAAAAGTGAACTCAGTTCTGATTTTGTTAAAATATCTGATAAGTCTGAAAATTTATGAAAATGACTTCTGGAAAAGTTCAGAAGTGTTTTGTGATTACTTTGTTGGATGATAGCAGAAGTTGTACAATTCTCATTTTATTTGGATTGCATGTTTAACAAAAACTAGTGAGAGGTAGAAGGCCAATGAATTATAGACACTACTGTAATCTTCCCCTTGCTGGCTCATCTTTCATATCTCTCTGAACTAAATGCTTTTCTTTTTGACAGTTTTTGAGCAAATAAAGCTTTTGTGTGGCCTGAACTCTCCAGGGTGAATAAATGGAAAATCAACATTCTGCTGGATTTCATAGATTATTTAAACAGACTTAATGGTATTCTCTTATATAAGAAAAAAAAAAAAAAGGAAATATAAAAATGAAATGTAATGAGGTATAGATAGTGTACAGTATCATTAAATAGATATAATATTTAGTCAGGAAAATTATGTTGGTAAGATGGCTGTTTGTTCTGATATAATGCACTCTGAAAATAAACTGGATACAGTCTATGAGCTTCTGTCTGCAGCCTTTTGAGCAGTTGGGAAAAATCATATCTGAAATTCATTTATACTGAAAGTTTACCCCCCAAGACTTTTCTGCCATAAAATATGCACTTTTTAAAGAGCAAGTACTTAACTAATAAGGTTCATGGTCTTTTGAAGCCAGCTTTATGATGTTCTTTCTCTAAAGAACAATTTAATTAGATATCAAAATGTCACCTGCAGTGAATAATATCCCTAAATGTTAAAGTTAGAGCTGTGTGTTGCCTACAGAAGTGAAAGTCAGTGATACTTCTATTTTACCCTGTTGCTTTAGAGACTGAGTGGAAGGGTCATAATATTTGTTTATCACGAAGAAACTTATTGTCTAACCTAGGATTTGAGTCGTCATCCATTCACACATTAATTTCCATTAAGTTTTGCATGCATTATAAGGGCTTTTGTTTTGGCAGAAAATATGGGATAAATTTTCAGCAATTAATGTTTTAATGATTAATAATGATGAATGAAGGGATTTTGTAAGATTATGCAGAAAATTTCTTTGAATATAAAGAAGATTATAATTTTTTCAGCCAACACTGATAATCCCAATGGGGAAGAGAAGGCACCTCTACATCTGTTAACTCTTTCTGCAATTATTAGATTTTTTCATTTATGTATTTTGGATTACAGTAAATAATCATAGAATCCTAGACTATCCTGAGGTGGAAGGGACCCACAATGATCATCAAAGTCCAACACCTGGCCCAAAAATCCCACCGTGTGTCTGAGACTATTGTTCAAATCCTTCTTGAACTCTGTCCTATTTGATGCTGTGACCACTTCCCTGGGGAAACCTCTTCTAGTGGCCAGCAACCCTCAGGAGAAAAAAAGACTTTTTCTAATGGACATTAGTGTCTGTTACTCTACATTGCAAAAACTGCATGAAATCAAAAGATTGTGGTGCATACTCATGTTAAAGTTGTTCTACAGGAAACCATCACAAAAAGCTATTCAACTAGTGGAAGTTCTGAACTAACATATTTTCTCTCATGCTTTAAAAAAAATTAAATGTAAAATCTTACTTTATTCAACTGAAGAGGTAGGGTGAATCCATATATCATTCCATCAGGGGTATTATGACTGGGTATTAAGCATACTGACTAAATAAATCAAAGTATTCCTTCCAATTATTTAGTACAGAAAAGGCAAACAACTCCTATGAAATCTGTAAATTCTACAAAAACAAGTATTCAGTGTTTGTGCTTTAATCTTTAGACAAGCTCTAGTGTCAAAACTTGTGAATTCAGGATATGTCTCAATAGAGCCTCAAGATATATTTTAATAAAACAAATAGCTTTATAATAAAACAGAATAGAAATGTAATTTTAGATGCATGTTAAATTTTCTGCCACTTCAAACAAATGCTGACATTTTTAATCTTATTCACATTTTCTGTGTATATTAATTACAGATGTAATTTAACAGCCACTAAGTATAGAATCCAATAGAATTTTGGTTGGGCTATGAGCAAATAATTTCACTGTTAATTAGAGGACATAAAAGAAAATATTAACTTTTTTAGCGGTCCAGGATGTCATTCTCCCTCTTGGAAGGTTCTAGTCTGTTTCAATTGCATCTTTTCTTTCATGGTTCAGAAACTTTCCAGATAAAAGTCACATTTCAGGCCAAAACCTGTGCCTTAACTTTTACATAGCTGAAGAGGAGACAACAAGTAGTAACAGCAAATCCATAGAAATGTAAATTCTGTTCCACATACTGCAGCAGGAGTGTGAGGATTGATGTGTCTGGTGCTTAACACCACGGTCTCCCTCACGGCAGAGAGACCAATGCCTCCCTGCCACCACTGTGTAATTCAGTACAACTGGCCTGGAACAGGATGTAATTGGAAAAAAAGAAGTCCATCAAATCATCTTGGAAACTCAGTGAGGAGGAGGCAGACATGACCCAGCCCTGAGGCCAGGAAATGAGAGACTGAGGACGTGCTTCCTTCCTCTGATACATTTTCAATGTTCTGCCATTTGCATTGCTTTACTGAAGCTGCTGCGTGGATACAACACTATTCCTGTGGCCTTTCCATTTTTTGGTTTTTTTTTATTTTTCTTCCAGTCTAGAAGTTTAATTCACATGTGGGCAGGCTCAAACAGTGCTCCCAAGTCCATTGTGAATTCCTTGTCAGCTGAAGCTGAACAAGCGAGAACATGGACTGATGTCCCCACGGCTTGTCTGTGATGTTCAGCAACTTGAAATGCTGCCAAATCTGCTTACTTTCCCTTTCTCTCAGAATCCAGTGAACCACATTCTCATGCTAATCAGCTGCAAACTGCCAGGTGATTTCATTGGATGTAGAACTGGACCTAAAAAGTTAAAATAGGGGTGGAGTATTCATTGAAATTACCTGTCAAAATCTATTTGTAGACAATCATTCAGTCTGTAGGGTGACTTTGCAACCCTTAGGCATGATTAAACAGATTGAAACCTTCGCTTGCATTTTGTGCTGCCTTTTTAAATTTTCCAGCAATCGCTTTGTTTGGAGCTTGTGTCTTGGCACAAAGTTCTTTTTTATTCTGTGCTAACACTAAATTAATACAAACACCACCTAAGCAAGGAGAAATTAAATTTTCTTTTTGATGGTTGACTCTTCACAATGAATTACAAAGGGAGTTAAAATTGTCAGACCATATATGCAAAATCTGTAAACGAAACCACTCAATTTGTCTGTTTAGTTGATATTCTTTCCTCTCCATCGGTTTTGGGTATGTTTTACTTCTTTTTCAAACCCTCTAACTGCCAATATTTTAATGAAGCTCTTTATAGTTAGAGGAAAGCACAGATTAGATCAGATACCACAGGAAGTTTGCAAGATCAAAGCTCCTTACCCTTTCATAAGTCTAATAGGTTGCACTGAAACCCAGTCTCAGTTAAATAAAAATATTGACTTCTCTAAGGCATAATATTTCCTGTCTATTTTACACAAAACATTTTAGCATTTTCTTTAATGAACGTGTGAATATTGATTTCTATAAAGGAGATAATGGATACATTTTAGTAAAAATTTTTGTCTAGGTTTTTTTATTGACAAAGAGCTAACAACCCCTGGTTGAGATGAGCACATTGTTTAAAAGTATGATGCAATCTGTATTTGTAGTGCTTTAATAGAGCTTGGCATTTTCAGAAGTGAAATAGTAAATTAAATATTTAATTGCTTTCATAATTATTAGTGCCAATGTGTTTCTAGAAGGCTTGATCTGTATTTTCTTAAAAGCAATCTGACATAACGTTCAATTCTTATAACTCATTTTAAAAACACCAAAAAAATCATAAGAAGCCCTCTTCTATTGTAATGAGTTTGATTTTCTTGAAGGAACTTTTGCCTTTGCATACTTTAAAATAGTTATTTGAAAATTTTGGATTAACCATCCAGGACCATAAAAGAGTAATTTGACAAAGCCCAATAAATTCTCAGAGCTACTCAAACTGTGAAATGCAAACGTTCTTTCATACTATAAAGGGCCATTATAATGTTAAAAAAAATCTGCTGCAAGTAAAAATATAAAAGAAATAATTGCACATTTTGTGGACAGGACAAGCTGAAATAGTAAGACTGAAATGTGATTAAAAACCACATGGATTACATAATTCAGTAGTATTTTAACAAAATGTGGAGACAGAATAGAATGTATTCATAAAAAGGGGAAGACATAGTAGAATAAACCCACTTCACTCTTTTCTGTCATTTTGAATCATATTTCTAACTTTTCCCCTACTTTTCTCGATATTATTTTAAGTACATTAAGAGTTTGTGTATATAAAATTAAAGTTACAGGATGAAACAGACTTTCTAGAGGCAAAAAAACCTGAGCATTCTCATCAAATAAGTTAAATAAACGTTTTGTAAAAGGAAACGTTTGTGGAAAACATTTCATAATTCACAATGCATCTTTTGAAGAACTTCAAGGTCAAAGAAGATTTTAAAAAATAGGTACATTATCTTTTTTTGGGGGGGGTGTTTGGTGTGTTTGCTGGGTTGGTTTTTTTAATTTTAAAATTTTAAACACTTCAGGATCTGAAGGAAGATAATTTTTGATTCCTTTTAATATAAAATTTTAAAATTCTTTGTTTATGTTTGAAATCTATCAGAAGTCTTAAAGCTAGTGTCAGTGTTATGCTTTGCTTTTTATTTTGTTTTAATTAAAGTACTTATATCTATCCTAAGAATATTTTCTTCTAGAAATATCCAAGATAATTGCCTGTAAAAATAATGAAATTGGGTGAGTGATTAGGGAAATTAGCTAGGTTGTATCTCAGAAACTGCATTTCTCTATTAACCTCCTGTAGTGATCCATCAGGATCCTTCTCACCACAACTCTTCTCAGTTCTACTTTGAAAGTATCTATTATGATCCACTCCTGAAGGGATAACCCAGGTTCTTGTTAATAGATCCCTTGGGGAGAACTAGAGTGAAATGACACTGAATGATCAGTGTTTATAAATATATTTTCATATATATAGATGTAGGGTTTATTTTAGAACAATTTGTTCCTAATGGAAATGATTATGTAGCCGTTTTGGTTATTACCTATAACACTATATCAGTACAAAACTAACACTTCAGAAAATGTATAAAGAAAAGCAAGAGGAAGAAAGGATACAAGTAGAAAGATAGTGTTGCCTGAGAATCGAGCAGTGAGACTTGATTGTTGCAATTTCGATGTCCAAAGTGATCAAAGTGATGGTCACAACCTTGACCTTTCAAGGGTGGGGGAAAACACACAGAACACAAAGTTCAATGTGTTAATAAAGCTCAGATTTATGTGGAAATACCCAGGTACCTGCCCTGGTGAGGGAGTTTTACACTATCTGCTGCAACACTGTGGATCTGCTGCAACATTTCGGATTTTGTGCAGTCCTCTGGTGGAAAGCCTCAGAAATGAGTCTGGGGGTACTTAATGCCTTTTGGTGGTTTATGACCCCTTCTAAGACAACTGCCTCTCACATCAGTGTAGTTGAGTCAGTTTTGTTACATCAGAAGGGACAAATACCTTCAGAACTACATGTGAATGTCCCAATACCTTCCCCAGGGTGGGGAAGGGTTTTACAACTGATCCAGAGAGAGGATATTGGTGTGATAAAAAACACTATTCCACCTTGCAGGATCTGCTTCTTATTGGCCTTCACCCTTATCCAGCTCAAAACCCAGCTTGTAGTCACCAGTAGTGATCTTATGAGAATCAGGGGTTTCAACAGCACACACCAAAAAACTGTCCCACTCCCTCTTGAGGGGTGCAAACTCTGTCCCCACAAAGCACCCACTGCCTCCACACAGGGCCTATTGTTTTGACTCATTAATCATTGATGTTCCAGACTATCACAGTATCTCATTTGTTTATGAGTTTTCTGCTATTGACTTTTACTGTTGCAGTAATTGATAGGAAAACGGGCTTTTGAACATTTGAGAATTACAGATATGTACCACATGCTTCATGCAGACTGTAAACTGGTGACAACAATCTTTAACTTTCATTGAAGCTGCTTAAAATCAAACGACATGTAGAATGGAGTAATATGTAATTTAGGATATTGCTTTTTACTTAAGGTATCCTATTAGCTTGTAAGAAATGCATTCAGTCATATATCAAATCAATAGCCTGTGGCAGATCCCACCTTTTTTTAACAGTATATAGTGAATAATGTGTTGGATTTACCTGGGGTAGAGCTAACTTTCTTCACAGTGGCTGGGGTGGGGCTGTGTTTTGGATTTGTGCTGAAAACACTGCTGATAACTTAGGGATGTTCTCATCACTGAGCAGTGTTTGCACAGAGTCAGAGCCTTTTCTGCCTCTAGCACCATCCCAACAGTGAGTGGCTGAGGGTGCACAAGGGGTGGGAGGTTCTCAGAGTGATGGCATTTGTCTTCCGAAGTCACCATTACATGAGATGAGGCTCTGCTCTCCTGAGGATGGCTGAACACCTGCCTGCTCATGGGAAGTGATGAATGAATTCCCAGTTTTACTTTGCTTTTGAGCAAGGCTTTTGGTTTCCCTGTTAAAATGTCTTTATCTCAACCCACGAGTTTTCTCACTTTTTATCCTCCCCCAGTTCTCTTTCCCAACCCACTGGTGGGGAGTGAGTGAGTATCTGTGTGGGACTTGGTTGCTGGCTGGGGTTAAACTATGACAGATGGGTAAGGTAGAAGCCTTAGAATACTTTTTGGAACTCAGAAAAAAAAAGTTTTTACAAATTTTTTTCTTTATTCATGACCACCAGATATTTCACTAGTAAGAAGGTACAATTATCCTTTTCATTATGTACTCCTGATTTGGTTTGTTGCATATTTACTACCTGGTCTATCCATTTATTCATTCACTGGCTGTTTTTATTCTTTTTGTAAGGTCGTGTTCCATGTGAAATTGCTGAAGTTACTCAGCCAAATCCAATGTAGCTCTTGGAGGATCAATGTTGTAATGCACCTAGCCTGACAGCATTAATCCCTTACTCTCTAACACCAAGAGTTTGATTTCACAAATTCAAACTTCCCAAAAATGACAAAATATTTCAATCCTGTAAATCAGTAACAGTGCACTGAGGAACTTTGTCTTTAATGATTTTGACAAGAACGTGAAAGCCATTGGATGTTATAAAATGCCTCACCTAATTCTGGTCTAACAGTTTGGAAATCAAATTAGTTACCCTCTGCTTGCTTTCCTGAGACCTCAAGCCCTGTGTAACACTAGGACGTGGGGCAAGAGCTAAAACTCTGATTTATGGCAGTGGCTTCTAGGGCTGTGGAGAAGAAAAAGAAGAGCTCTCTCTGTGTATATGTGCATCCTGATGAAACGATAAGTAAGGAGTGTAATATTCCTGATAAATTGAGCTGTACAGCTACTACAAAAATAGGGTTAAGTGAACATTTGTTTCAGCTCTGCACAGCTGTTTCTGCAGATCGGGTTCCTGCTCCTTAATATTCATTGCTAGCAAAAGCTCATGCAGAGAAGTTTTTGTTCAACATGAATATTTAGGAAATTACTGTTCAATGTATGAATATTTAGTTTTGCGTGCAAAAGCCCCAGCATTCATGAACAATTTTATGGGTCTGTTATTCATCATTTACTGTTCTTCTCATTCATAAGTCTCATTCTTTTAGGAAAAAAAACCAATAAAACTGTAATACTTTGGCAGTCACAAGGCAAAAAAATGCAATAGGTTAATCTTTGCCTAATCTTTTCAAAACATTGTTTATAACAAACTTATCCACAATCCTAAAGTTTTTGCTTTGAAGAACAAATAGTTGAAAAATACAAAATTCCATTTCAGTAAATTCAATACATTTACTTTAGTACTGAACGGTAAGCACACAGAATATATAAAAATGTGGACTTTTTTTTTGAGAGCTTTTAAGGCCAAAGGTAAGCATAAAAGTGTTCAGTTAACTTATTTAATGCCTTTAAAGTCCGGAGGAATTAGATTTAGTATGAAGAAACATGTCAAAGGTGAGATAATAATGGTGACTACCATTTAATAAAATTACCAGATTTTTTACCCCATAAGATGGGAATTCTAATGAAAAAAAAAAACCTGGGAAATACTGCAGGGAATTATTGTGTCAATCAATATTAATTAAGTAATGGAAAAAAATAATGTAATCTTCTTTCTTCATGGTTTAAAATATATAATACAAAGACAATTTTAAGAATGTCTTCAGACTAGGATATTAGACACCAAATACCCATAGTTATATTTTGTTGATTTTCCAGGATTACCTCCTCCAAGCTCAAGGACAGTCCATGCCTATGTGCAAGCCAAACAAAGGTGGCAGAAGGTCTGCAGAGGTGAAAAAGTAGCTTTTGACAAAACTCGAACATGGAAAGAAAGCATACAATAAGGGGAAGAAGGGACAAGTGATCCAGGAAGAATATAGAGACATTGTCCAACTGTGCAGGAATGGGGCTAGGAAAACCAAAGTCCTTGGTGTGCATGTCACAGAGTGATACTGGGACCATCGTTGTTCAACATCTCAGTTAATGACTTGCATGCTGAGACAGAATCGACCTTCAGCAAGTTTGCAGAAAACTGGTTGGTGGACCAGAAGGTTGTGTTGCTCTTCCACAGGAACCTTGTCAGGGTGGAGAAATGGGCAGACAGGAATCTCATCAATTTCAACAAGGGAAATGCAAAGTCCTGTACCTGGGCCCCTCATGGACACCAAGTTATTTGTGATCCAGCAGGGAAAAAAAAGGTCAGCAATCACTCAGAGTCCATTAGGCAGAGTTTTACCAGCAGATTGAGAGAAGTGGTCCTTCCCCTCCACTCAACCCTGGTGAGACAAACCTGGAGTGTTGGCCCAGTGCTGGGCTCCTCGGAACAAAAGACAGGGACATACTGGGGTAATTCTTGTAAACAGCTACTCTGTGATTAAGGGCTTGGAGCACATGATGCTTGAGGAACACCGAAGGCTTAGTGGGGAATTTATCAATGTGCAGAAATTCCTCATGGAGGAAGTACAGAAAATACACTGAGACACAGAAAAGTCATTTACACGTAAGGAAATATTAACTATGAGGGTGATTGACCAATGGAACATGTTCCCCAGAGAGGTTATGGAGTGTTTCTTCTTGGAGATATTGAAAATCCAACTGGAGCACCATGCTCTGGCTCCCTAGAGGAGGGAGTTGACTAGATGGTCTCCACATGTACCTTGCAACCTCAGCAACGTTGAGAGAGCAGTAGCTTTTGTTTTCATAAGAATCAATCATCACTTCAGTTGCTAAGACTTGTCTAGTCTGACAAGTTGAAGATAAAACCATTTGAAGATTTATTTAGCCTTCATCTTGACCCTTACATTAATGCAGATTTAGATTAATTTTGATAAAAGTAATTAACTTTCCTATTGGAGCAGGGAAGATCCAACATCAGTCTCAGGGACAAAACTGTGCATCAATGCAATTATTTCAGGTACTGTGAATGTTCTTGCTATGCTGGAGAGTGAAGCTGGAAGTCCCTGAAAGTCCTCCTTTCTGGAATTGCGTCTCCCAATATTCTGGTGGATTCAGCCCTCTCTCCTTTCATTTTTGGTATGCATTCTCCTGAAACAGTGTGTAATAATGACACATAAACTAAATACTTCAGGCTAGCAACTGATTATCTGTTTGCTATTATTCTGCTCAATCATTTTTAATACTTTACTTGTAAGAAATTAATTAATTATTTCTGTTTCTCTACTGCTTCTTGCAAAAGGTTGCCCTTTCTGAGAGGTAAGAGAAGGACATTTAATAAGTTCTTGGCTTTGTGAACACTGTCATTGTCAGGATTTTTCTCCTATATTTCAACCACAGTACTGGGAACAGGAAAGCAGAAAGATCTACATTTCAGACTGTGCAGATGTGTTTACAAGTAGGCAACTTCCCTAATAGTGATGAGCACTGGTAGATTTTGATATAAGAAAAAAGACAGTAATGTTTATCTACACTTTTTTTTTTTTTAACAAATACTCTAAAAAGGTCTCAGTTTGCCTCCCAGTTTTAGTCTATATAAGAAGTTTGCATTAGCAAGCTGCATGACCTAATTTGGCACTCACATCACCTACAAAATATTCATATCTGACATGGGAGCTACACATGAACAAGTGGGCAGTGGATGCATGCACATGATGCATTTAATACTCTGTTGTCCTCAGAGTTTCAGGAAAGAAAACTCATACATGCTTTGAATTTCAAATTCTCAAAGGTGTGCTCTCACTCTACGGGTATTTACCCAACAGAGTAGACCTATCACTAATGTGAGTTCCTTGATTCACAAGTCATTCTGTTCCCTCTGTTTTGAACCATGACAGTCATTGTAGATTGGTCAGTGAATCCAACTGGGTGACTGATACCCTTCAGGACATAGTAGCTTTGACATCCTGCTTTGATATACCGCTCTAAAATGAAGAAAATAAAAATATCCAGAAATGAGATAATCTTAAAAAATAACTGATGAAACAAGGTAAGAAAATGGAAAAGCATGTATCCTTCAGCTAAATATAGAACTGAGACACAAGAATGAAACATAACAAGTTCAATTTTACAGTAGTTTCTAGTTTTATAGATGTACATGATCTACTTTTTTCCCCCTCTGGCTTATTGTTCCATGTGAAAGTTGGGCCCCATAGAACAGAATATGTTGCCTGTTCTATCACATTTATAAATAATGAAAAATAACACGACAAGGATTATTAAGCAGCATAAAGCAAGTAAAAGAATAAAAGTAGAAATAACAAGGTTATCAACATTCTTCCTGAACAGTTATTTCGATGAATTATGCTGGTATAGCTCAGTGCATCTCCACTCAGTAACAGTAATACACTAAAAAAGTAACTGTTTGAGCTTTTATTTTTGCTAAATGGTTTCTGGGACAAAGAATGTCAAAATAATAATAATAATAATAATAATAGAAAATCCCTAAATAATCTCTCTTTAAACTGAAATCCAGCTCCTTTTATGACACTCTGAAATATATATTCTGTTGAACTTCAATATATTATAGGCAAATATATTTCAGAATGCTACTTCAAATATTCAATTACTTTAAATGCTAGTTCAAATAAAAATGTTAATCAAGAGAGGATTGTAATGCCTTCCAAAATCAAAGTTGTAGCAAAATTCTGGAAGAAAAAAAACCCCAATGTTTTGCCACCATCCTGCTATAAAGAAAGTGAAAACATAAATTGTATGCAGAAATGTTAAAGTGAATTCAAGAATTCTGTGTCTCATATTCAGGATCCATCTATCGCTTTCCTGCCTCCCTTTGCAGGCAGCAGTCACACTGACAGTCCTTTCCAGAGGTGTGTGGTCAGACTGACCAGAAAGTATTTCTAGTTCAGCTTGGATAAAGATTAGGTGTAGTGGGTGATCAGAGCCAGCACTGCAGAATTGTCAGTGAAGGATGACTACCAGTACAAAAATAAGGATACCATGCACATTTGTCTGCACTCTTGTATTAACATATAGCTGGAGATGAGTTTGTGAGTAGAAAACCCATCAGAGTGTGTCTGTATCAGCCTTATTATGTCAGGTTAAAGGAAGACATTGGCATGTGGGCTTGGGAGAGTAAGGTCACTTTGGTAGGGACTGAAAGGACTGCACAGGCACCCAAAGCCATCAGGGAATCACAGCAGACAGAGCAAGAGCAGGGTGCTACAGGTGGGTTTGTAAGTCAGCATGCTTGCTGCAGTTCTCTCCACTGTGTGTGGGTAGTGAGCTCTGGAGAAGACTGGAAGGAATCCCACAGGAACCAGTTTCTGTCCCAGCTTGCTCAGGTTCAGGGCTGCATAAGAAGTATCCTCAACTCAACATGCCTAGCATGTTAATTTATGATGATCTCTTGTGAAAAAGGCTTATTCCAACTCATGTCATGATTGCCACTACTAAGTCACACTGCCACTGGCAGATGGAGCCCTGATTCCTTACAGTGACATCAGCTGTTCACCTACACCAGCCAGGCTACGTTTCCAGAATCCTGGGGAGATTAACCAGTATTCTTTGGAAACATATAAAACTTAACTCAGCTTTTAGTGGTCATGTAAGCCTTTGTGTTACCTTCCCTGTTCATAGGACCATCAACTGTCATTATTATTCTATATCTGTTATTTGCATCTTGGCACTGTTGCTCTGGTTTGTATAAATATTATCCAACCTCCTCAAAATGTATTCTTAATTCCCAGGTTTCTGGAAAGTATTTTTATTGGCACTCTCTTGCTCATATCCTTTCCTGCTAAGGTAGGAGTGGTGCACACAGAGATGATGCAAACAGCCTGAAAAGTACTCCAGTTTACACTTGCCAGGGGCACATTCACATCTTTGTCCAGCCCCTGATGCCATCAAATCAAAGAATCACATCTTTGCCTCATAGTGGATGCAGACCAAGATACCTACAGAAGACTCAGTCCTGATATTCAGATTGCCACATCTGAGAATCCATGCCCTGTTTCAGCCCTGGACTGTTTAGTGATGAAAAGTCTGACAGCACTAGGTGAACTTTCAAGTGAAATAAGTTTATTTTAATAAAATACAAAGACTGGGGAAAAGTAAAGAGCAATTGCTTTCTTTTGAGGCAGACAAGAAAAAAACCCCCCTAAGTATAGCATTCCCTCTCCTTTAGCTCTCACTCCAGCTTGGTTTCATTTTGTTTTCTCTGTTCTCCCCTGCCAGTGGAATAACAAGTCAGCTATCTCTAAAGTCAATTCAAACATCTCCCAGGAAATAAGCAGCAGTCTGTTAGATAAATTTCAGTCTTTTCTTGCTGAGGAGCATACTGCTCTAAGATGAAGTCTCTCATTATATTCTTTTTTTTTGGACGACTTCTGCTGAATGGAAGTTCAGCCCTGGGTGTTCCTATAATCTCCAACACTGAAAGTGATTTGATAGGGCATTATCTCTTCTCTCCTGCTCTGCTCTGCTGCAGTCACAGTTTCAGTCACTTGCCATGGTTAAAAAATTCATTCCTATGTGGAAAGAGCCAGGTAGGTTTAACTGTTAATTGACTGCAGAGTGCACTGGAATTTCTCCCTGACAAAAAGGTAAGTAAGGAACATTCCCTACCTCTCTGAGTATTAACTAAGGTTAATACTAAATTTTTAATAGTGGTAACTTCAGGACACTTACTTGATATAGGCCTTGATATCATTAACATAAAAAAGCCCTTGAAGGTCATTGTGCTTGGAGAGATGACTTCTAAACAGAGATGTAGTAAGACTGTCTTTTAGGATCTCTAAAACAGAAATAATAGGGTTTGGGAATGCTTTTTTAAACGTTAGTGTGAAAGCATAGGTGAGAAAGGTGTTTATGATATTCTGAAGTGCTTTTGTCTGTATCCCTGATCATTCTGAGCATAAACCAGTTCATGCTATTTCTTTACATTATTATTGCTAAAGGAATAGGTACCATTTTGCACAGTCACAGGGGCAAAAGTATGGTATAAAAGACAGAAAATATCATTATGATATATTCACTTCACTGGTTACCAGAACTAGACTGTATTTAACACAAAGAGAGCTCCCATGTAAAGCAGTCATAATGAGCTCATTTTTTTGCCCCACTGAAAAATCTGATCTACCTATCTACTGATTTTTCATATATTTATCTCATTGAAAAAGAATGTATACCTGGCATAAGTTGTGTTATTGGAAATTGGCCTCTGTATTTCAGTGAGAGGCTCTACATAGAAGGATCAGACCAGAGTTAAGTTGTATGGATTCGGTGCACAGTTTCAAATGTTTGTTGGCATTTTTTATTTGTTTTGAATATTTATGAAGTTGATGCAAATATGTTTCAGAGTTAAGGAAGAGTAAAACATTCCATGTCAGCTGAAAGTTCATTGAAATCTCTCATTCCACAGACTGTTCATAAGAACTAAAGAAGATGACAAAGTGAATTTACAATTATTTTTCTCACTTAATTATGTCATTTTTGTCACAGTATCTATTGTCAGAATCTGTGAGACAGGCAATGATTTGGCAGAATAAAATGAACTGAGAGCAGAAAAGTTACTTTCCTTTTCAGTTGTCAGAATATTCAATCCCTTCAATAGATCTTGTTATATATACAATATAACCAATATTTGGTTATATTTTATACTGTAACTGGACCAATAATTATCATGACAAGGAGAATGTCTTGTCCCCTTGATATTGTTTCTTTCAATTAAAGCTTCTTTTTCTACTCTAGCCAAAAAATATTCAGGTCATACGAGTTTTAAAAAAGGAAAACCACGAAATTCTGAATATAAGACAGTATAGCAACAGGTATTAGAATCCTGTTGGATATAAATTACTCATTAATTAGAAAGACTTTACAAACTCTCATACAAAAAAAAAAAAGGTTTGTGTTGTCTTATTCAAAATGAGAAGAGCAGATAAAATACTTGTGTAATAAATATTAAATAAGTACGTAACACATGTAGGTGTCAATCTCAGGTAAATACTCATAAACCCTGCTGTGTCAGGACCCCAAATTAGCTATGCTGGGTTCTGCTTGTCAACAGCAGAGAATGACTTTGCAGCACAAAAGGAAGAGGAGGTTCTCCAGGTGTTACTGTGGCAATGGGAATAGTATGACCAAGACATGAACTAATCCTCATGGAGTGGGCTTTGATCTCCTGTCTCATATCCCAAACAATTAAAGTACTGTCTATAATAGCTTATCATAGAGCATGACTGAACAAGTGGAGCAATTCTCTTTTTTATTTTTTAAATCTACATCTCTAGGAGCAATAGCATCCTTGCTCTTTAAGTAATTGATTTCAGTACAGGACAGAAATCCATATTGTTTAGCAAGTAAATATTGTCAAGTAAATAATGGTGGTGAGGAATGTAAACAATGACATTTGCTATTTGACCTTAATAAGCCCACAGGGTCAATGAACAATTGCTGAAGGAATCATCATTTCTGATTAACCAGCTAGGAAAACACCTACCACAAACCAAGCCAAAAGAATGAATGCAATAAAAATGAAAGAGGATAGTTAAAATCTTTTATAAATTATTCTTAACTTGATCTTCTGTTTTCATTCAATGGTCGTAAATAAGAAGAATTAGATTCAGAGTGTGATATTTGGTCAGCTTTTTTTTCGCTCAGTTTTGATTTTGGAGTACAAATTGATTTTATTTCATCTTGTTCTTCTACCTTCCTTCAAATTAAAAAATATTTCAGTCACCAAATCCAAATTAGAATAATCTGATTAGATGATTAAGCAAAAATACAAGACCTATGTTCCATAATTATAAAAGTAAAATGTAGGAATATTAGAATGATTATTTCAATATCCTACCTATCAAATATGTGAAATATGTGTACGTCATGTTTTACTGTGAATTTGTACAGATGTACATTTGCATAAACATTTGCACAGATATGTACCTAATATTTATTAGCACACTTTCATTAAGAGAACACTGAGGTTGCAGTGGTAGAGGAATTCAAGGAAACACATATAGTCATGGATTGTCATTTTATTAACGTTGTAGTCATATTTCCCTGCATTTATTTTCATAATGAAGTGTGGACATCTTCACAAATGAAGGTGGGATAGGTAAAACTTCCTCCTGAACAGGGAAAACAATGAGGTATGGCTACCCGAGAAGAGTCATGTACTGAGGCTCTAATGATCTTTACCTGGAGGTTGGGCAGGTGCCTTTACCTGCAGGTTTAAATAATCTGCAGATATGTAACACATTTTGTACCGTTTTAGGTGCATCCACTTCCTACCTGCTGGAATACCAGACTTTGTAGCTGCTGTCCGTTTCCCCAGGGATGCCACCCCCCAATTTCCATACCATACTTCATTTGTCTTTCTACTTTATTTAAACTATACTAAAAGAATGCATAGGAATAAGCAGTGCATCTTTCCAGCTTTGAGGGGGAATCAGCACAAGGTTTTATCAAGAAATTGTTCACAGCCTATGGGCAAACAGGGAGACAGGTCAGACAGCCCAACTGGGATACTCTTGGCCCCTGCAGCCTGCTTAGGAGAAGGGACTTCAGGTGTATTTCTAAGGGCTCCTGCTGTGATGGGATTTGCAATGCTTCGTTTCCTGTAGAGAACAATGAAGGGAGGAAGGACCCAAACAAAGGTAATCAAGTCACAAAAAATGAAAGAGAGAATTTGAAAAACCGGCTCTGCAGAATCATGACTAGACCGAGTCATGACCCAAGAAATCTAGCCTTTAAAGGACAATGGAAAGTCCTTGGCACATAGGAGAGATTTTGTCCAAAATTTTTGCATAAGAGGTCTTTATTCCTGTTGCATAGAAAATGTAAAACATGGTGTAGGACACCCCAGCCGGGGAAGATTTTTGCTGAGAGTCCCTTTCATATCTGTGACTACGACAGATGACTGATTCGTGTCAGAACCTGTAAGTTACATCCTTACTTGAATCAACCTAGTGAAACCAATTGCTTCTCTGACTTGGTGAAGGGAAAGCATGGAGGCAATAAATTTAATGTGCATTATAAGTACAAGAAGAGAAATATTTGTAAAATATAAAAACAATAGTTTTTTATCTGTAAAATGTATTACTCACATAAAACAGGGCTACCTTTTATCAACACAAGTTGTTTATGAGATGGTTAAGATTTTTCATTAAACATTTTTCTTTCTTTTTTTCTTTCTTCTTTTCCTTATATTTTAAAAATTGCAAATTCTGAAGCATTTTATAGAGAAAGGTGATATCTCTCAATTTCCTGTATTTGAGGATATATTTCAAATTAGAAAGGAATTTGAAGCCCTCTGACAGCATACTAAAAGAGACCAAAATCAATTATCACTTCCAATATCAACAGTAGAGGTAGCCATTAATCCTGAATACCAAACTAGGGCCCAGATTAGAAATAATAGTAATGGATTGAACATGTAACGACTTTGACTGGATTAGCTTTTTTTTCCTTTCACCAAAACTCTTCACTTTTTCACTTCTGATATAATCTTTAATCTTTAGTTTTGTTATCAATACAATCATTTGGATTTTAGTCCACACAAACCCTTCTGTAAAAAAATCCTAGACCTTATAAGAGTGTTTCACTGGTTGAAAAATCATTTAGAAGCATGGCAGAAGAAAGAGAAAGTTACCCAAAACAGTAATGAAGACAATTTCTATATTTCAGCTTAAGACTTAAAAGGAGTGATTTTGACTACATAGATCATTTCATGTGGCAGTTTTTATGCTGTTTGGGTGCATTGAGACTTGGTGCTAAAAATCAGCTACACTCTGTGTGTGAGAGCTTTATTCTCCTATCTGAAAGTAAAGTTGCTTGTTTAACAAGAATTTAAAAATTAAAAATGGCTTCCCTTCAAGACCTGAATGCTTGAAACTTGTTTTGCAATCTATATAGAACACAACTGGCCTGCTGCAAGAAAATATCACCTTGATGATAATTAATGTGTTGTGTTGCAGTGGTTTTAGCTCACAGAGATCTAGCACTTTGCCTAAAAGAAATCCATATACTATTTCTCTAATCAGCGCTTCTTCTGAAGTATTAATGCAATTTATTTGTTAGAAACTGTAAAGCAATATTATTAAGGAATTATAGAAATAACATTTTCAAGGGTTTATTACTATATTCTTACTCTGATTTATAATTAAAACACCTATAAGTATGTAGAAATAATACTAAAAGTCAGGCTTAGACCATGTAACTGAATACATTAATGAAAAAAAAAATATTTTTCAGAGACAGGGGTAAGCTGTGTAACCTCTGATATTTGTTTCCAAAGAGGGAAGAAGTGGCTTGTATCCATTTGAAAGTTGGTTAAAATGTAGGAGTGTACATGTTTATATACTCTGATTCACAGAATAAAGAACATTCATGAACAGCAGAAAATGTTTTATTTTGAAAATTTAAAATGAGTAGCTGGGAAAATCCTTATTGAATCACACAATGTTTTAAAAAGCACTATAATCAACCTACACTTAGGATCACAAATAATCTAAAATATGATTTGTAGATATAGTTCACAGCTTCAAAATATTTCTAATATCTTACCAGAAAGCTTGTTTTTCTGTGAAGTAGTTTTGGGTTTTCCAAAAGGATGGATTACATCAAAAGTATTACAATTAAATATGGATTACATGCTTATATATATATATATATTTAGCAATAAAAACTAATTCATGTGAAAATGTTCTGATCATCTTTAGTTGTGCTTTTTCTGAGGCTGAACATCTGAGTAGTACTGTTTAAACACTGTTAAATTGTATTAACACCAACTTAATATGCAGGTGATGACCTTGCTAGTACTAATTTGGTAGCATACACTGATTATATAATAGTACTTGATGTTCTAAGAAGTCTGCATTACACAAGCAGAAAATAGAAATATATATTAACATGGTCTGTAGTTAGCTGAGCAGTCTTCAAAATATGTTTCTTTATTTTTTTTTTTAATGTGGTCTTTGTTTTGCAATCCTCTTGAAAATTTCTAATTAATATTCTTTTCTATATTTTTAAAATATCTTTTCTGAGGAGTATGTATGCTGGCAATAACTTGTGTCTCTTCATCCTTAGCAAAGCCAGTGACTCACCATGGTAAGCCCCTGTCTCAAAACAATCATGCCATGTTGATCCTGAAGATATTTCATTATAGAGTGGACTGAGTTTATAAACGAAAGATTGCTTACAGCGTAAATGTAAATGGTAAATTAGGGTGGTGGGTTTCTATTTTAAAGAAAATAGATGCTGTAGCAGTATGATGTTTGAAAAAGGAAAAGAAAATCAAAATTGTTCAACTACAACACTATTCAGCCACTGACAAAATTTGCAGCTTAGCTGAAGCTCTAGAAATTACTGTATGACTTCTTGAAAGGGAACATTTTAATAATTTGGTAAGAAAAGTTTCTTGTATTAATTCAGTACTAGTTAGTATTTCACTCTAAAAACAACTTCTTTGTATTTATCACCATCAGATTTGTAGGAGCTGATGAAAGTTTTTGTAATGTTTGTTGAACAGTTGCTCTGAAAAGAGAGAAAAGGGCTTCAAACTGAAAGTAGGTAGGTGTACATTAGATTTAAGGAAGAAATTCTTTACTGTGAGGGTGGTGAGGCACTGACACAGGTTTCCCAGAGAAGCTGTGGCTGCCCCATTCCTGGAAGTGTTCAAAGCCAGGTTGGATGGAGCTCTGAGAAACCTGGTCTAGTGGAACGTGTCCCTGCTCTTCCTTAACCTCAGCCTTAAGGATGATCTTTAATGTCTCTCTCAACCCAAACCATTCTGTGATTTTATGAAAAAATAAGAAAGGACCAGGAAGAAGGAGTCGGAGACAAACAACTATAGAACAAGTGTCTTTTGTCTGAACTTTGAAGTGAAAAGTTCAAGTTTCTATTTTCTGCACCAAAGCTGTGGGGTCACTTTAAACAATTGTTAAATAAAGTACAAAATCCCAAGCCCAAACAAAGCCATGGTTCTTAAAGGAACATTTAATTTTCTCTGTGTATCTAACTAATAGAGTCCAAGCTCTCTGTTCTGCAGTGCTCTCAGTTCAGAAAGACTCAAACATCTCACCAAAATTAATGAAATTTCCATGTGGAAACCTACCCTTTTAATCGATATTGCAAGATTGGAGGTCACTTGTGGAAAAAAATACCAGGAAAGCTAAATAAAGGCATCAATCATCAAGAACAGGTTTTGAGAGGAAGAACAGCAATAACAGTAGTTTGGTGAAAGTTATATCTATTTGTATTTGCTTCTAACAGAAATATACAAAGCTTTTATGAGTTTAGTCGCTTTTTGACAGTTTTTGAAGCTTGATTTCAAATAAGAATCTTTAAAAAAATCCCTAAAATATTCCATTTGCTGTCTGTAGAATGAAAATGTTTCTTTCTGAGCTAATAACAGGTTTGTTTTAATTTCACAATGTGTAGGAGAAAATGGAAGTTGCATGTATTCTTATGCTTCTGAAGTGAATTTTTCAGGACTAAAATGCCATAATAAGATACTTTTTATTTTTTTCCTAAACAGTTTTAAATTGTTTTTAAAGCATTATTCTCCAAAATAATAGGAATATGACAATAATACATGTACTTATAGAACTGTAAATTCTAGGCCTAACCAGTAGATAGGATGGATTTTTTTTAAACTTAGTTACTTGCTAAGTAGAGTTACAAACTAAGCAAAGCATGCAGTCACATTATGTCAGAGTTCTTTAGCTGTGAATTTGCCATGGTAATGCATTTCATCCATTGTTTCCTGTACTTTTAGCAGGTGGAGGAGATATGAAATGTTGATTAATCAAGGTATGCTTCTTTTCCTTTTGTGTTATCATTTTGATTAATTAGCAATTACCCAACTTTTTCCTACCTTTATTAGCTTCTTCTTGTGTACTGCCAGGTTGGAAAACTTTTGAACTACGTGACTTATGTCCTCAGACCACACTTTAATGTTTTCTTAAGCATTTTATCTCATGGCATTATATGCTGCAAAGTGCCAGAGAACTTCGTTTATGAAAACAGACACTTGGATTTAAAGTATATCAAATTTTTATATATATATATATATGCTATATATATTAAATGTATAGCTGGTTTTGTGTAATTAGTATTCAAACCCATCAACTCTAGTTGATGAGCTGCAGCATGCAAAGAATTGCTAAATAAAGATTTTGAAGAAATAGAAGAAAAAGCAATATATCTATCAGTCTGTTTAAAAGGCTAATTAAAAAGTTACAGTCACCCTAAATGAAAATTTTCTAAATACTTGGGAGGTCTAGCTTACTCTAAAGAAAATGTTAGAAATATTTTAATAGTTATTCAATTTCTATCAAACATTACGGTGTTTATTCCAGGAGAATTCAATAATTGTTTATATATTAAATATATTTGTAAATTTCAATGTCTTTTTTCTAAGAAAGAATGATTGGAGTCAATCAGTTTGGTAAAATAATAAAATTAGCTTGGCTTCACTGTATCTCATTTCAAAACATCAGGTGAATGAAAATAAATCCTAGTATTACATGGATAGATTCATATGCTAATAGAATAGAATCCCTTAGATTAAATGAATGACAACGAAAACACTTCTGTTTATTTGTTAAGGTTTTTTTTCCCTGACTATAAATTCACTACAACACAAATTCAGAATAGGAAGAGTTATTTTCTGTCTGTTTTTCAAAGGATAAAATATCTGACACCACAATTCAAACTTGCCTTCTGCATTGATGGTAGATTACCAATAGCCTTCAGTAGATTTTGTGCAAGGTAATTTTGGAACATCTGAATTAAGAAACAAATTTTAACCATCGGTTGAACCATTTAAAATTAAGGGGTTGTGTGTGAAATGTTTAAATGAAAATTCATGAACATTTCTTTAAAGTCAGTAAACTGCGGGAAAAAATAAAAGTTTGCAAGCTCAAACCCAATAAAACAAGACACCTCTTGATAGCTTTTAAGTCCATTGTGTCATTGTCAATCTTTAAACAGGTGATAAACCTCTTAGAATGACTTAGAGGAAATCCTATGACATTTTAAGTATTTAGCGTAAATCTTCTGTAAATATACACACTTTGTTAAAGACAACGTGGATGACCTGTGGATGTCTGTGAATGTCTGTGGATGTCAGTTGCTCAAGTAATTCAAAAGAAAGGTAGTTTCAGAGTGGAGTCACTTTGCCTGAACACTTCAGTGATAATCATTGCCGCTAGCTTTAGAAACACCACACTCCGACACGTAACAAACAGCTTTTTATTTCCTTTCATTTAATTTAAAAAAACCAACACAGACATCCCCCAGTTTTGAATACAAACTAAGATAGATTATAGATGTTAATTGTCTTGAAACAAGTGTTTTGCTCATTTTTCAGTAGAACAAAGGAGATAGTAGTAATACCTAGGATTTATAGAGGCTCATGATTTATACATATTAAAGAACATTTTAGAGACACACATATATTTTTCTTCCTCTTTTAAGATAGGAGAATGGAAACAGAATGAAGAGTGACCTGCTTAAATTCATCTAGAAAACCATGACAAAATTTAAAGCTGAACTCTTACCCTTGATTCTTTGTTGAGGCTCAATCTGTTATAACACAAGGAACCAGAGAGAGCTGAAACTGTGCAGTGCTTGAAGTCTTGATAAAGAAAGGTTAAAGGCAACAGCAGCCTGTGAATGCTACTCTGGTCCAGATGCAAGCTTACCCAGTGGGGGGAAGGCTGGGGCACTGTGGACATGACTTGAGAAAATCTAGGGGGAAGCTTGAACAAATCATTTCTGATCTATGAATGAAAATGTGGAAGCTCGGTGTCTTTTCTTCTGCTTGGCTGCTCCCTATTCAGTTGCAAATAAAGGCACTTCTTTTACCGTGTTAGTTAATAAAGGAAATGGGTAAGATCATTCTCTAGACAGCAGCTCAGAGGTTTTGGTGGCAACAAACAGTCACACCATTTAACCTGCTTGGACAGAGGTTCAAGAATAACTGTGTTATCTGTAATGAACTCATTAATGTCTGCAGTCAAAGACACGCATGTTAAAAGCTCTCCAAATAGATACAATACTTAGTTAATCAATATAACAAACAGCATAATATTAAGGAAAGCATGTCTAAATTTTACTATTCAAATTAATTCAAAATGTCTCTAAACTTATGCACCAATCATCTTTTCTTTCATTTAACTCTTATATCATCCTCATATATATCAAAGGTATTTCTCTTTAAAATTAAATTGGCTTAACTCCACCTTTCTTTTTTTCTTATTTTTCTTTTTTTTTTTTTGGCTGAAGAGCATTCATGCATTATTAGAACTGATTTCATAAATCATAATAATGAAAAACAATGTTTTTCTGGCCTGACTTTTGACAAGATTCCTACTGATTAATTAAAAAAAAAAAAAGTATTGCACTGAACCATCTGAAGTTTTAACTTTAAAGACATTGCTCTATGTTTTATTCTGCAATTTTGCTTCTCACCTATTTTTAAATAAGTGCAATTAGGTAAAAACCTACTGCTGAAAATCAAGTAAGCCTGCAGTTAAGAATCAGTGACTCACAAAAGGTACTTGGTTAGTTAATACTTCAGAAGTTGAAATTTAATTAATACAACACAGTTCAAAATGTTCAAACATACATGAATTTTACAAAACAGCAGCTGATGAACAAAATACTGTGAAAATAAAAAAGAAATTGAGAAAAAGGATGACTCAGTGGATAAAATACTCACTTTCATCTCTTCTTTGATTCTGTATTCAATCATCCACAGAGGACACAATCTAGATCACAAACCCACACCTAATTTATCAGCATGGGCATGATTCTCACCTCTTCTCCCAAAGTTCATGATTAATCTATCATGGAGCTTTAATATCCTCAAGCAGAAGAAAGTCTTCTGGCAGGTCAGATTCATGGTCACTATGCAATAAGATTCATGGTCTACGGCCAGAAATACTTTCATCTTTGCACTTCCCTGATACATATGGCTTTGAACAATTTTCACATGAGTACATTCTCAACATTAGTTCCCATATAATTTATTTTCTGAAAAGATCTTGATAATATTCTTCGCTTTATTCATCTCTTCGTCAGGGAAACGTTCTGAAGTCTGACTCCTAATGTCCTAAAAATTGTCAGTGTTCACCATAATACTTCAAATATCTGCTTTCCCTTTCCACATAATTGAAACAGGCAATTATCAGAAACTTCACCTGATAGAGTATTCATTCCCTCTTATGTCTTCCACATGAATGTCATCAAAGTCTCCTCATCATACTACTGACAGGTGAATAGAGTTCAAGACATAACACCTGAAGAGAAATAAAATGCTCCTTTTTGTTCTGAGATTTTAAGCAGTTTTATTCAGGTACCTTATTTACTAACAGATACACACCAGACAGGGCCTATAATCCATGTTATCTTCTGCAGAGAGTGCAGGTGAGCTCTGGCCCTGTAAATATGGTTTATACTGGGGCAGGTATCAAGCAGTGTTGGATCCCAGGGGCTGAGAGGGGCAGAACTGGGTTCCCCTTGCCCAGCCTGTCTGAGCTCCAGCTCTGGGAATGCCACTGGGGAAGAGGCTGGCAGACCCTGGCAGTCCCAGATGGACAAATTCCCTCTGGGAATGCAGAGGAGCTCTGGGGCAGCCTTCACTTCTTCCCTGAAAGCAAGGGACAGGGAGCAGGTGGAGAGGGGAGAATGCAGTAAAAGAAAGCCCCAGCACTAAGGAGGAAAAATATCTTACCATCAACACCACACTCCTCTAAGTGAAGACCTCAGGATACTCATAACTTATCCTAAACATCCTCACTCTTCAAGAAAACTAAAACTGTCAACTTTGGAACACACCGGAATGTGTGGAACTGAACACACTGGAACTGGAAAGGGTGAGCATAACTCTAGAGGAAGGGAGCAGATACTAGAGACACTCAGATGACAATTTTGATATTTTATTAATAAGGCCTTTCCCTTTTACTTACAAGATTTGGGATATTAGAGCACCACAGGATCTATTGTGCTACTATACTCAGCTATAGGAAGATGAGCAGTTTGCTTTTACCCATAATGAGGTTTTGGTTGTAACAGAGGAAACACAGTAGATCCTGCAGAAACACTGAAATGCAGAATCAGCCACAAAGACTAGTTCCTTTCTGTGCATCACTCATTTCTTCTTACCAGAAGTTTATCCTAGTAAAACAAGATGTGATTAGAGGACGGAAAGTCAGGAAGCAGAGGATGTATATGATTTGTTTCTCTCTCAAGATTGCTTGTTCACAAGGTTAGGAATCCTCTTCCAAAATAGAGAGAAATGGTGCAGTGGCAGTACCAGTATGACACAATGACTGCAACAGCTTGACTCCATTGACATTAGCTCTTCACATTAGCTAATGTCAGTGGACTAATTAGCACTGTAGTGCTGTACTTCTGAAGTTAATGTCCTAGTCATCCCTACATTACAGCTGTAGCATGACAGAGTCATTAGGTGGGGAAGAGACTTTGGGAGGTCTGCAGTAACACCTCCTGCCCAAACCAGCAGGGTCAACTCTGGGGTCAGACCAGGCTGCATAGGGCTTTCTCCAAGTAGGTCTTGAAAAAAGTCTCCAAGGATAAGGTTCAAAACAGTTAACTCCCATGCTTGACTGTCCTTGAGAGAAAAACATCCCCTTATTTTTACACCTATTCTATGCTAGCCTTAAGCATCTCGTCTCAATTGAGACCTGTTTTTTTGTCCCAACTCCTTCCCTGCAGTCTTCTCTTCTCCAGGATGAAGTCCAGCTCCCTCTCCTCACATGGCAAGTACTCAAGAATTGATTGGTTTGACATGTCTTCTCTTACCTTTCTTCAGCTTCTAGACGACTTAGTTGTACTCAGTGGTCCAGACTGGACACAGCACCTCAATGTGATCTAATGAGTGATGAATAGAAGGGATAGAGCAAATAATAAGATGGTTTATAGATAGAATGTTATTTCCTAATACATTACTTGAATTGTTCAATATTATCAAGTGTATGTTTGAAAATGCTCCTGCTATTGTTAATGCAGTCCAGGAAATATTTATGATTTCGTAAGCAAATGGTGTGGGCTAAGGTCCCATTAAGTGCCATCATTCAGTGCATTTGTTTGGACAGTCAACAGATAAATTCCACAGAATGGCGAAAGACAGACAATAATTAGTTTGCATTAAGAAATTCAAAATGAAATTGAATATAGTAAGAAGCAGGTCTTTCCTTCTGAGAGTGATGTGGGAAAATGGAAGTAAAAATATACTATCCTGTTTATTGTGGTAATAACTCCATTTAAAATTGGACTAAGTGCGAGATATACTTAATTGCTTGTAAAGATCTAATTTCCAAGAAAAATGTTTGATGTATATCTCTGAAGAGTTCATCCTTCTGATTAGTCTAAGTTCAACATGAGGAATAGCAGTAAAAAATTCTCATCGCATTGTATATTTTTGAAAGAGACAGAAGAGATGTAGCTTTTTGACCATTCAGTGCCTGGCAAGTGTGACGACACTTTCTGTCAGGGTGCTAATTACTCTCGCCTGAGGCCATGGTTTTATTGATCTGGACTCTTGGCTTCTGGCAATTGGATCGAGGTCACAAAACTCATTTCATGTAGTTCTTGAACTCTGAATTAAAGGTGTATGTGTACAAGTGTTATTTGTAACTCATTACTCTGCTAAAACTGCACTAAGTCAGAGCAGTGTTAAGACGATTTAAAGACACTGTCTGTGTGCTAACCATTCTCTTAACCTGTGGGTATTAACCCCTGGAAACTGGAGGAATGCCCTGTCACTACTTCACTATGGAAGCAGCACCTTAAAGAGGTGTTATTTCTGAGAATGACATCTTGGTGTCAGCAAATACTAGAGCTGCCTGCTGTGTCATTTCAAAAAGTACAGTCTTCAAAGAAAGGTCTCTCAGGAAATCCGTGGAAGGCCATAAATAAAAACTTTGATGTTATTTGGGTAGGGAAGTCACTACAATGACCACAATTTTCAGCTGGAAATTGGTCATACCATGGTTTTCCTTGATCTAATTTTCTGAGTCACTGCTGGCTACAGTTAAGTTTATTGTTCTACATTTGTATATTAAGATCTATTTTGTATTATTTATCACTTAATATGTCCTGCTTTACTATTTATTTCCCATTCTTGCTTTGAATCCTATTTAATGGAATCCTGCTTTGGTTTTGGTTTGGCTGGTGGTTTGTTTTTTTTTTGTTTCACTGTGCCCTCTTGTGCTTCATTGTTTTCTCTTATTTATTATCCTGTTTTTCCATTTCTCTTCATCCAGTGCTTTTGTCCAAGTAAATTCTGTTCATTTCCATCTCTGTAGGAACATGGATAAGAGGTTATGCTCATACCTGTGATAGGGTGGGGAAACTTTGTTTCCATATTTATATGGACAGCTCATCTTCTTTTCCCTGCTCTTTCCAGCTGCAGTTGTGTTTTGTGTTTTACACCATAGCTGTTTTGCTGAGAGAAGCCAGACTGACGGGATGGGCTGGAGAAGGTCTGGAACTGGCAGGACTTTCTGGAACATTTGTGGAAACTCTGAGGAAACCAGAACTCACAAAATTAAGCTAAAATTCAGGTGTAACTAGAATGTAACGGGTCTAGAAAGCCCTTAGTTGCTTTTCATTGTCAAAGAAATGAAGAATGTTTTGAATGCACGGTATCATGTTTTGTGAGCTCTTTGAAACAATGCATGTATTTCTTTCTTATAATTTCTCAGATATTCCAAATTTTCAATATGAACAGAGCTGAACAGAAAAAAATGTAAATTAAAAAGCCTTGCAGTAAATACAGAGAGTAGAGTATTCCATGGGGGAAAAAAAAAATAAAAAATCCAGCTTTGGAACCAACTTACAGGAACAAATATTTGAAACAAAAATGGTTTTACACCTACACATAGTTGTACAGGAAAACAGAACTATATAAGTAAAAGACACAGAATTTCTATTTAAGAGAAGATTTCTCTTGTTTGGAAATTTTGACCTATAAAATGGGGTTTAAATTCATCCATCTTTAAATGTCCACGATACCATTATAAATTCATCATCTAGATTCTTGTATGGTCAATTGTGAGAGATATATTTTGCATGAGGTTCTTCTGTCTTGTCTTACATATTTTAGGATATGAAACATGTTACTCAGAACTGTTTGGTTTTTTTCTTTTTTTCTTTCTACTGAGTATAAAGGCACCCTAAAAGAATCTCTCAAGTGCAGATATTGTTTGATTACTCTTAAAACAAGAACGTAATTAATAAATAAGTATTTTACAGTGTTGCCCTAAATCAGACATTTCTATGTGTTCCCTAACTACCACATTTTGATATTTGTGTTTGTAAGCATGAAACTTCAGAAATCCTGCAGTAATTTAAATTCTTAAAATTTTATGGTCTTATCAGTGAACCTGGACTAATAAAAAATGTCTCCTGAGCTGCCTGTAAAATTGATGGTCCCAGCTTTGATCTGCTGGAAACCGAAAGTCTTTATTTGCTCATCACGAAAACAGCATGGCTTCTCTTGGTGAAAGTTCAGCAAGCCTAGCTGGCATTTACAGAATTAGTTTTGTCAGAAAGCTACTGGCAAGTGCTGCCCATAAGATGCTGCTTTCTTTCCCCAGAGTGAGTCCTGCCCTCACACTGGCCCTGCACTCTAGAGCCCATGAGGAGAGATGCCAAGGGCAAGGCACATTGCTTTGTGCAGAACAAATTATAAAATGTTGCTAAACCACAGTTAGCTAAACCACCTTTTTTTTTTTTTTTTTAAAGGCTGTAGAAATAGTAAGAGCATATAAATAATGTGAGCTCCAGTGCATTTTACAACACAGCATGTCCTGTACTCCTCACAATCATTCTGGAATGATACTCTGTAATGATGCCATTACAATCTCACTATGTATCATTACAAAATGTGAAATAAAAATTAATTTACATGAAAATATCCTCTCTTTTTTTTCTTCTTGTGGAAACCTGACTATGAAATTTCCAACTTTCACTGAGATTTGTCTGTCTTCATTAATGTACAAGCCCTTCTCTTTACTCTTGATGATGCGGTGATGAGGAATAGTGTATAACTGCTCTTCAGGAATTAGCCACAAGCATAGCACATTTTGCAATGAGGCAAGCAAGGTATGCTAATCATATGTACTTCTGAAACCCTGGTAGGAGTTATGATCATCTTTACAACTTCTCTGTCATGACAAGAACAAAAAGAAATGTCATATTTCAGAATCCTTATGAAGTAGAAAATATCTCTTCCTCATAAAACAAACACAAAAATAACAACCTACAATGTATTATTTCCGGCCTTAAAAAGTCTGTGATGCACTTTAGTACATTGTATCCAAAATAATTGTCACAGTATTGTTCAAATAACTTATTATGTTCATTTAATGTTACACTTCTGTCAATCTTATCCCACAGCATCACTGGTTATAACATCAACCATTAACTGTGCAATATCATGAAAAAGACAGGCTGGCAACTGAATTTGATGATGAAATATCTAATAACTGGTAGTCAAAACACCCTACCATATATTTCACAAGGATTTCAAACCCAATCCATTATTATCTCAAAAGGATAACTTTTTTTTCTACCTCATTACTACAAACTGATATTTTTACTCTTATGATTTCACATGATTATTTTCAAGGACTCATGCATCTCCTGCATCATGTACTCTGATGCATGTTATATGCAAGTAATAATATTTTAATAAGGGAAATCAAAATCTCAGTGGGATTCCTTTACTTGTATTGAGTCAGATATATCTCTAAAAGTTTTAATAAACAGTGAACATCATAATGTAATCAATAATCATTATTCCTAAAAGTAGGACTGAACACTTTGTTCCAATACTTGTCGACTTTATGAATAATGCTGATGGTGTTTGGAGGATTATCCATATGCATGAGTCAGATATGTACAAAAATATCAACAGAGTCAAGGTCATAACTTACTGAACGAACCTTTTCTTCAGTTATTTTTGGACCACAAGCACATTTTGTTAAAGTTTGAGTTGTGTCTGCTGCATTTACTGATGGCCTCCAAGCCAAATTCTGCTAAACCTGCAAAACAGGCTTAAGTTGCTTTCTACATTTAGCTGAGAGAAAGTCTGCAATGGTTCTTAGATTATCTGAAAAGACTGTCTGTCCTTAACACAGGGATTAAAGTAACATACTTTATTGCACAGTTTACAATATTACGTTCGAAATTTCTCCAGAATCGCCCAATGTGCCGAGCATAATTTCAGAATCTAGTAGTACCATTAAAAGTAAATGTTCTATTGACTATTCTACCAAATTGCCATTACAAAAAATGGCAAGGGTCATCTCTCAGAGCTACCCTAAAATGTCTGATGTCTGATGTCCCACTGTGCAGTGATTCTTTACTAAGCTGTCTGATGTTTGAAGACTATGAAAGAAAACCTGAACAAAAAACCGCCTTGACTTTCTGCATTTAAGCCTTTGAAATGAATGTTCAGGCAGTGAAAAGAAAATATGCTTCTCTGCTTTGCTTTATCAAGTCATATTACTTCTCTGCTTAACAACACTAATAAAATAATGTAACCATGATAAGCTAGAGAGAGCTCTTGTGTTAAATGTATGTCTGAGTCTTTCTCATGGTACGATTTCTTGACCTTCTACCAGGTCTCTCATATATGGTGTGTCACTAATTATTTACATCTTTTCCAGACTGTCTGTTCCACAGACTATCAAGTTAGCGAAGTGTTTATTTTTGTTCACTATACGAGCCATTGATATATGGGATTGGTAGCTTGTAATATATAAGTGCCTGGAGTTCAAATCCATTTTTGTGTTTGACCTTCATAATATGAACAAGTAGATATAGTTAAAGTTGATGAACTATACTGAATGAATTATATTTAGACAAGTAACTAGGTCTAGGAAACGCTTCATTTTCCTTGGATTTTATGACTACGGTTCTGTGGTCTTTACGCTTATAACTCTCAGCAGTTTTGAGAACTGAGTGTATGTAGAGCCATATTTTTGAATTATGCAGCTCATCTTACTGAGGGTAGAAATACATGAGGACCTCAGAGGCAAGAGAAATTTTTCTGCAGAAGTAGTGTTCTCCATAGCACAACAATAGCCCACTGAAATCTTCATTTCACTTTCCACTCCTCTCTTTATGTCACAGACACAGGAGTGCAGCTATGCTGGGAGGACTTGATAACATTGACTTACTCTGGTCAATATCTCCAAAACGCGTTGTACCAAATTTGCAGAAGATACCTGTGGCTCAGATTCCCAATGGGACTTCCAGGAGATCTGCTTTGAGAGATTTCCTCTTAGAAGAATATTGCCCAAGGATTTAGATATTTGCATTTCAGAAAATCTACTGTTTAGAAGGACAAATTAAAGTAGCACTGCAAATCCTTTCTTAATATAAATAAGGGAAGCCCCTTATTGCTGCATTTTGTGTGGCTGCCATTATTCTCCAGTGCCTTAGGTAACATTTAGGCTCTAGGTGTTTGAACTCCAGATTTGGATTCTTAACATTGTCAGTCCTGAAGTACTGAACTTTGGCAATCCTATTTCAGCATCTAAATACCCCTTTTTTGGGCACATGTGGTAGAGCCCCAGTGATGAAATAACACTTCCTTGCCTGCAAAGGGAAGGTTCAAGAGGCCACAAAACAGCCCCTGAGAGCCTGTGGGCACCCACAGCCTGTGAAATGTTTTTTTTTTTGTTTTTTTTTTTTTCTGAAACCTGTTTGTGTTTAAATCAATGTGTTAAATTGATACTCTTAAACTCATGTTCCTGTGCCAAACTTAAAGCTGGCCTTAAAGGAAACAAATTAAATGTAACTTTTTGCAATATTTTTTTAAATTATATGGTTACTATTCCGACTTCTACCCGCAATCTGTACTCTAGCTTTGTCTGGTGATAGGGGACTTGTTTTTTGTAGAGAAAAAATTAGTGCCAGTCAATTAAATATACTTAATTATCAATGGTTTGCTTTTCTTAACCTGGTACATCTGCCCAGAGCAGTGCGGAATTGGCAGCGGGAGCACTGTATTCACCCATGGTGCTCCATGCAGGAGGAATGGAGTAGTCCCCAGTGATTTAAGCATGAAATCTGCAGTGGAGGAGGACACTGCCATGCAGCCCTCACCACATCATTACTCTTCTCTTATGATCAGTCCTCTGCTGCTGCCTCTACTCTCCAAAAGCTCTTTATTGGCCTGTTTTCCTTGATAGCTCAAGGGAAATACATCTGAATTATAGAATATGCTCTTTCAAATCGAGAAAATATCCCTACCTTAACTGATACCTCTCACCTCCAGCCTTATCCACTTCATTTATCTTTTTCATGATGTCTGGAAAAGAGATCTCCACAGGTATTTTAGAAAGCAGTGACTTCCTTTAGGATTATTGTGCAAGTGACTTGTCCTTGCTTGTTATGATATCATTAACTTTTTTTCAGATGCTGCGATAGGTGTCTCCCGGCCTTGCAAACTGCAGGTGAATACAAATATTTTTAAAATACACTTTGATAAAAAACAGTAATTACTGATATAAGGTGTGATAATATTTCTTGAGGCTTTATATCTGATATAGTGTCTTAATGCATTATCACACTTTGATCGGAAGAGGCTTTGTGATACAAACCCACCATCTCTTCAGTTGTGCAGTAAAATTGCCCATTATGCTATCATTTTGTTGTATAACTGAAAAGTTAATTGTGACTTTAAAATTCTGAATTGGTTGTTTCCCTTGTAAATTCTTTTTGGTTTTCAGAAGTCATATTAATCATTTTATCCTTGCTTGTGACAAATAAATGCATATTTAATCTTCATGTATAAATAATGTGCTCTTCTGAACGTGCCAAACAAAATGTGATGAATGGTAGGGCCATTTTCAGTCTCTCCTTTAGATTTCCTTGTGATGCCAGTAGACAGAAGGAGAATTGAGTCTCAGTCCCCAGGGATGTGATACCGTTGTAATGGAATTAATAGAGCTGATAAAATGAATAATTCATGATGAAGTATTTGTTGACAAAGCTTCTTAAAAGTCCAGTACAGACCAACTAACTTGTGGTTAGGAAGTCGCAATCATTTTTCCACCTCTTTTTTGTTGTTGTTGGTTTTTTTTCCCCTCCATTAAACTGCTATTATTAATCATAAAGTAATGAATAATAACAGTCCTTCCATGTCCTCCCCTCTAACAAAATATGCCTGAAGAGGAATTGTGGAGTAAAACCAAACAAACCAAAGAAGATACATAAGAAAGACACAATATATTTCTAGTTGAACAGAGGGATTTAACTTTCCCTGGATTTAATTTTCCCTGGAATAAGCTGGAATATACATATGCATGTTACATACACTAGAGCCTTCACAATTAGAGGCCATTAACAGTACTTGCATGTTATTTAACCATTCCACCCCTCTCTGCTCCCTGCACTTAGAATACAATCTGCTTTTCCACAACTCAGATATGTTTCAACCACAAAATTAATTACCTGTGCACTTGGTTTCATCAGGATTGCAATTTCCAGGTGATTCTGGGTAAAAAAACTCTCTTTGTTTCTCAGAAAATTTGCACCTCCCATAGAACCAAGAAAACTGACCATGGAGACTGAGGAAAAGGCAAGTCACTGTTTCCTAAGGTTTAGATGCACATCCCTATCTCAGTTCAGCAGTACTTGTTGCTTCATATTATCTACTGACATGGCATTCTCCTGGAGAACTGTTGAATTAGTCAGTGAAAACATAAAATGAGGCAAGGATGTGTTTTGAGAAAAGGTCGTACAGGAATTTGGATATCAAACTGTCAAAAGTATGATGGAGCACATCCCAGAACTACAATCTACAGTTAAAAGAACCCAACTCTATTATAATTGCACTGCTGATTTTACTTTGACTTCCCATGGTAGCCTACTGGTCATCAATCAAGGGTGAAGTTGATTTCTAGATACCATTAAAGATGAAATGACACTAAATGAGAGAGATAATCTTGTTTTTAAGTTGGTTTAATTTAAAAATCTTTTGAAGACAACAGAGCTTCAGAGGTAATGAAAAAAACTATTAAAATTATACAGCATTTTAGATGAAATGCATTAGATACATTAAATTATTCTGAGCTGCATGCATTTAGATAATATCTGAATGGGAGAACTATGCAATTCTGGACCACTTCATCTGATTAGAAAATTTACATTATACAGAGTGGAGCTAATGAGAGACATGAAGGTGGAGTTATACCTCCCTTAAGCCTTCTGGCCAACCTACATGTGTTCTTAACATTTACTGTTCTGCTAGTTTATCCAAAAGAAGGTAAAAAAGGTAATTTAGTAGATTCATCAGTAATTTAGAAGATTTCTAATGGAGCAGGATGCTTGAATTAACTAGACTAAAGAAGTACAAAGAATTTCAGTGGCTAAAATTCAAACCTGTATAAACTGAGAGTGAGAAAAGGACATAGATTATTAACCATGAAGATAAGAAACAACTGGAAGAATTTGTATAGACTTGATGGTCACTTCTAGTCTTTAAAACAGGGTTGTATGCTTTTCTACAATAGATGCCGTGGTTCAGTAGTCACCAGAAAAGCCTAAATTCTGACGGTTTTCTTCTGTATAGGATATATACAGTTTTATTAAATATATAAAAATTTCAATATCTTAACAGTTCTAAGAAATAAATAATTTATACATACAATTTGGTATAAGTGGAGTGGTGCAGAATATTCTAGCAAAATTGAAAGTATATTTACCAACAGTATTACAAATATGCAGCCTTCTACCTCTCCTCCTGTGCTCGAGAGAGTGTTTGAATCCATATCTTCTTCATTACCCTCCTGCTGTACACCTCCATGTAGTCACAGCCAGGATTGAGTTCCTGCAAAGCCTGATAATCAGGAATTTGTTCCCTCTGCCCACTCTTAGAGACAATTTTGGTCTAATTTAGCTATGTTTATGCTGACAGTCACATGGATTCTTAGCACGATGGAGGTGAGTCATTAATTAAAATGAATTCAGAGTGGGTACAATCACACAAGTATTTTTGCTGTTTCTATGTTATTTCTGTATCTCACTTGACTCACAGTGACCAAAACAGGGGATACAAGATCCCATGGATTAATTTTTTTTCCTCTTAGATGTTGGGGAAGCATTAAAAAGTGATAGAAATTGTGTGAAAAACATGAAGAAAAGTATGACTGCATTTTTACTACTGTATCATTGCAGTGGTGATATTGAACATTTTCTGCTGTGTACATTTTGAGGCTCTATAATACTTGTAGATTTTATCCTTTAAATGCAATTTTATAACTGCTTAGAAACAGTACGTAGTAATTGGTTTTTTGGCAAAATTAGCTTCAGTGGTTTCCATTGTTGTTTTTTAAGAAGGATATTTCTAGATGAATACTTCTGGTATTAACATTGTTACTTCATTGATGAAAATGGTAGGACATAAAGAAACATTGGCAGAATTAAGGCATGCAGTTTGAAACTGATATTGAGGTTCTAGTCCTTAACACAGTAAGAAACATGCTCACTAAAGTTCATTGTTAAACCTCTACTTTTTCAAGTGCATAAAGTACTCATGATCAGTATGAAGGGGAAAAAAAAAGCTATTTTAAAGCCAGATCAGCACTATTATACATATTAATTGCCATTCTGTGGAAGTACCACAACAGAATTTAATTTCAATTTACTTTCTATTTCCTTTTTATTTTTCTGTGTTTCAATTGTAAACTTTGAAGTTCCTTATTGGGTCGCAAGCTCTTTGGATTCGGGACAGCAGTCAAATAAATATGCTCTATCTACTATTAACTTTTACAATGATCTTCATTAACTGACATCATTTAGTTGTCATCTTCAAATAATAATGCAATATGATGGTATTGCAGTTCGAGGAACTGTGTTCCATAAAAATTGCACTTTGTAGGAAAGAAAGTATAGCTTACAATGCAAAGAATTATTAAAATTATGTTGCATGTGCAAACAAAATTCTCATAAAATTCTATGATTATGCAATTTTCTTTACTGAAAAGGTTGTCAAGCATTGGAATGGGCTGCCCAGGGAGGTGGTGGAGTGACTATCCCTGGAGGTGTTCAAGAAACCACTGGGTGTGGCACTCAGTGCCATGGTCCAGTTGACAAGGAGGTGATCAGTCAGTGGTTGGTCTCAATGACCTTGAGTTTTTTCCAACCATAACAATTCAGTGATTCCATGAATACTTACATGACATCATGACATGCAGTTCTGTCATTCAACCTGTTTTTACAGTCTCCCAGCAATGAAGAGTCTACCTTCCACCTGTAATGGATGCATTTGGTATGAGTTTGGAACTTCTCCTTCAAAGTCACATTCAACCTAAACCTCTCTTCATAGTTTCACAGAGAAATTCTTGTCCTATTGTCCTCAGATCTGGATAAAAAGATTATTCTTTTCCTTTTCTCACTAGTTTTTAAAGTATTTGGGCAGTGTTTGCCTCATCACCCTCTTTGGAAAAGTAAGGAACCCATAGTTCTGGGTCCCTCAGTTCAGGAAGGACGTCAAGACACTTGAGCATGTCCAGAGGAGGGCAACGAGGCTGGTGAAGGGCTTGGAACACAAGCACTATGAGGAACGTTTGAGGGAGCTGGGGTTGTTTAACCTGGAGAAAAGGAGACTCAGAGGTGACCTTATCACTCTCTACAACTTCCTGAAAGGTGGTTGGAGTCAAGTGGGGGTTGGTCTCTTTTTCCAGGCAGCAACTGACAGAACAAGAGGACACAGTCTTAAGCTGCATCAGGGAAAGTATAGGTTGGATATTAGGAAAAAATTTTTTACAGAAAGAGTGATAAAATATTGGAATGGTCTGCCTGGGGATGTGGTGGAATCACCATCCCTGGACATGTTTACGAAGAGATTGGATGTGGCGCTCAGTGGCATGGTTTAGTTTAGTTGAGGTGTTGGGGTATGGGTTGGACTCGATGATCTTGAAGGTATTCTCCAACCTGGTGATTCTGTATGTGATTCTGTGTGATATTTGCTCAACATTTTAAATTGGCTTCTATAATTTACCTGACTATTCTGAGTAACAAGCTGTCTTCACACCTCTTGTGATGCTTGCCAAAAACATTGTGCCTGCCAAAGGCAGTGTTGTGGTATCTGTCTTTAAATCAGCTCCTGCAGCTTGATGGAAAGCACGCACTCTAGTTCTGAATCCTTTTGTTGTTTATAGCCATTATAACTCATCCATTGCTCTTGTAGGAACAGCATTACTACCATTTCTCAAATAACTTTGGGAGAAGGATAATTATATGACTTTTAAAAGAAATGGTAGGTCTAGTTTATCAGCTCAGAGAAAATATTTGGTTAAGCATTTTGTAAACTGAGATACAAAAAGCAACTAAATGTGTTATCTGTAATGTCCCGAAGCTTATCTCTGTCACTAGGTGTTACTGGAGAACCTCACCACTTGTTGCTGCCGTCATATTGAGTGTCTTATAGACATCCTCAGCTTGACACTGCCTCTGCTCTGCATGTAGACTCTCGTTTTCACTTTTGAGATACCTGCTGAGTATAGCAGCAATTTTTTTTTATGAACAGTTTCATCATTCTTATGAGAAGATGTGATTTCATCAAAATATATTATATATCATGTTTCTTTGCTAGGCAAACGAAAAGAAATATTGCTCTTTGGGACAGGCTTACAGAATATTCCTTGTGAGATTAATATGAGAATAGAAAAGTGTGAAAAAGAAATTTCAAAGCTCAGATTTGCTTATTTAGTCTTCAGTATTGTGGTTCATTTAGCACTAATAAATATAAATGGGAAGTGAGAAACTTTCTTTTGTTGTTAGGGGCTGGCTGTCTCTCAGCCTTAGTTGTGCACATTGCTGCCCAAGGTCTATGGGTCAGATAACTCGTTCCTGCAAGTTAATGTATTTCATATACAGCATACCTCAAGAAAAAGTGATACCTGTCACCTTAACACTACAAACACATGGTGGTGACTCTCATTCTCAGGAACTAAGCAAAGCATACAGACGTAAAAAGGACAGGGAGGTGATTCAAGACACTTGCATAAGACAACTTGAAACCCCTTTTACAGTTAGGAACGTTTATAAGCCTCTTCTAAAGAATAATTATTTTCAAAATAACATGAACAGGGTTATTTTTCCTAGCATTTAATGATTTCTGTTCTAATTTGATTCACCAGGGTCAAATCCTTGACCTAACCTGACCATGCTAGTGGCATTCTATGATGGAGTGACTACATCAGTGGACAATGGAAGGGTCACAAGTAATTTGTCTGAACATCTGTAAAGCCTTTGACTCAGTCCTTGGCAGTATCCTTCTCTTAAATTGCAGAGACATGGATTTGATGGATGGACTGTTAGGTGGATAAGAAATTGGTTGGACAGTCACATTCAGAGGGTCACAATCAACAGCTCAGGGTCCCAATGGACATCAGAGACCTGTGGTGTCTCTCAGGTGTCTGTTTTGGGACCAGTGTTATTTAATATCTTCCATAATGACAAAGGTATCAAATGCACCCTCAGCAAATTTGCAGATGACACCAAGTTGGGTAGTGTGGGTGACACCCGTGATAGGGCATCCAGAGGGACCTGGACAAGTTCAAGTAGCAGCCCATGGGAATCTCATGAGGTTTAACAGACCAAGTCCAAGGTGCTGCACCTGGGTTGGGGTAACCCCTGGGATAAATTNACCCCTGGGATTAATTCAGGCTGGGGATGAACAAATCCAGAGCAGCCCTGGGAGAAGGACTTGGTTCTGGTGGATGAGAGGCTGGACATGCCCCAGCTGTGTGTGCTGGGAGCCCAGAACCCCCCATGTGCTGGGCTGCATCCAAAGTCCTGTGGGCAGCAGGGCAGGGAGAAGATTCTGACCCTCTGCCCCACTCTGCTGAGACCCCACCTGCAGTGCTGCATCCAGCTCTGGGCTCCCAGCACAGCAAGGACAGGGACCTGTTGGAGCCAGGCCAGAGAAGGCACCAAGGTGATCAGAGGGATGGAGCAGCTCTGCTGTGAGGAAAGGCTGAGAGAATTGGGATTGTTCAACCTGGAGAAGGCTCTGAGGTGACCTAATTGTAGTCTTCCAGTACCTGAAGGGAGCCCACAGGAAAGATGGAGACTATTTACAAGGTTCTGGAATGACAGGACAAGGGGAAATGGCTTCAAGATGCGAATGGGGTTACATGAGACATTAGGAAGAAATTCTTTCCTGTGAAGGTGGTGAAACACTGGAACGTTTGCTCAGCGAAGTTGTGGATGCCCCATCCCTGGAAGTGTTCAAGGCCAGGTTGGATGGGGCTCTGACAAATCCCATGGCAGGAGAGTTGGAATGAGATGATCTTTAATTTGTTCCCTACAACCAAGGCTGTTCTATTATTTTATGATTCTATGAAATAATGACTTTGGGAATTGCATTCTCTCTTCACCACTGTTGTAAGAATGTGCAGTAAGATTGCAAGCACTCTGACTTAATTTTGTTCATAAATTGTTTTTGGGCTAAAACCAGTAGTTTTCTAAGTACAGAAATACTGTTTTTCCTCCTATTATAATGCATGGAACTAGAAGTTGTTTTGGTCTTTGGCTGTTCATTCAGCAAGGATCCTCTTTCATTGCCCTTTCTCCTTCGTGACACAGCTGTGTCAGTTGTCATGTCTCCTCAAATGACACAAGTGAACCTCCTCATAGGGTAAGTGAGATGGGGGATTATCCATCACTTTTCATGGCAGATCCAAAGTAAAAGATGTGGAGCTCCGTACTGAGTGAAGAACAGCAGACAAGGTAGCAGTGACAGCTGTGTGTGAGAAATGACACTGAGGAGTACAAAAAGCATCGACAGCCTGTGAGACTCTCTGCAGGAGCCCACCACTTCCCTGTAGCACTGCAGGAGATACTGTCAGTCAAGCTATCTGAAAATCTTATCCCTCTTAGATCCTGAACATTGCCAAAGCTGGATTTTCTTAGTGTAATCTATGTGAGAGGGCACGACCTGAAGTGATGATAGCAGGGTGTCCTCGCTTGGACCCAGTAGCTTCTATGGGCTTGGAAGCATTAGGCTTTTTTTTGTCTGAAGCCAGCAAGCCAATCAAACCTGATAGGTTTAAACTAAGCTTTAAATTTATATATAAGTTGCCAGATGCACTATCCAAGATTAAAGGTCTCTTTGGACTAAGTGTATAAACACCCATCATCTGGTTTTTTTGGCACTGAAAAATCAACCTTTACATTTAATTTTTTTTCTCCTATAAGTTCATTTTTTGTAATTTGCCCTGGAGATCACAGAAGTATGAGGTATTTCCCTTGAGGAGTCACCTTGAAATATTTAAAAATCTTTACTTTCTCCCCCAGAAACCCATGCTACTGTAAGAACGTTTCTTGTTAACACTATTGCTTCAGGCTTTCAACTTATTTTTAGGAAGACATTTTATGGCTATTACTCCTTCTCTGTTTCTGAGTTAGATGAAACCTACAAGACATGTCATTTAAAAGTTTTTTCAGGTTTTGCTGATATGTCAGACATATGTAAGTGCAAGGAAACAATGACTGTGTGCATAATTTGTGATAATAATTGGCTATGGTCGAGACATTTGGCTGAAGAACTTTCCTTCTGGAGACAAACAGAGAAAAACTATCTGGACATTTCTTTAAGAGAAAATGATACAATTAGACAACTATTCCTGTCTATCTAAGGTTTAGATTTTGATTGTACTTCTCTCTTCCTTTTCTGCAACTATTGGACTTCCACACCAAATCCTGTAGTAGGTCATACTTAACAGAGGTATGGGGAAGGTATGGGAAGATGTAATTGATGGCTCTAGTAACTTCTCTGTTACATTTTCCAAAGCTCCCAGTCTCAAAAGCGTGTGCAGTCATCCTGAAACTGCCATTGCCAGCCTGCATGCACAGAGGATGAAAAATTTTACTCTAAATTACTACTTTAAAATCAGGTCTTCTCAGCCATGTGCACAGATTGATATTTGATACAATTCTTAACAAGACTGACAAATACATAAATAGCATTCCCATTGTTAAATTTGACATTTTGAATCCTTCCTTAGTGAGTCTTGTTTTGTGACCCCTCAGAAAAAAAAAAATCCTTTTATTAATCCTTTTATTAATGTGATGCTTTTCTTCAGTCTTATTCTAGGCCTCCAATCTTTATTTAGGCACACCTCAGTGGCATCTAAAGGATATTGTGCATTTCCATGAAGGAAGTGTTGCTTCCATAACATCTATATGAGGAAAATCAGAGTTTTTCTACAGCCCAGACTTGTTTAATGAAATATTTACACATCTTTCACTTCAATAATTGTTCAGCTTTAATTAACATCCTGCCCAGCATGACTCATGGAGAATATTCACGAGATAGCAGTGTTGTCTCCTAGGGTCCAAGATATATACCCATATTATTTAGTTTATAAGGGGATAGTTTATTCTCATCTTTGACAAATAATAGAATTATAAAGTGGCCTGGGTTGAAACAGACCTTAAAAATAATCTCATTGCAATCTCCCTGCTATGGGCAGGGACACTTTCCACCAGACCAGGTTGTTCAGAGCCCCACCCAACCTGGCTTTGAACACTTCCAGGGATGGGGCACCCACAACTTCTCTGGACAACCTGTGCCAGTGCCTACCCACCCTCATGGTAAAGAATTTCTTCCTAATATCTACTTAAAATGACTGGCATTCAGTATGACATAATAAGACATGTTATGATACTGTCTGTGTCCTAGAAAAATTGCTCATGAACAACAGACATTCAAATTGCCCAACCTCTGTTGCGGTATAACATGAAGCAATTTAATTTTGAACTAACTCAGAACACAATTCTAATCAAAGTTTCTGAGAGAGTATTTTTGACCTATTTTTCCCTGTATGCATTTAATCATTAATATGGCAAAAAAATAAATATAAAAAGGAAGCCCAAAACAATCAGACTTTTAACTGCTTGGCTTGTCTCTGCTGTCTTGCTCTAGGCACTAGCTGAAAAATTAAAGCAAAAAGTCTTCTGAGGAATCTGGATTTGTAATAATTTCTGTGCATAGGTAATGTATGTTTACAGAGAATATTGAAATCCCTTCCTAACCTGGTCTGCTAAAACAAAGGTGGAAAACACCCCTAGGAATTGTTACTAGTAAAGGGCTTGCAAAAAAAGATTGTGTCCCCTTCCCTAAAACAGTGTGAAAGCTACTTTGGCATATTTTGTGTTCAACTACACCACTGTGGCTATGATTTTTTGGCTGGTTTTTTTGGATGTTTGGTTTTGGTTTCTATCTTTATATTAGTCTGTGCCAGCAACCCACCATCTAAGTTTAGTTTTCATACACAGGTGTAAAATTTTGAATGAACATTAATTTGAATGAACCTTTTGAACATATAAATGTATATTCTGAACACTGTTATGTTTTAGAAGAGCAAAAAATGTGGATGGGGAATGACAGAGCTTAAGGCAAAAGAATAGCCAACTTACTATTTTCCACTTGTATAAAGATGTCTGGATGAATCCCTCTGCGTTAACCTTCTCTGTCAAATAAAGTATTTCCAAAATGTATTATAAAAACTACAATTTTTACAGGAGGCATTGTCTAAGGACTCATAATATGACTCACAGATGACTATGGTGCAATTTTAAAAGAGATACATTTCATCCTGGCCAAATATTCCCTGCAGGAAGTATGTGGCGGTCATCCAGCCAGTGGTGCAGTCGCCGGCTGGGCCGCCCATGACTATGGAGACTACCTTTCAGCCTGCNTAACCTTCTCTGTCAAATAAAGTATTTCCAAAATGTATTATAAAAACTACAATTTTTACAGGAGGCATTGTCTAAGGACTCATAATATGACTCACAGATGACTATGGTGCAATTTTAAAAGAGATACATTTCATCCTGGCCAAATATTCCCTGCAGGAAGTACACTGCTGAATTCAAGAGAAAGTATGGGTTTGGTTCAAGCTGTTTTGTTAACCAGGTTTTTTACTTTCTGGATCATCTGTTGTCCTTTGTGTGACTTAAGATTCTGTTAACTGATCAGTGTTTATGTGTAGCTGTTGCTCAGCAGATGTCTTGGACCCTAAGGGTCCCCCTGAGTACAGTATTTGTTTGCATGTGCAACCATTCCCAATTGCAGAAGTAAACTTGCTCTGAAATATGAGGCAAATCAACACCAACCCCACCTGTGCACACTAAAAAACCATTGCACTCATTCTGAATGAAATATACAAGTTAACCAAATGGCATAAAGAAAGATGAGTGACAAACAAGGTTATTTTTCTGGTCAATATTTCAGAAGACTATACCTATAAGAAATAAGAAATTTGGTGTTTTTCTCAATTATAATGTCTTTTTTTTTTTTTTTTTTTTTTTTACCAGCAAAAAGACTACACCTGTTTAGGAAAAAGGCAACAACATGAGCATGAGGGATCAGTCTTATGAGTATAGGCTTTACACAGTAAAGGATCTTCAGTTCACTTCTGCAGTTCCTGGAAAAATATGTACTAACTTAAAACCTCATTAGATTTAATTCTGAGTTTCTTCAGGATTTATCAGCCTACACAAAGAAATTAATTATTTGAGAGGTTTTTTTTTGTGACAAAATTAAGAGAAAAAGAAATGTCTTCTTCCACTAAATGAAAGGAATGGAGAACTACAACTAATTCACTGTATTGTAATTGATTTATGAGGTTTTAATTTCATGTAATCAAAAAATACGGGGAGGTGAGAAACCTATGTAGTTTTCCAACTGTTATTCATCCAGTCAAATTAATTGCCCATGAATTTGTTGGTAGTTGAGCTTTGAAGTGGTACAAAACCAGAGCACAGGTACCTATTATTTTAATGAACAGTGATGTGTGAAATGAATCATAGCCTTGTCAACAAGATAATAGTAAATTATATTGCAATCACGGTTAAGGGAAACTATAATAAACATGCAGGATGTAGTTTCCAAAAGCTGCTAAGGGTTTGTCAATTATGATATTTCTCTATGAAAACTGTAAAATGAAGAAACTCTACAAGTGGTCATTAATCAGACGTTAAAAAAATAAGATTCAATACAATATTCATGAACTTTTGAGTATTTTGTGAACACAAGGCAAGCCTTTGACTGACTTCCACTTGTTTTCAATAATTGCCCAGCCAATTCTTTCTACGATATATGTTTCTATTAATAAAATTTTCCTGAACATATTGAAACAGGATGGAAATATCTAAATGAAAAATGAGGAACATTGTTGACTAATTTGGAGATTTCTTTATTTTATTTTCTTGAATATTTTCTTAGTAACCCTGGTAATTTCTTTTGGGAATGTTCAATATTAAAACATAAAACTATTGCTTTACCATTCATGGAATCACAAAGTTAGAATACCTTGAGGTGGAAGGCACCCATCAGGATCATCAAAGTCTGACTCCTGTCCCTGCACAGGACAGCCCCAGGAATCCCACCATGTGCCTGAGAGCATTGTCCAAACGCTTCTTGAACTCTGTTGGGCTTGGAGCTGTGACCGCTTCCCTGGGGAGCCTGTTCCCATGCCCAACCACCCTCTGGCTGAAACACCTTTTCGTGATATCCAATCTAAACCTCCCCTGAAACAGCTTCAGGCCATTCCCTTGGGTCCTGTCACTGGTCACCAGAGAGAAGAAATCAGTGTCTGCCCCTCCTCTGCCCCTTGTGAGGAAGCTGCTGACCCCAAAGAGGTCTCCCCTCGGTCTTCTCCAGGCTGAACAACCCCAGCTCCCTCAGCTGCTCTTTGTATAGCTTCTCACTAGACTTTTCACCACCTTCGTGTCCCTCCTTGGATGCTCTCTAACAGCTTTATATCTTTCATTATGGTAGTCAAAATTGCCCCCAGGACTTGAGGTGAGGCCACTCCAGTGCAGAGCAGAGTGGGACAATCCCCTCCCTTGTCCAGCTGGCAGTGCTGTGCCTGATGCACCCCAGGATACAATTGCTCTCCTGGCTGCCAGAGCACATTCCTGTCTCACTGGTGCAATTGTAACCTGAAAATAGTCAAAATACAGAGAGAGACTCAGATAAACATCAGAGAGACTCAACTGACTCATTTTTGTAAGATGTTGGTTTGGCTCTTTACTCAGTTGATTCATTGATATAGTGCCTTCAGACTTTAAATTACCAACCTTCCTCTTTAAAATTATAGTTCTGAAAACATGCTTGATCATATTTATTCTATAATGCTTTGTAAAAGAACATAGATTTAGACAAGCTTTGGAAAGCAGAAATAGGAAAAGCTCCCCTCCTGCCTATGCCCATGAAAAGGCTGCATACTTAGGTTATCTATTGACAGACACGACAAACAAATCTCGCCCTAGCTGTTCTATATGCAGCTCTGTTTTATTCTTGGAAAAATAAATTATGGTAGATATTGAGAACACTAACTTTTAAATAAAATATTAGGTACAGGCAGCTTATTGAAACACATTTGGTTACAAGTGGATTTTTATAACTGCTTAGAACTGATATATTTTAATTTCTTATACTGTCACACCTTCTTAAAATGATTATTTTGAAGCATTCACTTTTATGTTAGCCATGACCTACTTTCTGTTGAGATGAGTACTTTGGGTGCATATATCTGGTGCCTATTTCACAAGCCTTATTCTCATAGAATAATAGACGTTATCTGGATGCTTTCAGTAAAGCTTTTTCACTTTACTTTACTCTGCCTAGGTGAATAAAAGATTTTATTATATTTTTCAGGGAGAAGAGTGAGGTGGGGGAGGAAGGACTTATCAGGGAATTCATACTGCTCTTCAGTGAGATAATTATTCTCTATAATTCTTAGGTGTTTTCCTTCATTAGATCATTGTCTTCTGTACTGCAGTGGAAGAAAAGAAACAGTCATGGAATCATCACTGTACTGCACTGAGTATGACCAGTAACATAAATAATAAAACCTTAGCAGCTGCTACAATGTGGATTTGAAACCCATTGAGGAACTTGAAATCACTCTTGTTAGTAAGGAAATACAGAAGTCTTGACATTTTAAACAGTGACTGTGTCACATCCAGGTACCCTTTGCAATACAGAGATGTAGAGGGTTGTACTTAAGAAGACGGACTGGAATATAATTACTACCAATACTGGAGAAGGTTGGCACTTTGCTTTACCAGTTGTTGTTTAAGTATATAGCAGGTTTATTGTCCCAAAGACCTGCTGGCATGCTCTAATCTAGGCACAAGTTTGCAGTTAACTAAGCTGAGAACAAGATTTGATGGACTTCAATAAGTGAGGTTTCCACATAGAAAGCTCAGCAGGTTTAAGAGAAATCAAACAGGCATTCTGAGGCTGTGTATTGTTATAATTTCTGAATTTTCAGGTTTTCCTTTCCTCCTCCCATTGATGAAATAAGACTCCTGATGGTCTGGCTCTCGCCTTCTTGGAGACTCTCCTGGCTGCCTTTGTTCACACTCTGGCGCCACTTCCATTGAACGCCTCTGCTGAAAGTGCATTTCTGCTTCTTGGGTATGTCTTGTATCAGCTGCAGCTTCTCTTCTCCTGTCTGATGCCTTCATACACTGTCTCTTCTCACACTCTACTCCTGAATGCTTTCTCTGGGCTTGGAGCACAGCCACAAATCAAGCCTAAAGCAAGCAAGGCAGTTGCCATGAATAATAAAGGAGTTTGCAGCATGACCTAAAGCACATTGAACAATATCTTTGGATCAGAAGTTCCTCCTGGATTACTGCTTTAACAGTAGACTGATTTTCTGAATAAGCAGGAACTGCCTTCAGCAAGGCCCAATAGTGGGTAAATAGCAATTTTAATTTTATCTCAGTTTTTATCAGGTGAATGTTAATTTAGTTTCATTAGCTTTTTCTAGTCCTCACAGCACCAATCAATGATGATTTAGAAGCATTAAGGTGAATGTAGATGAGAAGCAAAAAAAAAAGAAAAAAAGTGGCATATAATAAAAAAGCTGTGAATTGGCCCAATTCAAACTAGTTTGTGCTTTCCAGTGCATAGGGACTGTTGGTTACGGAGTTGTTTGGAGAGGTGTTGCTTTTTTTAGTTCACAGTAGAAAAAAGTACTATGAATGCTGTGACTTCTCTTGTAAGAAAGAAGATTTAAAAAAAAACATACAGAGTGGCACATTTGATCTATTCACCAGAACTGCAAACACACAAATCTCTTGGCACATATTTTCCAGAGGGTTTTTTGATTGAGGCAGTTATGTAATTTCAAACAGAGATGAGACAATTTCTGAACTGCAAGAAAGCTTTATTTCTGTATTATTTTAAATCCACAGATGAGCTGTCAGAATAAAAAGAAATGTACTCTTCAAAAGAATATGTATTTGATGAATTTGGGACCGAAAAGGAAGAAAACTTTTTAAATAAATTTGATATTATAGCAGAATAACTTTAACTTGCACACAAATTTCTTTTTTTCCTTAATTGATGATAACTATGGGGTTTTTATTTTTTAAAATTTTATTTAAAATGAAAAGTGTATCTATGAAACTATTGATCTTGAAACTCTATCTAAGTTTGCAGTAGTTGTGTTAGTGAGATACTAGGCAAAGATCACAAGAAAATCTGTTCCTTTAAACAGTGGCACAAAAAGTTATAAAGAAATTACGAGCAGATCTGAAGCCTTTTGAGACATAAACCTGTGTTTCTGCCTTTCATTGTGGTCTAATACTAGACTATATTATTCTTTACTTGCCATTTTCATATCCTTTCTCACTGGATTCATTTTCTTGATGACTTTTTTGTATATTCAAATGAAGACAACCAAAACATAGGACAGATATTTCTTGTACTTCTCTCTGATCTTACAGTTCTAAGAAATACAGGGGGTTTTGTTCCCTTTCTCCTTCCCTCCCTCTTTTTCAAAGGCCTGTGATTTCAGAAGGTAAAGAAAAATATTTACAAATAAAACCCCTTCAGCAACAGGCACATTTTCCCTGTTTATTCTCTGACAACGATGAGATTGTATAGACAGCTCGGAGTGTACCATACATGAAATGTATTTCTTGTCCCCTTGTTTCTGGTAGGCAAGAGTCAGAAGAGCAAATGAGAAAGACATTTAAATCATGGGGCATGAGAAGGGTCTGAGAGTCCTAGTTCAAGAGAAATGAAATGCAGCAGCCCCACTCCTGTTAATTCTCACAATCTTTAGAGTTTACCTTGAAAAGAGAAAAAATAACATATAAGATAGTGCTGGGTCAAGTGAAGATAACTTTTTTGCATTATGCTAATACTAATTTTTATGGCATTTCTAGCATGAACCATGGATCTAAGGAATACATTGTGTCATGAAATTTTTCTGCCTGGATGTTTAAGTAGGCCTACATTTCATGCTAGAATATCCATCTGTGTAGGAGAAAAGTTTCACAGAAGGAGGTACTTCAGCAGGAGAAAGGATGCTTCAACAACGAACTTCAGGGGCAGCGGAAATAACGAGGGGTGTTTTCCATCCAGGAGACAGATTTAGCTAAGAAAGGATGAGTGATTCATTAAAAAACAGTTTTCATGTAGGAGCAGAACAGCAAAGCAGTTCTGGGCCTAGTGTGACTGCAGAAGCTGAGTAGCTGTTGATTCAGGTTTAGACCATGGTGAAGATCTGAACAGAGGACCAATGTATCTTGGTGGACATGTGGCTTTGTGTGTTGGTAAAACCCAAGAAGCAAATAAGGAGGGAAAAAGGCTCTTTATCATACAATAGACAGTAATTGCTCACAAGGGTAAGATACCCTATGAATTTTTTTACATTGCTGAGGCTTTCAGCAGCTACAGTAGGGACTTTGTGATAGAGGAAATGAACTTTGAATCAGCTCTATTTCAATTCCAATCACCTTTTTATAGAAAATAAAAGAAACGTGAAAGATATTGGAAAATTTGAACAGAATAAAATTTTTGTGAATCAACATTATCTTCGAACAGCAAATTTGCTTCAAGAAATTCTCAGAATCCTTGAGCTATTTTCCACAGGTTTATTTGTTTTGTCACTACAGAAATGAAAAATAGTCTCACCTTATCAGAAGCATGGCATATGGAATTAATAAAAAAAAAAAAAAAGGAAAATCCAGCAATATTTTATGTTGAAGTAGATATTTAACGCAGTGGAATGGTGTCTCAGCTAAAAAAATACATGGAAATGAAATAGATCAATTATGTAAATATTCAGTTAGCTTTGTTTACAGTTAAATTACAGTGTGAGAACTATTACTGGTTATTTCTGAGTAGTATTGACAGTAAATCACTTAGGACATAACAAGAAAAGTGGCAGTGTAATTTTCTAACATGCCTAAGTCTGCACAATAACTGATGCAAATTCTGCAGCACTCCACATTTGCCCAAATGCATGGATCTTTTGAAATAACGTTACAGAGAGCTCATTTTGCAGAACAAGGACTTGGCTTTTACTTATTGAAAGAAAATTTCAAGAATTCTATTGGCAGTAGTAGGGCAGGACTTTGGGCCTTACAGACAGTTTTATTGAAAAGGACTTGCAAATGGAGACTTGGAAACATTCTTCTTTCCTTAAATCAGGCAGATGCCTTTATTGTCATATGTAAGAGCTAGAGAAAACCTTCACACTTCAGATTTTCTTTCAGCTTGACACACCATTTAAATGGGTTATAGAATTGATAATTTCATTGTTTGCTTAATGTCATGTAAAATTAAAAGTAAGCAGAGTGATGTATAACACCAGCTTTATGTAAGACCAGCCTGCAAGCAGTCGTGTAGCTACAGCAAGATCCCAGTCAGACCAAATGACTGGATTTGTGCATTGCAGACTTGTCTGTTCCATCCCAAAGACACAGCCAATACACCTGCCATTTCGTGGTCACCAGGCCACATCCCATTTGATCTGAGATCTCATCTTTAGAAACAACTGCAGTTGTTTTGATTAATTCTAATTCCTATCCGAATCGGTTAGCTGTGTCACTAATTACCTTAATTTGTTATATTTTTTATTGGATTACAGCTGCCTAAAATTTCCTTTTAATCTGTATCTTTCAACTTTTTGTTCAGCCTTTGCTTTTATTTTTTCTTTCCTTGATGATATTTCCTTCTGCAATCCCATCATTCAGAGTGTCTTCTCTTTCCTTGCCATTTTTCCTCATGTTACAGTAACCTTGTTTCACTCTTTTCTGTCATTTCCAGTTATTTCATTCTACCTAGGTAACTTAACTGGGTCTTTCCTACTGACATTACCAGTCAGTGCCTCAGCTTACTCAAGGTTCAGTGTTGAACTACTCTGTGTGTAAAAATTCCTATGTTTTATCAGAATTTCCTCCATCACAAGTTGTTCCCATTGCACAATTTCTCCCTTTCAATATGCACCTCTGAGAAAAGTCTGGCACACTTTTTTCCCATGTTCTCCTCCTGGGTAACTGAAGAGATATTTGATCAAAATTAACCAATGCCTGTAGCAACGGATATTTTCAAAGAACTACTTGTGAGCAATTTACAAATGTGCTTTGGGGAATATTTTTAGCAATAAAATATATATAGAAGTAATCTTACAATTTCTTGAATATATTTCCCCCCTAATGTTTGGAGAATGTATTGAATGTTTTGTTAAACTGATTTGGTCTATGCATTTTGTAAACACTTCTGTAGGATTGCTGCTTTTACAGCAGGAAGAGATCATATGTTAACAGCTTGCAGCTGCTGAATGCTAGTGCTCATCCTAAACACAATTTTAGAATTTCAACACTGGAATGAAAACAAAGTTTAAGAAGTGAAATGTGAGTGACAAGCAGTCCTTTAGATATTAGCATCACAGCTTAAGCAGCTTGCGGTATTTGGCTTTGAAACAGAATGGTTTGCAAACTTGCTTTACACCATTTCTGGATGTGTCCAGAGAAGGACAACAGAGCTGGGGAAGGATCTAGAAGGTAAGTCCTAGGAAGAGCAACTGAGGGAGCTGGGGCTGTCTGGCTTGGAGAAAAGGAGGTTCAGGGAAGACCTTATCACTCTCTACAACTCTTGGTATAGCCAGGTGAGGGTCAGGCTCTGCTCCAAGGTAACAAGTGACAGGCTTCAATCTGTGTCAGAGGAGGTTCAGGTTAGGTAACAGAAAGATTTTCTTCCCAGAAAGGGTTGTTAAGCATTGGAACAGACTTTCCAGGGAGGTGGTGAAGTTACCATCCCTGGCAATGTTCAAGAAACAACTGGATGTGGCACTCAGTGCCATGGTCTGGTTGACAAGGGGTGGTTGGCAAAACGTTGGACCCAATGATCTCAGAAGTCTTTTCCAATACAAATAATTTTGTGATTCTGGTATTCTCCTGATATAGCTTCCCAATCTCACCAAGGTGGATTCTCACTGGACTAGAACCTCCAGGGATGCTGTTCCCTAGTTCACCTGTGAGATTACTGGCCCTGTGAACTACACAGCATATCTATGAGGAATATACTTCTACTTGAAAGGAAAGAAAATGAACAGCCAACATCATGTTACTTCAGTTAATTTCTCGAGGGATGTGTCTGAAGCTTGCACGCTGTTCTCCCTCCTTTCCTGCATAAGTACAGAAATGAATCTTGGAACTCTCTTAATGGCAATTCACAGCTTTAGATTACACTTGCTTGTGGATTGTGGAGTTTCATCACCTTCATGAACTGACCTAAGCTCAGTTTTGTCTCAGTAACAGATACAAATCACTAAAATGTATTTTCAGTTTTGAGAAATATAATTTAAAGGAATGATGGACATAATTTCCTTGATCATTCCCCATACGAAGAAATTTGTATATATACATATTGGGTATAACATGTAGTAGGTTGAGTTTTTTAATTTTGCTCAAGTAAAATTATATTATCAGATATAGATGAACACATTTCAAATAAAAGATTTGATCCTGTTGAGGTCCATAATCTTGTAATTTGCATTTTCTTGACATTTCTATACTGTGATTGCTAATTTCAGCAGTTCTAATTTGTGCAGAAATTAATTTTCATTTTGATTCACACATACAGAGGTTAGCATTAGATTGTGCTATAATCATGCAGTCATTCAAAAGCTGATAGGCTCAATGGTGTCACATTATCTACTTTTCTAAATTACTGTGAAACAGGTCTTATTCTTTCTCAGCATATTTTTCTTGTTCCTCTTCTTTTACTTCTCTTAAATCCTTATATGGCCCCTATAATAGATATATTTATGAATTAGCAAATATAATCTCTTCGTTTTCATATTTTTTTCCTTCTAACTTCATAATTTTTAAGACTGTTTCTTAAATGCTTCCAATTTGCTCAATTGCCCATCAAGTATGTTGTGCTGAGCAATGGAAGACACCTCAGGCATAAAAAAATAGTATGTGAACAATCTTACAAAATCAGTGATTTTGTTTGAAATGCAATAGATGAAATAGGTTGCTTTACCAAGTAGAAACTTGACTAGATGAGAATTGACCCTACTAGAGGGAAGAGGATATACGTTGAGGCATCTGGGAAAAAGAAATCTGACAGTGCAAAAGTTGCTGTAGAACAAGGTATCATTCCCCTCCACTAGGAAATTCAGTGTGGTCTCTGAGGCACTTCAGGTTTGGCTGGATAAATTGTGTCAAAGAATATTTCATTTTGCTTCAGGATTTATGTCGTCATGATCCAGATTTTAAATAATATGTAATCCTTGAAGGGATGGCATTTTCCCAGGATGCTCAAGCAGGAAAAGGGCCCTCTGGAGGTCCAACCCCACTGCTGAAGTAGGGCCACCAAGAGCCAGTAGCCCACCACACTGTGTCCAGAGATTTTTTCGTGTCTCTTAGGAGGCAGACTCCACAACCTCTTTGAAGAAGTCATGTCTGTGCTCAGTCATCTGCAGAGTAAAAGTTGCCTGATGTTTAGCGAGAACATCCTGTGTTACAGTTTGTGACCATTACCTCTTCTCCTGACACTGAGCAGCACTAAATAAACCTTGGTTCAGCCCTTTTCACACTCTCTCTTCAGGAATTTATATACATTTATAGGATACCTCTTGAACCTTCTCTATGTTTTGTTCCTTCTCATAGTTAGCAAATACATAAAAAATTGGATACATTAACTGTAATAGTTTTATTATCTTCCTTTCTTTTTTTCCCAGGTTCAACTTAATAATTTTTCCTGTGCTAGGCACTACATAAGTGAAGGCTGACAGGGGAAAGTGTAATATTCCTGCGTGACTATCAGATGACAGACTGACATCTTCTGATGTTTGCCTGAAAGTGCTAATGATGATTGAACATCATTGTCATGCTCAGGCTTGTGTGTGAACTCCTGAATGCTCAGCAGCCAGGCCGTTTGACATTTTTGCAATAAATATTGTAAGAATATTTGTAATTATCAAAATAATGCAACATGGATAACAACACTAGGCAGCCTGGGTTCATGAGTTCTACAGGGATGTTAAATTTTCTTTTAAATGGAAGTGTCATTGATAGCAGCAATAGTGAAATTTACCACTTCCTTTTCTGTAAACTGTTTGGGTTTGCTACAGGATGATATTTCGATTAAGAAGCCAGGTGATACAAAATCAATAGCAGAGTTCATACTGATTAAACACTGCCTTTCTTACTGATGTTTGTGAGGTCTTTAAGAAACAGCTCTTGACCTTTTGCTATTTAATATTGTTATCAATGACTTGGAGGAAAACAAAACTGTTATTGATTGAATTTATAGCAAATGCACACACACATAATGAAATGTCAAAAAAAAGGTAGTATTCAGCAGGGATATGTAGGTGGTTTTGTAAGTGTAGTATAAATATACAATTTGCAACTCAGCCAAGTCACATTTTGGTCTAGTGAAGTGTGAATAGAAACCACATTTTGCAGCCACAAATGTCTTGAAGTGAAGGTGCCTTTAAAAAGGTGCAAGAAGTCACACCAAGCATAAACACTCAATACAATTTCACATTAAAAAGGCAAATGTGAGACAAAAACATGAGAATATCGAGTAGAAATGAATTGTGCTACTTCTCCTCAGGTGGCTTGTGCTTCTGTTCTGAAATCCACTACTCAAAAATTGCATTGATAAATTGGAGAGAATTTATTAAAGGACTGTGAAGGGTTCAAGGCACTCAAATTATGAATTTAGCAAAGGAAATTGTGTCTATAGTACTTCTAGTGATTCACAGCTGGATGTTCAGCAGAGTAGACTATTGTGCTCTCAAGCTTTCCTTGCTTTGTGATAAGATGTCCCACCAATTCTCTGTCCTTGCTAAAGTACAGGCATTGGTGTCCCTTTCCAGATGTGGCAGCCCAGCTATGAGATGCCTTGGTTCCAGGATCACCACTGACAACCTCAGCTATATCTTTCCCTGTAATCCACACATATTATTTACCTGGCTTTGAAATAACCAAAACATTTTGCCAACAGGCTTGCAGAGGTTTTGGGCAGAGTCATTTTGCCTTAGTTACTACACAGAGTGCCAGTTCTTGGCAAAAACTTTAAAAATCAGAGGTGTTTTGTTTGGCTTTTTTCCTCTCTTTTCTCAGAATTCACAAGAAGTGGTGCAGTGTACCTGGAACTTCTTTGGAAGTCTCTTAAATGTGCTGCCTGGTTGCTCATGTCTTTTATGTGTAGTGTCATTCTACCCATTCTTTTCTAATTTATTTAGTACAGCAGAGCTGTACCTCTTGCTCACGTTTGGGAGTGTTCAGGGGTGTTGCAGGGAGGGAAATGCAAACTCTGGACATACCTTTAAGCTTTTGATGCACCCAACATTTAATTCCCTCTATCAAAACCAGTCAAGGGCAATGGAATTATGGCAGGATCACAGAGGAGTTAAAAAGTTCACTGATGTTGTGGGTGCAGCAATTCCCAAACACAAAGCCAAACACTCACCGACACATACTGCCTCTCACAAGATGAGATTTCTTGATTTTCTCCTCTTTCCCACTGTTTGATCAAGCAACTATTCTGGGATCCAATGCAACTGTGGCGTTCCATGGGACTCTTTAGGGGTCTTTTGTACAACAAAAGCTTACTGAACAAGCCAAATGCTCTTTGGTGCTGCTGCTGCTATTCTGCCCTGGGTCATCCCTGCACATTCCCTCATGTTGTTCCTGGTTCTCTGGATTGTGCCAGACAATTGGGATCAACCTGACCAACCATTAACTCTTGTTTCTGGGCAGATCCTTGGTGGCTTTTCCCCAGTGCTGTCTAAACAATGAGAAAATTTTGTGAAATTCAGCTACGTGGTCCTGTCAAGGAGGTTGTGGGAATGGGATATCTCCACAGCGAGAATCCAATATTTAAAGAGTTACTTCTTAAAACTGACTGAGTGATGAGATCACCAGGCACCTTAGACTAGTGGATCTCTTGTTAATTTGACAGCTTGCATAGATAGATTTTTTTTAGTTTCTGCTTTGCTAGTTTGCTTCCACTTTAAAATATTTTCCTAATTTGTTAGTTTTAATTCTGTGGCATTTCATGTCAGAATTTCTTCTCAAAACTGAGATGCAAAGTTTGTAGAGAGAAGTAGAAAACCCTGATAGTGAAGTGAAATTTGTCCATAGAGTTCACAAACTCCACATTGACTCCCCCACTCATTGTGATTTGATTACAGTTGATAGGAAACAATATAACAAAAATTATTGAGAGCATTCTCAAATATAGGAGGAAACTTTATAATGAATTACAGCATAGGGAAGTTATAGATAGATATGTTCTGCTTAGGAATAATTCACATTTAAAGATATTAGAACAATTTATATTTCAGTTCATCCACAGAAGTTAAATCAAGAAAGTTGTATCACCTATGTAATAGAAGCAGGCAGATGATGTGATTATAATTGTCCCCCTCTGCCCTGTTAAGTCCATGAATCCATGAAATAAATGAAAGATATATTGGAATATTTTGTCATATTTCCTGTTTCATCAATAGTGTCAGGTCCAATTTTTCATGATTGATGTCCTACTAACCATAGTGTCAGCAGAAAAGAACCATCCCCACAGTTACCTGCCCACTGCTTTCCCTCCCTTTCCAATTCATATCCCTAGATCTGTAAATGGAACAATTCGATTTTGAAAAGATAATAGAGTTAAATCACCTACATGTATTCAATGTAAGTTTAATTTTTAAAAGTAAAATAACTTTGGTATTTAAAAAACATTTGTAAATATGTTGGAATAATTTGCATTGGGTTTCAGCCTATTTCACACCTCCAAATTTTCAAAGCTGGAGGAATTCCCTGTGTTGGACTGCAGAACCTTCCCATCCTGATGTCAGGAACAGCAGCAGCAGGAAGGACAGCCATCCTTTCACCAAACACTTGTCTGGTGTTTATTATTCTGTAGCTTTTCTTTTGCCCAAAGCAATAGCCACTCATTCATGACTTTGATACGGGATCCAAGGACTGAAGAGAAGCTGCAGTCACCCTCCAGGAATAAATGCTGCTCCAGAAAGCAAGTGCCAAAGAGGGGGCTGCTAAATAAATTCATGGAGAAAGCAGAGAACTGACAAATTTCCCTCCTGCCTTACAGAGCTTTTAGTTCTGCTTGTCTTGACCTGCTGAATGATTGGCAATTGCTCCTTTGCTGTTTTAGAACTTCTCTATTTCATCTGTCAGTTGTAAGTGATCACAGCCCTCCAACAGGTGTTCCTTTCCCTATCCTGTTTCCATGGAAAACTGTGTTTTGGGGATAGAATCAACAAAGCTCTTCGAGCTATTAAAAGAGTTCCTTTAGTAAAATGATTAAATAAATTCTTAACATCTTTTATATGTTTTAGTTAGAAGTAAAAACATATTTTCAAATTATATTTTTCAAGCTGATGCAGGGTTATACAGTGAATTCAGATTTTTCTACAATTATTTAATTTTATTGATAAATTAAACTAATAATCATATAACTGACATAGTAAAGCCAAAGCATTAAATAAAACTAATGAAGAACTCATCTTATTCAGTTAAAATAAGTCCAAGGATTTTTGTTTTCTTTAATTTTAAAATTTCCATAAGGGATATTCTAATCTAACTTCATGTCTAAATACTCATTGCTGTCAACAGACGTTAATTTTGCAAATATATTCCAGAAAAAACGTAGAAGTTAGAGACTTCCTACTACTTTTAATTTAATTTTCATGCAATAAAATAAAGAATCCAACCTTTTCTAATTTTCAGCCCGCTTGCAGGGCACACATTGATTTAGGCCTGTGTTCAGGTTGCTCTTGCTTTTCAAATCTCACTGGGAATCGTTTTAATCTATTGTTAAGAATGATTAAATCACGGAATCTTAACATTCTGAAATGTGTTAAATTAGCAAGAAGAACAAAGCTGTCGTTGTTAAACAGATAACCTGTGAGCTCTGTGGCACTCTTTTATTTATGGACTTTGTTACTCACAGTATGATTCTGTACAATACAAAAAGGGTTTTCTCTAGAGACTAAATTTCAAAGACTTATGTATCTGTGACTGAAGAAAAGCATTTCTTCTCTCCAGGTACACATTCCTGAGAAAGATTAATAAAGCAGGAAAAAAGATCCTCTTCATAAGAGACCACTCTCTAGGCATCTTATATATGCATCACAATGTTGTGCATCAGAGGAATGGGAAGGAAATAAAATCCTATCCCTGGAAATTGATGTATAAACAATAACTGTCCAGAGTCTTAAGAAGCATAAATAAATGTGTTTATCTTTGCTGCAGTTAGTGGAACTGTGCCAGTTTAGGCCAAGCGTGGATCTGATCCCTTAGCATTGAAATAATGCATCTCCAGTTACTGAAGTAAGGAGAAATCTAAAGAACCCTCCACAAAAAAAAGATCATTTAATCTCTCCATGTAGCTCTCATTAACATCCTTTGCAGCTCTTCAAAAGTCATTTATGATGCTTGAAAATACTGATTTTTGAAAGAATATATTTAACATTATCTTTCCATTTGCCAGAGTCAAAACTCATTTGACATATCAGGTAACAAAACCTCAACAATAAATCAGAAACTCTGATAAAAGTGCCAGAAAGTGGATGGTTTGTACATGAGCTGATGCTTCTAACCTCATAACATTTCTCTGAAAAGTTTTTTAAAATATATTTTTACATTTCCTTTTTTTTAAAGTTTACTGCTACTTGTTAGCATTTCACATGAATAGTCTCCCAGAACACGGTACTCTTTTGTTTGTGTATGTTTTTATAAAAAACTGGATTCATACAGGAACCTTCATTTTAGTCTTGGGTCAAGAAGCAAATTATATTTGCTTTGGTTTTTTTTCCAATTGTTAGTTTTCTTTACCAGAAACCATGTCACTGAATAAGCATCTTAGCTGTTAGGTTTTGTTTAAAAAGCACAAGAAAGCAAACCTTTCAAAAATGTCTGTAAATAGATATAATTTATCTAAAAAGGTATTCAGGAAAAACGCTCAGATGTAAACTTCTGATCCTATTCTTCATATGCTATTTATTTGTGAAGTTACTCAGACCCCATGGATTCCTTTATGTTCCCTGCTCCAGAACTAACTAAACATACTACTTCTGCTACAATTGATGGCAAATTAAGACACGGGAAATATTTTGCGTGTGTGTTTGTGTTCAGTCTGTGTGGGCATTGCTGAATCTGTCATGCTGCTGGGAATGTATGGGAAGGGGAAGCAAGGAAAGGATGGAAATGGAACTTTATTGCAAATTGTAGCACTGACCAAAGGGAGCTCTGAGTCATGCTGAAGAGTTCCAGCCAATGAAAACTCAGTGAAAAATAAAGGAACAGAACTGAGAGTCATATCCTTCTTTGTGTTTTGTTTGGGGTTTCTTTTTCCCCACTGGCTTGAAGAATTTGAAATTTTGGAGCTAGATGATCTTTAAAGTTCCTTCCAACCCAAACCATTCTGTGATTCTAAATACCTTTCTGCACTGAGGTGTTGTTTTTGGACAAAGAAGTCTGTGTTTCCTTCTACCTCTTCAAAATTGCAGCTGCTGAACCCCTCGTTTTAGAACGGTTCCCCTTAAGGATGGATCTTGAGAAGATATGGGTGATGTTGCACAGATAAAATTCTTTGGTTTTGCAAGTCCTAAGAGAAACAGCTGAGGGAGCTGGGGTTGTTTAGCCTGGAGAAAAGGAGGCTCAGGTGAGACCTTATCGCTCTCTGCAACAATCTGAAAAGAGGTTGTAGCCAGGTGGGGAGCTGGGCTGGTCTCACAGATAAGTGGCAGGACAAGTGGACATAACTGTTCCCGGGAATGTTCAGGTTGGACATTAGGAAAAATTTCTTCATGGAAAGGATGGTTAAACATTGGAATGAACTGCCCAGAGAGGTTGTGGAGTCACTATCCCTGGAGGTGTTCAAGAAACACCTGGACATAGCACTCAGTGTTCTGGTCTGGTTGACAAGGTGGAGATGAGGCAGAGGTTGGAGTTGATGGTGTTGGAGGTCTTTTCCAAACAAACTATTCTATTATTCTTTTCCATGAATGTGTAGTATCCAGTGGCAGGTGAGTAACACTCAAGGCACAGTTTTATATTCAGCAGCTTTAGCTGTTTTCAACTTTAAACAGAAGTGACCTATTTTGCAGTAACTTTATGACAGTTCAACTGTGGTCACAGAAATGTCTGACTGGGAGAAGAAATGAGATGCCAGGGTGTTATGGTCCAGTTTTTTAAGTTATTAGAAATGCCTCTGCCTGAATTAAGGTGCAAAGGAGACCATATGACAAAGTCAGTAAGTATGGATTTTATTTGATAGCAAATATGAGAGAGAGAAGAAGAAAGAGAAAGAAATAGAAAAGAAGTGGGGGGACAGAAAGAGAGTGACAGAGACATATTAAAGAAAATATCACCACTCCGTGGATCCCAATGATGTTCCAATGATCCTCTCCAGCTGATCTTGGTGGTGAGGCATAGAATCCAATGGATTAATATATGCTCAGCCCAGGAGCGACTGCCCAGGTATCTGCCCCGGAGGGGGAGCAGTTTGACACAGCCTCTTGCAGCAGACTCTGGATCTGTTGCATCACTTTACGTCACATGCAGTCCTGTGCTGCAAGGCCTCAGGAATAAGTTTTGGGAGAACTTCAGGAGGTCTTTGATGGATTATGACACCCCCCTTACCTGCCTCCCGCGTGAATGTCCCATGGATGTGGCCTTTCCAGGATTGGGGGTTCCACAGCTAGGCTGGTTTATGTAAGGGAGGATGGGTGTTCACTGCCTCTGACCAGAGGTTACACCACACACCCAAAACCTCCTCTTCCCCCTCAACTAGGGGGGAGCCTGTGCAAACCTGGCCTCTGTGGGCTGTGGTCTCCCCAACCCCAAACACAGCCAGGGATGATTCTCAGTGCAGCTGCTGGGTTGGGTTTTCCTATGGATGTATTCCTTTCCCTCAGCCTTGTTTGCTTCTCCTTAGACCTGAGATGATTGAATAATAGTGTCCCCTTTATCTTATCTAGGCAGCTTAACTAACAGTCCAAAGTTCCAGTCAGGCATCTTCAAGGAGGAGTGGGCTTCTGTGGTTGTAACTTCTTTATACAGTTTTTGGTATAATGGGCAAAACGCCTTCATAACAATGTTTCAGGTGTGAACCATTTCAGTCTCTGACACAGGGATGCTAATTTCTTAAATGAATAAAGCTATCTGTGGAAAGGAGCCTTTGACAACTTTCCCATGGTCCAGTGAGGAATTAGGGAAAGTGGCCAAACGGTGAATCAACTGATGATTCAAATCCCTACAGTCCATAACTAACAGCACTCACAGCTACAATTTCTTCACTTTGACTATGTCAGTTGCATCTACGGTGTAAGGATAGAACAGCATAAAGCTGATGTACTGCATATCCTGAACCATTGTATCAGAATGTTTTTAAATGAGTTTTACAACCTAACAATAGATTTTTGGGGCAGTATTTTGTTGTTTATGCCATTTGTATTAAAAAGATAGCTCAGACAGGCTTACCTGGTAGGGCAGGCAGCCTCACAGACTGCCACAATTGGCCTGAGTTTGCTGCATGCTCAACTGACCTGTTCTTGAGAGACATCAAGGCATTTCTCCCTGTGTAGTGTTGTATCATCCAACATCAGTGTGGTGACCTGACATGCAACAAACTTCTAAAATGTAGTTCATGAGGAAAACAGCTGAAGCTGTCAGTCCACTTAATCAGAAACCAAATCAAAGTAGCTAAGGTGACTTTGGCAGATGGTCAAATAATGGTAAATTTCTCATTTTTGTCACTTTCTGTCATTTCATTCTGTCATTCTCTCGTAAGCTCTGCATGTGCAGTGGAGTACTACAGTAAGACCCTAGTTGAGCAGCATGTTTGAGGCATAAGTAGCATTGATTGGAATCAATCAGACTAAAGAGTATCCTTGAAGGTAAGGAAGTGCTTTCCCCAAAGACCTAAATTTTTGGAGTATCACTTGGCAGGTACTTTGCTATTTCCTTTTTTGGTCATCTGCTCTTTTGAACCTAAACTAAGTCTTTTTGAAACTAAGCTAAATCTAGACTCTTCACTAGAGAGGAATCCATACAAGGAGCGGCTGAGGACACTTGCTTTGCTCAGCCTGGAAAAGAGGAGATTGAGGGGAGACCTCACAGCTGTCCACAACTTCCTCATGGAGGGAAGTGGAGGGGCCAGCACTGATACTTACTCTGTGGTGATCAGCAACAGGACCCAAAGGAACTTTGAAGTTGTGTCAGGGGAGGTTTAGGTTGGATCTCAGGAGAAGGTTCTTCCCCCAGAGGGTGATTGGGCACTGGAAGACTCTTCCCAGGGCAGTGATCACAGCAGTAGCCTGAGAGAGTTAAAGAAGCTTTTAGATGAAGCTCTCAGGCACATGGTGGGGTTCTTGAGACTGTCCTGTGAAGGGCCAGGAGTGGGACTCAATGATCTTGATGGGTCCTTTCAAACTCAGGATATTCTATGATTCCATGATTTACAGAGAGATTCAAGCATGACCCATTGCAGGCTCCTTTAGGCCAAAGGGCTTCAAAAGCAGTAAAGGATAGATAATCTTTATACTGGCATTCTACAGCAGAGTGAAATTCAGACAGGTTCAGCAAAGCGTAGGAGAGGAGACTCTGTTTAAATAAAAGCACTTGATTGCAGAGGCACTGTTAGTCTATCATTGAAGCCACGGGAGAACAATCTCTCTCTACATAGTAGGAAGAGAATGGAAAGATCACCATATAAATACTGTACCATTATCTTATGCTATTATCCAGATCCTTCTGTCCTGTGGTGCTCTCCCCAGGTGTCAGGTCAGCTTACATGATCTGAATGCATTTAGGGCTTTTAGAAATGTTACCAGAGTTCTCATTGGAATTGTACTCTTCTAGCTGACCATAAAAACTCATTCTGAAAGTTCATGAAGTGTTGATAAGCAGCAAAGTTCATAAAAATGAAAGAACACTTTTTTTCCCCTGAAATTATTTCTCATTGATTCTCAGTATTTGTGAACCAAAACTGCTACGCTTTGCTTCTTAGCATGGTTGATTAAATCCAGTTTAAGAACATTTTTGTTCTAGTATTTCCTCAAAGATTTTTACATTAAGGATGATGAATAATCGTATGGAGTGATTAGAGAAAGACCTTGTCTCAAATGAATTTACAGAACAGGTAAGTACAGTATAAATTTCACTAGGATGACCAGGTTTTTCTACAATATTCAGGCAGAGATTGTTTAAAAATTACTTCCAAATTAGGGACCAATGAAGAAAAGATGCAATAACACTAGCTCAGATAGCTCAGAAGATAAATGAGATGTTATACCTAAAGTTATCTAAGATAAGGTGTTTTATTTATTATGTCTTGCTAAAGTCATGATCCTCCCCAAGGTAAATTTCTCAACTAATAAATTATGGTGCTTGAATTTCAGAGTGGTCTAACATTCACATACAAGCATCCATCTTTGGCAGGGAGACTGAATGTACAATATTTATTGTGCAATATAAACCCATCTAATACCAATTAGGTCTGAACTTCATTACTGCTTGATGACAATGTGATGGTTTATTGGATGTGTTATTGTCTAGGTACCAAAAGTTCAGCCGTTTACTTCTTCACTATTTTAGTGAAGAAATTAAAGACTGAATAGATAATTTCGGGGACTAAACTTTTTTTATTCTTACTGTTGCTTTCTCCAGGTCAAAAGCAATTAAATCTAGCAGAGATATTTTATTACACTACCAGTTTTGGTAGCAAGGATGCTGCAGGGGTGAGTGCCGTGAGAAGGCATCAATGTCAGACAAAGCCAGTTCCAGGCAGCTCCAAGACAGACCCGCTGCTGACCAGAGCTGAACCCAACATTAAAATAAGAATTTCTGACCACAACCTTCCCTGCTTATCCCCCTGTGCTACTCAGGGTAATAGGAGGAAGTAGATGTGGGAAGAAGAGGGACTTGGGAGAAAGGTGGGTTTAATTTTGTTTCTGACTATCCTACTCTGTTTCAAAACGAATAGAATTGATTTCCCCAATTCAAGTCTGGTTTTCTTATGACAATAATCAGTGAGCAATCTCCCTTTCCTTATCTTTTCCGAGCGCTTTTTCATTGTATTTTCTCCTCTGGTCTTGGTAAGAGGACCTGAGCAACAGTGACATAGTGGCTTGGTGGGCATCTGGTAGCCTGCAGAGGTTATTTGACGGTTAATACCAGGAATTTTGCCTATATTAGAAATTCTAAATTTTTTAATACTAGACACTGCATTTTAATCATCTCTCACAGGTTTACATACACATACAAATTTACATGTATATATGTGTGGACATATAAAGTGCCAGACAGTGGTATAAACCTGGAAATTTCAAAAGGTCAGAAGTACTTTGATGCAATTACACAGAACTAACATACCCCAGGCTGATAAAAAAATTCCTGACAGCATATTGTGTCTCACTATTCAAATATTATGTCAAGTCACACAAGGTGTACAGAGGACTGTAACACTTTCTGGTTAATGTGTCAAGGCTTGTGTCAACACATGTCATGTTATTTCCTAATGCAGCCAACTTACTGAAAAGAAAAAGATATGACTATGCTGTGACATGCTTGATTCTTTGCTAATGCTCGTCCAGTGACATCTGAATTACTGCAACATTGGAAATATCCCTTGTTCTGTTCTACTCAACAGTGTTCTTAACATCAAAACAGTTTTATTTTGAGGCAGCAGAGATTTTTGCAGCTGGTTAAAATGGAGATTTTTACATTAAGGAAGTTGTCAGAAGTAGTTTGTGATTTTGAAGTGCGGATGGAAATAGGGATATTTAGCCATGGGGACAAAAACAAACTCTAACACCACTGACATTGGCAAAGCTGAAAAATAAATTTAAATATTTGAGTCAAGCTAGATTTCTTCCTTTTATGGCATGTGTTGCAAAGTGCAGCTGTGCTGTCCACCACAACCTCCAAAATGAGCAGCTGGATAGTTCTGCAAAAGGAACCATAAATAATTTGTAGTCATCTCAGTTTTTGTAGAACGGCAATTCTGACTTTGTTTAAAGCTCTTGTGTGATTATCTCGTTATTTTCAACTTTTTTTTACATCTCTGCATTTGGTTGCAAACTATAGTTACATTTTAACAAGAGAAAACAAGACTATACAGGCACTCTAATTTGACTTTGGAAATCTTTAAATCTTTAGAAACATTCACATGAAGGGTTCATGTGGAATAAATTCACAAGAAGATTTTATTCACTGAAAGGGTTATCAAGTACTGGAATGGGCTGCTCAGGGAAATGGTGGAGTCACCATCCCTAGAAGTGGTCAAGAAACAACTTAACGTGGCACTTAGTCCTGTGGATTAGTTGATGTCATGGTGTTTGTAAATGGGTTGGACTCAATGACCTTGGAGGTCTTTCCCAACCTTAGTGATTCCGTAATTTTCTTTATTGCCTCTGAAAAATGATAGGGATAACAATTTGGCCCTTTTCTGCCACTGCATTAATCCAAATGATTTCTGGGATTAAATTGCCATGCTTAAAGGAACAGGTTTTTCTCCAAGACCTTGTTTGTGCTGTCATACATGCATGCAGAAAGTTACAGGTGGATTTTTAACACTGGACAGTGCTACGTTCTACTCACCGCCATCTGCCTAAGCCACTGATGCCTCCTGATGCTAGAACAACCTATCCCAAACCAATTTCATTCTCCTTCAGCTTGCCTCTAGAAAATACTGGTCAACTTGAAACATCTTCATATGTTATATGTGGGGGTAGCTGAGCCCATCCTGGGATGTTGGTGGGACAGCTCTGCTCTATGAAACCACCCCTTGGAAAGCAAAATGGTCTCTCCCTAATTTACCTTACCTGCATATGTTAATTCTCCTATATTCATTAACCTTAACCTGTTCCCTAACCCTATCCCTCTCTCCTTCTGTATCCCCCCACCCCTCCCTCCACCCCTGTATCCCCTGCCCTCTGGCCAGTGCCCTATAACAAGGGTTTCGCAAGGCCATTCGGCCTCTTTTGCCTCTGGACACCTCCGGAATAAAGTGTCTTGGAATTCCACGTGGTGGAGCCCTCTGTTTGAACCCTGGTAACGCACGAGCCGTCTAGCAAGGGGGAGGTGGGTACATGCCAGAACACCGCCTGCGGTAGGGACAGGGCTGTCTGCGCAGTACCCAGCTGTACTGGCCAGAGTGGTCTTTCCGAGCTGCCAAGACACCCCTGGTATAAACAGAAGCTTCCACCCACCCCACACCTCCCCTCAGAACTGCATTAGTTATACATTCAACTGCCATCAACACCAGTCTCAGCCACACACCCATAACACAGATAATTTATTTTTCAAGCACAAATAAATACATATTTTCTCCCCGGATGTTCCTTAAAAGCCACTTACTATCAAAGCTACCCAAACATTGGCTATGGTCTTTTCTAGGTTAATCATCTGGTTTCTCTCTGTAGGCCACAGTGAAGATTAGAGTTTTCTTGAAGCCAATTAATCCAAACTGTCTTGGACACTTGTATTCCACAAGGACGACTGTCCCCTTTGCTTCTCCAATGATTGTATGGATACTTAGCAGACTGGTTTCAACCAGGTGTGTATCTTTTAAATATCTTGAGTTCAGTGTCAGGGATCTTGTCTTAACTAAGAAGAAAACCAGTATAAGCTGTCAAAGAATTTATCCTGTCATATCTGCTCCATCAATATATCCCGTGCCAGTAATTTTCTTAGCAAAGCAATTTATAGATTAATTTTTAAATTCTGATTCTTGGAAATAATCAGTCTTCCAAAACTATGAAAAATGTGTTTACATGTGGTGCTAAAAATTGCTTTTGTTTTCTTATAACAGTGTACACTTAAGAAAATTACTGGTTTACTTGTTACAAAGAGATGCTTTACATAATCACATTTCTATCACAGTAATCAGTTAATATATTGAAAACCATCTTGTCAGAATGTTTAAATGATCTGATTATTTAATGTGGGAGTGCGGTGAGTGGGAAGAATGCATTGTGACTGTTCAATCTCACTTGTTTAGTCTTTAGTTGCAAGTGATCTCAATGAAGTACCCTCCTGAAATTTATTGAGACAAAGATAATCACGTAGAGGGGGTTATTTTTGTTATTTTCTATTTACTTGCCTCAGCAAACATGTCACCTTTTTAAAATTATATTTTCACTCCTTCTAAAGTTTTCTTCTTAAAAATTCATGATAAAAGAAATTAGATGCTCTCTTCAGTCCTGGAGATGACAAGTGTTGCTTTTTTAAAAATTTTATTTTTTATTATTATTTATTTCCAAGGGGCTCTGTAAGGGTGGGACTAACACATGCCCTCTCCCCATGGAAGCTGTTGACACCTCCTGCTGCCATGCCTGTTGCCAGGCTCAAGGGAGATGGTGGGAGCAATGCTGGAACGGTGGCAGAAGTGTCTGGCAGAAACAATGCACAAAAAAATACAGTATGATTTCCAGCATTTTCCCTCTTTTTAATTAATCAAGAAACAAAACCAACGTCATGCTTACTTAGTCTTTTTCTCTATTTCAGTCGATTTTTCCTCATACAAAGTGTGCACTCTACTCCCAAGAATTCTCCTGAAGGGGAAAAAGGAAGCAGCAAACGAGCTGATAACAACAGCAGCTGGCTGGGTGATGAGTGGGAGTTTCCTGTCTTTGATAAAAGGCATCGGCAGGCATTCATTCTCATCCAGATTTCAAAAAAGCTGTGAATAAGACTCAATAGCTTCCTACAGCTGACTGGAAACAACCTTTCACACAAACACACATACACACACACACAGCACAGAGTGTGCAACAGTTTGGGTCTAATGATTCACTGTAACAGGGTTTGCACAGTTTCTCAGTTTTCATGGAATGAAAAATTTAATTTACTAATTTTAGTTTAAGAGGGGTGTTTTGAGGAGCTCTCCTAACTCGAGGACAACCACTTGTCCCGGCTGTTCAGAGACTAATTTGCTGCTGAGAGGTGACTGCTGCTTGTCTGGTAAAAGATTATTCCTCTCTTTCTTATGAATGGGTCTGTTCTCAGGCTGCAGGTGTAGACCTCATGCTGTCCCACACACTGACACACATTACTGGCCAACAAAGCTTCTGATTCACTTTTCTTGCTGTACAAAACAGGAATAAGGTGTATTAGGTGGTGCAATGGGAGAAATGTTACTTTGCTGGAATTGAAGAACATGTTGTTAGAGCTAATTTTGTTGTTGGCTTTGAGTAGCTTTCCCTTTGCCAGTTATCACGGAGAAGATAGACCAGATGACTTGGAAGTACAGTTCAACTCTGATAGGAAAACAAAACTGCTTTTACAGCTAAATTGTAAGTGCAGCATTATCATCAAGAGATGAGGAAAGGAGACTCACGCTTCTGCCATGTGTTTTCCTCCCAGCAACACAGGGACTCTAAAGTGTTGACACTAATCATGAATCGTGAAGAGTGGTTTAAATTTTGTTTTGTCTAATTCTGGAATGGGTTTTTCACATTTCATGGATGCTTTTTATAACAGCTCTAAACAAACCAAGAAGCCACGAAAGAGCTTCATGCTTTTCTATCCTATGAAATGAAACCATGAAGATGGAGTTTCTAAATTATACCTATACATATTTGCAAATTTTCTCTAAACCAGCTGTTTGGCATCATAATCCTTAGAAAAGGTCATGTTCCATTTATCTCTTGATGAGAAATCCATCTCCAATTGATAAATTAGTTCATCCAAAGGTCTGAAACCTATGAATAAAGAGTATTATATATATATCACGTATTACTCTCATTATAGTTTTAGGTATATGATTTAAGTGGACGCAATATTAATTTGTTTTAAAAAGAGACAGCCTCCACAAACTCACTGACAGCAAGGATTTGCTCATGAAATTTGTCGGTCTCCCCATAACTCCTTGTGTTACTGTATGTTTTTATAAATGGCTCGGTGTAGGTTCATGTTAAGAGCCCTAGTGCTGCTCAGTCTACTTATTGCATGTCATTTATCTATATTGTTACATCACCTGTGCCTTTAAAACAACTTAAAGGTTCCCGAATTGGCAGAGCATTACTACCTTACCTCCACCTATGTAAAGTCTCTTCCTGTTATAGTTCTAGATTTTGGTCATTCTAGGAAGCATTTTGCTTTGATGTTATGGCAACAAGTGTTTTAGATCTGCTTTAGATTACTTAAGCAATAGCTGAAACCATGTTTGATTCTATTTTTCACCTTTCTTCACCAACCTTTAATTGCTATGAAAAATGAGTACCTGAGGGTTCTTTTGCAAAGTGGTTTTTTTTCCCCTTCTGTTACAAATAAAATTGTTAAAGTGGGGAAAAAAGATATCTTTTTTCTACAAAATTAATTATCAGACTTTTTGCCCAATTGAGTGAAATCATGTGACATGCATAAACACAATTCTCAGTTTTCTTTTATTAGTTAATTTTAAAAAGCCTACTGTGCAACATTTTACAACCTATTTAACATTCAGAAAATGTATTCCTTCAGTATTTGTTTGGTTTTTTACCTAATTTTTCTAATCCTTGTCTGTGATGCATGGCACATTTAGTCATCTACTACTCACATTTTTTAGATTCCTTCAAATGGGTGCTAAAAATCTGTGACAAATATTTAAAAACAGTCAAGACCTTGCATATAGAGGCAATTCAGTCTTCCAGTCATTTTTTTCAGTCTGTGGATCAATCTCTTTGGACACATAGCCCTGCCACAACTAAATGTGGTGCACTGGCTACTGAATAAAATTATTGCTATTTCATATTCATAAACAGGACAAGTTTTTGACTGGAAGTCAGTTTCATTATAAAGAACCTTATATAAAACTTCTGTTCCACAAAAACATTATGAACTTTAGCAAACAGGAACCATGTGACATGATAGAAGGTTTTTGCCAAAACAGGAAAAACATAATTCACTACCATGAAAGTCTGAAACAGTGACTAATATAATGTTTCTTAGCATCAAAGGTACATTTTTGGGAACGTTTCTAAAAAGAAATGGGAAATGAAAGGTATTTGCACTAAGATGTCGAGCTGACAGCCAAACACACATGGAATAACCTCTTTCTTCTAGGTAACTGAGGGGAAAAGTTAATTCAGGACAACTGTGTGCATGATTTTACATTTATCTATATTTCTGAATATTTTTTAATGCTTTCATTAGTATTTTTTTAAGTTTCTATTATATATATGACAACAGATTATGATTGTAACTGTATTCATGAAAAGATGCCAGGATTGTGCTATGAAGTGCATGAGTCATGTGCTCACTTTACTGTTTGTGCATTGATTTGGGAAAGAAAATCAAAGTTATTAAAAAAAAAAAAAAAAAGGGGTTTAGACAGCAAATCCTTTACCTTAGGGAGCAAGGACTCTGTCAAAAGAGCTCTCCTTTTTTTGCTCCATGTTCATGTGTCTGAGTCTAACCTTTGTGGCAGTGAAAACATGACTTCCCATCAAGGATTATTTTGAATTACTGTGACACAGAAGAACTTCATAACAAGGCATGAAGGCTTGCAGCCTCTGGGTACAGGTGTACTACACAAGAAAGAACATAATTGTCAACTGAGCTAGAGGCTTGTTTTCTTCTTAAACCCTGTGAGCATTCCTTGATCCAATTCAGGCTAAATAGGCCACTAGAAGACATCTGTTTCATCTAAGCTAGTACAGGTGAGCAGGTGAGGATGTCCAGAGTTAATAATTTCTGCAACACAATGTACACGTGTACGTGTGCACATCCACACTTATGGAACAGACCATTCTTCTCAAGGAGTCATATGAGCAAAGCTCACCTTAGCAAAATTGATGTGACAATTTGTTCTCTACTTTCCATAGCAGCTGAAACGTAGTCGAGGATTCCCAAAGAGTGGGATTTTATATTTTTGAAAATAGAGAAGAGTGCCTTTGAAAGGGATTAGAGAGAAAAGAACAGTGATCTAAAAGCAGGAGTATTTTCTATTCATTTTACAAAAGAATCTACAGAGTGCAGACTTCAGCTGCACTTCTGTCATTGGCAACTGCTACAAGGGTCACACTGAAAATGAGCCTTCCCACGTTTAGCAGTGAATGCAGAAGCCTAAAAGTGTAAAAAGCTAATGTGTATGTCTCAAACACTGATGGCCAGATTGCTGTGGAGCCAACCAAGGACTGTTGGTAGCAACAGCCAAGGATTGTTGACAATAATACACTGTGAGAAAGAACAGAATGTGTCTGGAGCAGGGGCCATACAGAGCTAGGACAACACTTTTCTGAGACAAACATCCTTGTTCTGGCTCCTGGAGACAAGCACAACACAGCACAGTGCAAGGGCAGAAGTGAGGTAGAGAAGTGGGCATGGACCACGTCAGGGTGAACAAGACCACTAAAGATCCCTGAAGCCTCCAACCTATTTCCAGAATGGTCTAAAGAACATAATATGCATGAGAACTGATTTGCATAGAAACTGAGAAATATCTCCAGGGTGGGGAAAACTTATCTATAAAAAGGTATCTCATTAAAGTCCAGGTGTTTGGGCACCACAGGGCTCAGGACACCCCAGCTGGCTCAATGCTGGAGCCAGCAGTGATATTTCTCCCTTTCTTCCTTTCTTTCTGTCTCCCCCTCTTTAATTTATCTGTCTCTCTTTTTTTCCTTTTTCCCTATTGCTTTATCCAAATCTCACAGCTGTGTGCATATATAGGCAGTCAGGGACTGACTTATACCAATTTCCATGCTGAGTGTGTAATTTACTAATAAAACTTTGTAATCTTTAGTGGACCCTTTGACTTTTATTGTACCTTTTGACTACAAGTATTTATGAACCTTGGATGCTCCCTTTCTCTTAAGGGTGGGACGTCACGCTAGGGACATACTGGAGTCACAAGGTGATGCCATAAATGATTAAAGAGAAAAAAAAACAATAGGAGAAAGGCTGTGGACCTCTTTTGCCCTGTTTGCTTGAGATTTAATGTTCCAAGGAACGTAGGGTGAAGTTGAGTGTGTATAATGGAGAAACTCCACAGCTTGTTAACTTTTGCCGTTGTAACCTGTCACCAAACTGAACACGGACAAACCCAGGAATCAAGTTAGGAAGCAGTAGAGTGTTCACTGCCATTTTGTTGTAAGACTAAGTAGAAGTGATTTTGAAGGAAAATGTTATAGTAGGATTTGTTTTTGAGAAGACAGGGATGGAAAAAGGCATATGTGTGACATGGGCCTCTCAGAAAACCTACTTGTGTTTTTATGTGGAGAATTGCTGCTGAACTATGTAGCCAAGTGGGATCTGGGCAGTATTGTCCCAGGGCTTCTATTTCCCACAGCAGAGAAGAAAAAAGCTGATTTATGGTTTTCAGATTATGTATTTTGTCAAAAAGCAATCAGTATAGATATTCTCATCCAAAATTAATGCTGAATATTGTATATTCATATTCTCAGACAAAATATTGTACTGTTATTACTTGACTGAAGTGTACTTTGCCCTCTTACCTTCTAAAATTGTTAAAATGAGTATTAAGACTGTCACAATTTACAAATACTTCTCTATTTCACTGGATAAAACTATTTCATTTTGAGAACCTTCAATTTGAGATAAATGCACTGATTACAATTTAAATGTCAATTATAAGGAGCCTTGTAGACATAATAAAGCAAACATTTACACTATGTTTGACACAAACATTGACAGCAGAATTGAACATTATCACAAATCAAATCAGTGACCTTCCTCCAATGCGTAATAAAGAAATCAAAAGTCCTTTCAGCCTCAAATGGTCAAAAGAAAATCAACAAGCAATTACTGCAAACATCCCAGTCATTGCATGACTCAGTGATTCATTCAGAGTCAGGCCAAGGAGACACACAATAAAACCCATCTGCTCCAAAATATCTTGTAGCTCAAGTTTAAATTACAGTTCTGCTTCTCGTGATGCCTTTCGCTATAAGAAGCTTCTTTCTCTGATGCTGTGTAGATGACTGTGTGAAACGATACCAATAACTAAGAAAAAGAGATTGAGACATGGAAAATTTAAGATCAGGAAACGCAACTGTTTAATTAAGTGTAGTTGCAGGACCACATTGCAAAAGGAGGCTCAGGATTAAAAAAAAAGGTAACACACGAAAGGGAGATTACTAATTATATTCGAAGGTTACAGAAAATGAAATTAAATTACTTCATCGAGGACAGCAATGGTGAATAAAATTGAGAAAATTCAAAGCAGTTGGTTCAGAGGTAAATTTAACAACCTACCAAGAGTGAACTTTATGAAATTACATTTTGAAACAGATGAAACTGCAACTGTATCTAAACTATAACTGGATGCTAAAGGAAGTATAACAGATATTAAAAAAAATCTTCTCTGCAAGTTTTAACTCAAAGTAAAGGCCAGATTCCACATATATTCATGCCTGACTTTGCTTTTGAAATTACACTCTCCTTGTCTTACCATTCATGATTTTTTTTAGCAAATTTCAGCACCACCTTCCTCTTATTCTCCTTATATCTCAGACTTTCTATCTGTTTACTTGGATTTTGTCCAAATTGACATTCTTTCACTTATACAGTTTTTAGATAACATTTATTTATATAATTGAATACATATATTTTACAGGTTGCTTTTAATTGTCATTACTGCTGAAGTTTTATACATGTGTGGTATCTTCATTCCTCTTTAATTTGACGTGTTTGAAGATCTGCTATCTGGAAGTCAAATAGTCAACACTAACCTTTAATATATTTAGGTGTTTACCTGCCATTGAATTCTAATATGACTTAGAGTGTAAGCATGTTTGTCATTCTTTAAAAAAAAAAAAATTGCAATAGCTACTAGAACTGACATATAATGATGAAACTGAATGTAGAGAATTCTTATTCTAAAGACCAGTAGCATGTAATATATACTGCATATTCCTCCCTTAAAAATTAGTTTTGAATTGTTAGAGTTTTATTATCTGTTTTGGAACATTTGAAAGACCCTCCTCCTTTTCCAGAGCATTTATTCAACCCTAGGGATCAAGGTCATCATGCAATGTCTTGTTTTGTTTTGTGAGTTTTGGTTTCTGCAGGGTTTTTGTTATTGTTGCTGTTGGTAGTGGTTGATTGGTTTTGGTTTTTAATATTTTTGGGATTTTTTGCTCTTCTGTGACTGTGAAGTGGAAGACTAGAATGAAGGTATTTTCATGATTTTCTCTCTATTTCATAGAATCAAATAATGACTTGGATTGAAAGGGACCTTAAAGAACCTTTAGTTCCAACACCCTGTCATGGGCAGGGACATCTTCAACTAGACCAGGTTGCTCAAAGTTCCATCCAGCCTTACCCTGAACACTTCCAGGGGTGGGGCATCCACAGCTTCTCTGGACAACCTGTGCCAGGACCCCACCACCGTCACAGAAAATCATTTCACCCAAATATTTAATCTAAATTTACTCGCCATTAGAATCATAGAATGATTTGGGTTGGAAGGGACCTTAAGGAACCTCTTTGCCATAATTTCTATGCATCATTTTATGTTCTAAATTTATTCTTCTTTCCTTGCCTATAGTAAGGGTGAAGAGAAATGCAAGATAGGGCCTAAGGTCTAGTCCATAGTTACATGTAATATATACTGTGTACTAGTCCTGACAATAAAAGAAATTGTGAACTCTCAGGCCAACTGCAAATGGCACAAGGGAAAACCATATTCTCTCTTGCCTACAGGATATAACAACCAAAAGTTATTACAAAACCTATGATTTGTCAGTATTGCTCATTTCTGCTTTGCGGTTACATTGAATGCCTATTTTACCATGAAGGGATAGAAATAAGAGAGCATAAAACTCTGTTGTATTATGTTTGAAAAATCATTATAAAATGAAGGCAAGCACTGATCTCTGGGGACACTTTTATAGGTGTAATTGAAGCTAAAATCTGCTGATCATAGGAACGAGGAATTACTGCAATATTTATATAAGTCTGTAGAAATAAAACTGACAGAGTTGTATATAAAATTGCTCAACCAATAAGGTACATTTGAAAATATGTTTTCTGAGAGCTCTTACCTCAGTTCTTTTCTCTGAGCTTCCTCCAACAAGATCATATTAAGCCTACAGGTATTTCACCTCAGAGTATCTAGAGAAAGCTCCAGCATACACAGCATGCACTCCTTTCTCACTGGCTTCGACTCCCTCTTGCTGTATTTTTAATCAGGCTGATTTACTTTAGCAGGCATATTTTCAAATATTCCATGAATTTCTAGGAAGCTATAAAAATAATCTATGCTACTGAGTTCAGTCTATCTAATAGGAACTTCTTCATCTTAACGGCACTTTTTGCCATTATCAATCATTACAAACTCTGCCAAGCCACGGAAATATAGATTTAAAATTTGCGAGTTTCTCCACTTGTGAAGCAATTCAGAGACAATACTATCTAACAATCCATTTCAAAAATCCAGGGCACTTTAGAACATGTCCTGTTATTGTATTTAAATTTTAATTTATCTGCATCGAAATTGTGGCTAGGTTTAAAACAATCCATAAAGACCAGAGTGCAAGATTTTCTCAGATTTGAATTTTGCCTGCAGTGAATTTTTAAATGGTTGTGTCATGTGTGTTCATCCTGTAAATAAAATATAGTCAGGAATGCTAGGAAACAAAGTAGACATGCTTATATTGTGCTGAGGGCTTGAGAAACAAATAGAAACTATTACATTATTGATTAATTTGAAATCAATCCAGTTCTGCTGTGGTCATTATATCATTTAATTACTCCAAGACTGGTAAACTAGTAAAATAGACTGACCTCCAAATCACTTTCCTATGGTGTGCTTGTTTTCTTGTTTTTGCCATGATAAATGTTCAATCAGAAACTCTTGCTACAATTTACAGAGGGTTTTTTTTTTTCGGCTGATGAGAGTCCAGGTAGCAAACACTGCTTTGCACAACTACTGCTCTGGCTAAGTCTTATCTTAGTGAACATAATTTTGGAATTTATAAAGTCCTACATAGTCTGTGATTCTATGTGCCTCAGGTTTGATTTCTAAAGTTCGCTTGAAACCTTTTGTTTTTGGCATATTAGACTTGACAACAGCCTGAAAGACAGAATATTTGTAATATTTGTGGATATGTTTCAGAGTATTCAGCCTGAGCTGCTCTATGCTGGTGGATATATATGCACAGTAATATAAACACCTTGTGCATATAATTTTACAAAGACTATACATATGTATATTATATCTATACATATATATAAATATACCTGGGAATGTATATTATATATGCATATGTCTTTGTATCAGTTAGAAAATTGGAGATTTTTATGGAGTGTTTGAAAAATTAATAAGTTCAGCCACTGTCACCAAATCAACACTTGATTGACAGTCATTGATGTCACACAGCTAATGGTGGGCTCTTAATCACTTTCAGTTGTCAACAAAACATGTTCAAAAGAGTCAGTCCTCAACACTTACAGCCTGAATGAGCTTCGAGTATCCAGCTCCAGGGAGCTGACACTGAGTAATCTGTGCTGATGGTCCTTGTTTTCTTGGTCAGTGAGGTCCCCTCATCCACCCCTTTGTGCTCCTCATCCCATCCCCAGAAGACAAGAGGGTTGTCACATCTGCTCTTGACATAATGCATCTTATTTTTGGGACCAGGGTTTGCTCTTTTTTTTGCCAGAAATCTTTCTTGCTTGTTCTGGTTCTATCAGTACCTGTCCTGTTCATCCTGCAGTGCTGTTTTGGTTTCATCACACACCTTTACTGACTGCTGTAAACCCTTAGCTCTTGCCTTGCAGATTTTACTGCTTGAACATATTCTCCTGCACCACAGTTGTGCAGTTACACAAATCTCCATTTGTCTCTTTGTAATGATGCCTTTTTCTCCTGGTTTCAGGAATGAACACTAGACACGGTAGGAGGTTAGAGGGTTGAGGGTCATTTACCTCAGTATTTTAATAGGATCCTGTTCTGATACATCACATCATGAAGCCCACCATGCATGCACGCTCTTCTCCCTTCTTCTTGTCTCCTTCTCTTCTTTTCTTCTGTTCTTCTGTATCTTCTGTATCTTCTTCTTCTTCTTCTTCTTCTTCTTCTTCTTCTTCTTCTTCTTCTTCTTCCTCTTCTTCTTCTTCTTCTTCTTCTTCTTCTTCTTCTTCTTCTTCTTCTGTATCCTTTCTTCTTCTTTTTCTTCTCCTGCTGTATTCCCCCATCCCACTCAGGCACACAACTTATAGACCTAATCTCCCTGGGGGGCCAATAAGTTTACAGAACATGTTTTACTGAGAGGAGCCATGGCTTCTGAAGATAGTAGAATGTTTGGTCTCCTAGCTCTACAGGACCTTGGAGCTATGCTGAGTTATCAGAGAAGTACAAGTATGCATGCTAATACTTGTGGATACACAGAACTGTGTAAAAGGTATAAAAAGAAATAGCAAAAAATCCTTTTGGCATCTGTAACTATTTATTTTTTATATAATCATGTTTAGGTGCATACACAAAATTCTGTTAGCATTCTTACAATGCTATAGAATTCTGATATGCAGTCACAGATTACCCTACTTTAACATGCTTCTGTTGAAGACAAACATATCTAATATACCTCACTTGATTTCAAACCTTATGGGTGCCACAGGTGCTTCTGCTACATTATCCCAGGAGAAACTCTGCTTTATATGAAATTTGGGATCCTATCTCAGAAATGTAGTGAGCCCTGCAGGGCTGGCTGAACAAGATGCTTATTTGTAACTGGTTTTAAATGTCAATAAACCAGGCTTTGCTTGTTTTCTCTTAATTTAACCTTTACTTGGCAGTATTGTGAGACAAAACATAATTGTATTTTATTAGATAGAAATTTCATAAATGAAACCAGTTATACATGAGTGATATTTACTTCTGTAGCTTCAGGGGTTTGGGCTGAATGCAGAACAAGATGTTGACAGGAGAACTTCTGATAAGCAAATTCAGTTAAAGGACTTGCAAATAAATATGTACAAAAAATCTATTGCCCATCCAAGGAGAGAAAAAAAAAAATACTTGTTTGCAACCTTTTAAAACAAAATGGTGAAACAAAATTAAATTCCAATAGCCCTTTTGCAAAGTCTGGACAAGATGCAATGACTGTATGGAAAGGGAAAGAAGATGGTGAGCGGGAATACTTCCACTGTGGTCAAGATAGCTGGGTGTCCTGGGATCTAGACCAAGCAACTGGATAATAGATGAGATAAAGCCATTTCACTCCTCAGCCCAGTACCTAAACTACTTAAGGCTTAGAGGAAAGGCCTAGGATAGCTTCTTCTGTTTTCTCGGATTGCTAGTTCATAGAATTTCTTCTGGTATTTATATAAATATATTCATGTATATAATACAGAGATAATTCAGGTAAACCAGAACTCCTAAAGTTCAGTGAAGGGATAACACACCTGGGAACATAAAAAGACTGAATAAAAACCTAACAATCTGCAGTATCCAAAGCAAAAAAACTTATGGCAAAAAACCAAACAAATAAAATAAAAAAATTCAGCATGAGTGGTGTTTTTCTGTAAGTGCATTTTAGCCTCAGATGAAAGAGCAACATAAAACCATGCAGATAGCGTTATTATGAATGCTGAAGAGGTCATACAGTTATGCTACAGCACTGTTGTGGTGAAGATAATAGGCCCTGATGTGAAGTGGCATATTTAAAATTAAGCACACTGCCTCACGAGTGTCACTTCAGGGCTTCCCGAGTGAGGATGGCTCCCTTTCAGTGGATCAGGAACTCAGATGACACACATAATAGCCTTTGTTCTCTCTTCAGCAGACCCAGAAACAGTATTGAACTTGCTTCAGTGTGTTCCTGTTCACGTGCCAGGATACACTTCTACCATAATGAAAACTATGTGATTTTAGTGGGAATGATTAATGGAATTCTCTGTTGCAAATTCCTGCTATGAAACTGTCTGGCATAGTAAGAGTGGCAGAAACCCTAAGAGCTCAGATTTTCCTCCTGAAACATCTGCTATGAATGGAGTTTGGGGAGGGAATGGATGAAAGGAGAAATGTAGAGTTCATTGTTAAAAGTAAAACTATGTGGAGACAGTTTTTGACCTAAAGCAAGTATTATGTCAGCATACTTAGTCCAGAGTGTTTTCCACAAAAGGAGTATAATATTTAAATAGAAAAGAAAAATTCAGAACCTTTTCCCTGATGTGGCTTTGCCTTCATTCATATTCTGCACTCAGGGAACTTGCTTGTGCTATTCAAACCCTCACAGTTTAACTAAAGGCTCAGGAGAGAAAGTTCAGCAACTCTGTTCAGCTCAGATAAGCACTGTAGAGCCTAACTTCCTATGCGAACCTGATTAAGATGTTACAGGCATGCAGAAATCCACTCTGTGCCTTCACCACCTCATGCTTCTTTGTTCTTCCTGACACCTGAGCAAGGCTCTGGCACAATGCAGCCATCCTTCTGTCCTGTCCCTTGGCCATTCATTGCATAAAATCCCTGCAGTCATTCCCTGCTGATGGCAGACCATTCTCCAAATCACTTTCATTTGAAGAAAAGTTTTTGTGTCTCATTGGCTGTAACAATGTCAGCACTGGTTTTACATGTTTACTTTTAGATTTTCCTGATTACTGAACATTGTCCTGACTTTAATGCATCAAAATTTAACATTTAACCCTGCATGAAAGATGCCATTCTCAAGCATGTGTGTTTCAGATATTTTTCTCCTTTGATGTTACAGTTCAGCCACCATCTCTCAGAGTCAGCAAATAGGTTAAAATCAATCTTTCCAAAATGTGTCACAATGCAGTGTTTCTTTTGGGTACTGTTTGTGGCTGTTGATTAACTTGTCAGTTAAGTCTTGCTTGAATGATGCACAATTTTACCTGTGTAGCTGTGTTAGCTTACATACATAATACCACTAAAGGAGGTTAACATTTGCCTCTTTATCTTGTGTTACAATTTGCTGATTAATTTACTTGAGTACTCCAGGACCAACTGAAATGCCAACTTCTTTCCAGCTCACTCATCTGTTGGTTGATCTGTTTCTTTCCTTATTGGACACATGGAGGAGTGACCTGTGGAAAAGGGTGAAATCCTCTTGGTCCTTCATCAGTCAACTCAATTTTTTTTATACCTCTCTAGAGAAGAACTCCTGGGCCACATAATGTTGCATATGTATTGTCTGTCAGAGTACTTGACAGTACCATGGGTACACTGCAAATATCTTGCTGTGATTTACTACTGGCCTGGAATACTAATGTATAAAAAACTACCATATTTGTTGGCCAAAAAATATGCTCTAGTAAAAAAAAAAAAAAAGAAAAAAATTCTATGAATTTAAGGTCTGTTTTTTATTGCGCTTCTAAATAAACAAAGAGATAACATAACTGGAATTCAGCTTGCACACTTAAAGATTGAACTGAATGCCAAAATTAGTCCTTTGTGGTTGTTCACGGGCCAAATGAGTGGATATATAACAGAATCTGCCAGTTATGACTTCAAAAAGCAGGTTGTACATGATAAAGAGCAGAGTATGAAAAATGTATCTATCAAATCTATTATTGTATCTGGATTTGATATCAGTCTTGCATAGAATAATCTTTGATTGATAGTGTTATTTAGAAATACAGTAAAAAGCAATACAATGTTCAGTATCTCTTATTGTCACACACTTGTCAGCCTGTTTATATCTTATACTTTGTATTTCTTTCATTTATAGATTTTAAATGATTATAAGGCTAAAATGAAGTCATTAAAATGACAATGCCTTCAAAGGACTCAATTTTTCCATTCTTATTCATAACAATTAGCAACTTATCCCATGGTTAATCCATTTACTTTAAATAGTGGGTATCAAGAATATAAATGCTGCACAGAAAGTATAATCAGGAAAAAGATGATACAAATTTAAAGGAACCCCATCAAAGCAAAAATATGATCGGTTTTATTTCAACAGCTAGAAAAATGCAAATATAAATCTAAATCTATGCAAAAATTTGTGTTCCCACCCCACTGAAAAATCTACATTTAACTCTTTACTGGCACTGAATGTCCGTTACATTTTGGCAGGATTTCTAGACAGAGTTCTGTTTCTGCAAGAATGACAGTATTCCTTTTGACTACAGCACGGTTTGGATCAAGCAACCTTACCCAATTTGCATTTAATGATTGTACTTGTGTGGTGTGAATATGGCCCTGGTCAAAAATCTCCTGTTGTATTAAAATTAAGGGAGAGAAAATGTCAAGAATGGTGATTTTTAGCCAGAAAAGGCTGTTTGTAATGCTGCTAGTCTTGGGATTGTGTTTGTTTTTAAAACCTTGTTTCAAAACATAAAAAGAAGACTAAATTAGTTACAATGGGAAAGCATTACAAGAAAGCAGTTTGGAATTAAAATGAAATTTTCTTTCAATCTTGAGATAAATTTGTCTGTCTATGCAAGAAAGTTTTGGTAAAGACTGGGTTCTTTTCCTTGTTGTAATTGCTCTGGAGAGCAATTCTACTCGCCTTGATTTTAGAAACTGTAAGATGTAGAGATTCAAAGAGTCCTTTGTCATTCTTGTTATTCTTTTTAATAGTGTAATTCTTTTTAATAGTGCCATTTTGAACTAGGAGATCTGTGTGGTCTGTGTAGTACAGCATGTATGTGCTACTTGCATGAATGTAAGAGGAATGAGTGATCTACCTACAGTTTTCCCTTGTTTCACAGGAAATAAAATTTCATCCTTAAACAAGCTCTTTGGAAAAAGTGGGAAATACCATGAAAATCAAGAAGCTAGTGACTCACAGAATGTAAATACAGAGTCTATTTGATCTTGTGTACTTCATCTATCACAAAATATGTAGCTGAAGACATGAAAAGGGACCTAAGGTATTTATAAGAAAGGGAATCTTCAAAATGTCTTCAATATGGTTTTTGGAATTCTTAATTCCTTTGTAAAACAGCGTCAAGTCCTATGCAAAAACCCCCAAAATAAAACAAAAACCACCACCACCACCAAATCCCAACCCACAAAGCAACAAACCAAACACCAGAAGAACCCCCAACGTGATCTTTTTTACTATATGTCTACAATGATATACTCTTATTTTAGATCTAGTACCCTCTGAGACGGTGAAATTAAATAGAGCTATTTCTATGTCTGATCAAGATGGCTTCACATTTTGCTTGACTTTAAAGCCTCTAAAATACTCTTAAACAGCCGCAAAAAGCTTGGCATTGATCTGCAACTCTTGCTGGTATGTTTTTCCTAATAAAAAACCTTGTTGCTGTGAAGGATTACATACATCAGGGGTTATGACATCAATCCTACTTAAAATCCTATTTAAAAATTTAAAAATTTTATGTGGCAGAAGAGACACTGCAATTAGTGATAAATAATTTGGCATGCAAAGGATGGATCAACAGGCAATAGGTGATTCTTTGAATATTTCTTTGAATTTTCTTTGTGATACATCCACAAAGGCCATCGTTTCACCCTGTTAAGCTAGGAGATGTGGGAATTAGGTCTTGAAGGGATAAGCAGTTGAAATAAATTTGTAAGATGTGTCAGTTGTCTCAGGAATTCTGCAAAGTTCTTTGGTGAAGGAAAACATTTTTTTGTAGCAGATTATTTCTGAAAACATTACAACAGAATTATCATAATCAGACATGTATAGCACATAGATTTAGGTTCAAAGGAATCTCTTTTGAATTTATTATTTTTGAACCAGAGTTGGAGACTTGCTGCACTGGTGGCTAAGTAGATAACAGAATAATCCAAATCCATCACTGGCCCCAGTCTAAGTAGTCACCCATTTTTTAAGTGCACTCTATTGGAATTAGGGACTGATATTCCTTCACTCTAGATGTACACTTCCAGTGTGAAAATCATGGACTGGTAAAGACAGGAAAGAAATATAGGGAGCTGACTTGCCCAGAGTATTGAAAAAGAAGAAAAAGTAACTTCTTTCCCAATGTACAATCTGATAATTGCCCTCCTGACAGACAAGAATTTCTCCATGGAAAATTAGTGAAATGACTGCAAGTAAAGGAAGGAAGATTCATATTTCTGACTTCTGAATACTTCATGTAGACTTTCAACTTACCCAGCTGGTTTCCTACATTTATTTTTTCTGATCAGTATAGATTTTGTTTCAGGGAGTCTGATACAAAGTGAAACACTAACATTTTCATGGTTATCTAATTAATTTGGTCTCTAGAGCTGATGAAAAGGCTCTTGGGAATGCATTGGAGAGAAGGAGTTACCCTCCAGCTTGCTGGAATCAAAAAGTATGAGATAATATGTACCAAGCTTAGACATCTTGTGCATTAATTCTGTAGCATCTTTGAGTGGGATATGCCACTTTCATCGTCATGGTTGTTACCAAAGGTCAGTAAAAGATTTGTGGAGACTGTCCCACTGATCTGGCCAGGAGTTCTCTCACATGAAATCAAAGGTTGCACAGTCCAGACTGAAGCTGAGAAAATGTAAACATAATTATTTAATAGACAGTGTGTTGGTTTATAGAAAGGAAATGAGACAGTCATGGGTGGGGGAGGGATGACAATGAACAGCCCCTTGTTTTTATCTCCTACAGATTAGATAATCTGGGAACAAAGTCTCCTCTTTTGGTGTTTGGATTCCTTGAATTGAAGCAGTGAGAGGAATACAAAATGCAAACATATCTACAATTTTTTTAAGATTTCAAGCAGAACAGCAAAAATGCATTTCCAGCTGAAATGAACAAGTCGGTCAGGTAGAAAAAGCTTTTGGGTACAAATTGACAGAAACATCAGAAAGCTGTTAGGTTTTTTTGCCTACTAACTCTTCCCTCATTAGCTGATAATGATGACTGAAAAAAAGTAAAAACAACACCAAGTGAAGTCCCAGGGGTACCGATTTTTCTTTTTGCTTGATGGTATATGCCCCTGCTTAGGTTAGAATTATTTATACTTAAAACAGTACGGGTAATTTGTCTTAAAACCAAGCACAGAGGGAAAACTGGAGGAACTGATAGAGTAGCAAAAAAGACAAGCAGAAGTAGAGCTACACTTTGCTGCTTTGGAACAGTGGTGCCTCTTTGGGCACTGTAGGCTCCAGCAGAACTTCAGAGCAGGTGGAATTCATCAAGACTAGCAAACTAAGGAGGTCACCATCAGTGCTGAGAATCTCAGTGTATCTGCTATCCCTCAAAGGTATGGAGTGCCATATCCAGATAGAGGTATCTGTCAGCTCTCAGACTTTCTGATTTATCTGTATTCTTTTTAACAAAATTCTTATTGTTTGACAACGAGCAACAAATATTAAGCTCAAGGAACATGTGACATCATCTAAGATCTAAACTTGAGAGTGCTTCACAGTTGCAGTTCAGAGCAGGACACAGCATCACAACCACTTTCATGACACAAAAATGAAACCTCTGGTAGTCATGTACACAGGTAAGTTGTCTGTAATCATTGTCTGCATGTTTTGTCTCAATGGATCAGAAAGTTTCTCTCATCTGCCTGTATGAGTCAGTAGATGTTTGGCAAATCAGTATTTTCACTTATATTCCTCTAGTGTAAGTCAAAGACATTAATGGTGAGTAGTTTGTCCCAGAAACACTGGGAACTCGAAGAGATAAAATATATATCTACTTCTCTTTGGTCTCTTTAGGACACCACTGAGAGAAATAGTGCTGTGCCATGCCATGGGAGTAGATGTAAAGAATTACCGTGTTGAAAAGTACGTTTTTAGATTTCATTCACTGATTCATCTGCCATTACTGTTGGTGAAGTGAAAATGCCAGCAGGAGTTCTTGCCAGGCCCAGAAGAACTGTACATGAAGCAGCCATCAGCTTCCAGAGGAGATGTCTAGCTCTACTCAGGACCATGCCCAGATCCCTAGCATGGTTTTTAACTATTTTTTCATCCTTTTAGTTAGTCAAAACCCTGTTGACTTCTTCTGCCCTTCTTGATACCTAGCAACGCTTTCCAGACATATTTTGTTTTGACTACTGAAATACAGGCTATGAAAATGATTCTGAATATGAAGTAGAAGTTTTACTTTGTACACAGTAAACTACGTACCTTCTCAAGAGGCTGCAAACACAGTCATGAGAAGATTAAATCATCCTCTGACATCCAGCCAGCTTCCAAGCTGAACTTAGGGAAGCAGAAACTGAGAAGTTCCTTTAATGCTACAAAAAATAGTGAGGGACTTATTAATGGAGAGCTGTTTCTGTAAGAAGTGGAAGGTTTGGATACTCTCTTGTACATGGATTCAAAACATTGCAATATTCAACTCAAGTCAGTGCTAAGCAAGAAAAAAGAAAAAAAAAAGAAAAGAAAAAAAAGTATTCCTGTTAAAAAAATTACATATGGTGTTTCCCTAGGATACAGGAAACCCTCTTTACAATCCTGAATGAAATGGATAAGTACCAACTGCAATCCAGTTTTTAAAATGGGGAATTTAAAAACAAAATCCTTTAGTGTTTATTCTACCTTTCACTGTCAACATGTTCAAAATGTTGTATAAAATATCAAGTGTTTCCTGCATGCCCCATAACAATGGTCAAGGGTCTAATCAAGGCTCTAAGAGCATGTACTTCAAATTTAGCTGACTAAAAGTTGTGTGCTGCAGTGCTTAGATACTTTCATGGGTGTACCTTGAGGTTTAAGGCACAGAGAAGCATAAAATTCTTAGACCTATTCTTGACCAAGGTTATAATCAACTGCCTGGGTTGGGAGAACATGCCATTTTACTTTATAGGTTTTTAGAGATGTTTGCTGGATTTTTTTGTTGTTGTTGTTCACTTCTGGGTTTTATTATTGTTCAGCACAATTCTGATCTTTATTAGACCATTCTGTTAAATTGTCTTTCTGAATTCCCTAGCTCTTAACAAACAACTGCCCTTCTTAAAATATTTTTCCAGTGCTGTGGATATTGCATCTTCTCCCTGCTGTGCTGTATTGAATTGCTTTTTTGATTTACTAATGGTCTACATTAGTTCAGAAATTCCCTTTGGTGTTGGTGACTGGAACGAAGCAGCACACCAGCAGAGATATATCATAGTATATATACATACATATATATATATATGCTTGAAATTCATGCTTTAAATCAATAAGGAGGCAGTAGAACTAACGATGATGGTTATATAACTTAATGCTGCACCATGAGAAAAATAATAGCTTTAAAACACTTTTTCCAATGCCCATCTATGATCTGAAGATGACTGTTTATTACTAACAGCACCTGATTCCTCACTGTGAAGAAAGTACTTAAACATGTGGGGCTTACTGATATAAATGAGCAGTATTTGTCTACAAGTGAAAAGTTCAGCCTGTAATTACCCCTAATTCACATCTGCAAGGAGCTCTAATACCAGTGTCTTAGAAAGAGGCAGAGAGAATGCGACTTTCCCTTTCTTCTCACGGCTCCAGTTTGAAAACAAAATGCTTGTTGACCATACAGACTTGACCCATGCACAGATCAGTGCCTGGAAATCTCTCAGTGGGTCTGTACCCTGGTATGTGCATAGACACAGTATCTTCCTTAATGGAAAGGCTCCCCAGGACACAGGAACAATCTGTTCTGATAGGCAGAAACTCAACAGGCCTGGCAGAACCCTGCCTTGATTCACTATGAACATCTTGACTGTGCTCGTAGACAAAAGGAGTTCTAGAAAAGCTGAAAGACAGGAGAAACTATCCAGATAGAAAACAGTCATATTACCAGGGCATGCAGCTATGGGATTGTGAAAACCACAGCTCAGCTGGGCATGACCACCTCTCCTATTAGCAAAGACTGAGAAAATTTAGATTGTTGAGCCTGGAAAAGGGAAGGCCTCAGGATGATCTAATTGCAGCCTTGCAGTACCTACCTGAAAGGAACTTACAGGAAATATGGAGAGAGATTATTTACAAGGGCCTGGAGTGACAGGACAAGGGACAATGGCTTCAAACTGAAAGAGGCTAGATTTCGCTTACATATTAAGAAGAAATTCTTTAACTATGAAGGGTGGTAAGGCACTGGATGCCCCACCCCTGGAAATGTTCAAGGCCAGGTCAGACAAGGCTCTGAGCAACCTGGTCTAGTGGAAGGTGTCCCCACCTTTGGCAGAGAGGTTTTGAATGAGATGATCCTCCAGGTCCCTTCCAAACCAAACCATTCTATGATTCTATTATACTGGTGACACAAAAGAGATTTCTTTGGGTCTGTTGACAGCAAATGTGTATGTGTATTGAAAAATGAGGGAACCAAAAAGTTCAAGGTGTCTTTTTTAACTTTCTAATTAGAGTCAGGGCTTGCTCTCAGGCTCCCTGGTGCGTGTCCTTAGTGGCAGAGCCTGGGAGAATGAAGTGCTGCCCATTCTGTGAGGGACAGCTGGACTCGTTCAGACCAAGGAAGAGATGGCTTAGAGGGAGCTTGCAGCTGCCTTCGCTGCCTGGAGCGTTGTGGGTTGTTACAGCAAAGATGAGGTCAGAAACATTCAGAAAAATGAAACAGTAGTTAGAGAGTAAGTTCTATGAGATGAGCGGCTGAGGGAGCTGGGGGTGTTTAGCCTGGAGAAAAGGAGGCTCAGGGGAGACCTTCTCACTCCCTACAACTCCCTGAAAGGAGGGTACAGCTAGGTGGGGATTGGTCTCTTCTCCCAGGCAAGCTGTGACAGGACAAGAGGACATGGCCTCAGCCTGCACCAGAGGAGGTTCAGGTTGGAATCAGGAGGGATTTCTTCATGGAAGGGGTTGTTAGACATTGGACTGGGCTTCTCAGGCACGTGGCAGAGTCACCATCCCTAGAGGTGTTCAAGAAATGCCTGGACATGGCACTTAATACTCTGATCTACTTGACAAAGTGGTGACCAGTCGAAGGTTGGGCTCGATGATCTCAGAGACCTTTTCCAGTCTAAATAATTCTGTGCTTCTGTGACTCCAGAGGTTCACACAGGCTCATAAGAGCAGACAAGCACAAGCTGAACATGGGAAATTCCAGGTATGAGAATACATTTTCTTTCTCTGTGAGTCACAGGACACCCAGAAATACTGTGAGGTCTCCATTACTGAACAGTCAGGATTCAGCTGGACAAAATGACCTAGAGCAACCTGCTCTCAGTTTGTAGTTGATCCCGCTTTGAGAACAAGGTAGGGGAAAATAACCTTCAGAGGTCCCCTGAAACCTAAATTTAAGATGTCACCTTTTATGCTCACTCCTACTGAATGATTCTTATGGGGATGCCTCCTGCTTTTACAAAAATCTGGCAAATATAACATAGTGGACATTACTGAAATGGCTTTATGGCTTGAAGGGTTTCAGGCACAGGATTTTCTCTATCCATGCAAGAATCCTAGTTTCTGGCTAACCCGAAGCAAAATTTCATCAATCATTTTCAAAACGAATAAGTTTTCAGGCAACTTTTGAAGTTTTATTGGTTTGTAGATGGGATTAGAATCATCGAGAAGGAGACATGACACACATCTCTTTTGCATCTTAAATGAGCATGTAAATGTGCTATTAAGTAAAAGCTTTTCTGTGACTGTGACTGGGAAAATGTAACAGAACCTAAAGCCATAATGTAGAAATCTGATCTTTTTTAATCTTTTTTGACATATCTCTTCCTTTACTATTTTGTTTTGCTGGCTTTAGACATCTGCTTGTGTTTATTTTGGTTTCTTTCTGGTCCATTTCAGAGAGCCAAACTCTACCCAGACCTTACACTGATGGGAATAGCTTAACCCAAATTCTGGATCTGCTGCAGAATTCAGACTCTTCAAAAATCCAAAATAATTCAGAAGGCTACATAATCCTGAGTGTTATAATTTTTTAGAGATAATTTCATAGAATCAAAGAATGGTTCAGGATAGAAGGGACATTAAAGATCAACTCGTTCCACATCCCTGCCATGGGATTTCACTGGACCAGGTTGCTCAGAGCCCCATCCAACCTGACCTTGAACACTTCCAGGGATGGGGCAGCCACAACTTCTCTGGGCAACCTGTGCCAGGGCCTCACCACCCTAACAGGGAAGAAATATGGGAATATAATAGTTGAGCTTTGATTCAATCTGCAGTGAATGAATGAAGTATATAATGTATACATTTGAAATTACCTTGTGATTTTTTTCCACCTAAATAGAGACACATATGAGGTGCAATGATTACTGTACAGAAATGACAAAAGTCAGTGAAATTCATGGGCCTTTTTTGCAGTTTTGAAGTCCTTTCTACGTAACTGTAGCTGAGAATATAAAATATGAGTAAGAACAACTGATTAATTATGGAAGAGAGAAACCTACCTCTCATACAGGTTAGAAGCTGCAGTATCAACCTGTATTTTAGTCAATTATCTGTGTTAATAAAGATAACTTCTTCAAATAAAAATGCTCCTTTATTATGGATGGGATACACCAGAGTCCTGAAAGCTATTTCAACATGCTTTAACCTCGAAATTTTTGAAGAGATGATTTAATATGAAAGAACTGGTGAAATTTAACCTTGCCACTACAATATTTTGGGTGTATATGATGTAAATTAGAACATTCTAATACACTGCACTGTTTCTCCCCTATAACGTAAGAAAAATACATAAGTGTAGAGCAAATTTGTTTTTCATCAAAACAACAGATTGCATAATGGTGTAGTACCTCATAATAGATTTTTTTTATTTTATGCTTGAATAAATACAAATTAGATGATAACACTTTATTTTAATGATACACTGATTAATACTGAATTACAATAAAACCTCCATGAAAGTGCATATGACATTTCCATTAATAGCAATTGAATTTGTTATTATTACTGTTATTATAATGAACAGCAAATCAAATTACTGGTGATAGAACACTTAAACTATATTGCTGCTGTTTCAGGAAAAACAGAATTTTAACTCTCAAAACTTGCTCTAATCACACCCGAGGGGATCATTGTTGTATGAATTATTATGTTTAAATAACCAGAAATATTAAAACCAGAAAGTTGTGTGATCAGGATAATTTTAAACCTTAATTTTAAGGAGTCACATAATTTTATTAACACAATTTCATCTTACTAATAGGTGAATGCAGAGACTTATGATAAAGTCTATAAAACACTTCATTAAAATGTAACTTCCGAACTACGAGATATTTGACCAGTAAAAAATCTGTTTCAAAGACATTTCTACAATCATACATTTAATTCTGATAGCTAATAGCAGCCAATGTATGAGATAAAGTCAAAAATACGTTCTGCTCAGAATTCAAACTCCACTGAACACTTTAAAAAGGTCTTGTATTAAAAATTTCTTTGAGGCATCTGCAGTGTATGTTTCTAGTAATGAGCACTTTAGTGTTCCTTGGCCATAGTCTGAATGCCCTTCTCATGATTCATATTTGAAGTTTTCTCACAATTCTTTTTCATTTCCTTTTCACGGGTAGGAGCTTAATTCTGTATTCTAATCCAAATTCAATTCAAGCAGTTGTAGATATTGAGGATAAATTTTCATCCCATCCATAGCTCTACATGCAAAGTACAAATAAATAGGTTCTATTTCAAATGTGTTTTGTAGGGAGAAAACCAAACTACATCTTGTTGTTGCAGCATGTTAACACGTGTCACAATGCATGTGCTAAATTATTGGGTGCATAAACATCTGGGCTGTTGTAGTCACTTCAGGAAAAGAGGAGTCAGTTCTGGGCTAAGAATTGACTTGACACATTCACTCCATAAACTATAATATTCTGCAAGCAGGGACTCATGCCCCAAATCTGATTTGAAAGATTTTACATCCTTAGAGGCTCTTTAAGGGCACTTTTTGGAGCACTTTATTCAAATGGCACTTATCCACTTCTTTGAAAGTGAAACTCAGACTAAACAAACAGGTGAATGACTGTCATTCATTTCAAATGCAAAAGAATTTCAAAAGCCCATTTCAAGAATTAGCCTGTGGGGAACACACAGCAGTTTGTCCCTTCCCTGAAATGGATTTTTCCTTTTATAAGTCACCCAGTAGGCACAGTTTTTGATTTTAAAATACTCTCTATAAAATACCCCTGCAGACGTTACTTGGACTAACTGCAATCATTTCAGATTCTGTGAAGCAGTGGGGAAACGTGCTCATCTCACCACTGTGCAGTCTGCAGGATTTCATTTGGAAGGAACCCTGTCGAGGCAGTTGTTTTCTTTCTTCAGTAGCTGCACGAGGCAGAAACAAGCAATGTCTGTTCAGCACTGACCCATCAAGTCTGATTTGATGGGTCAGAGTTCTTCAAGGAAGTTGGAACTGAACTGATCACATCTCTAGTTAAATTTCCTAGCGTTCAAGTCTGGAGAGAACTGAATTATTGGCTTTATAGTTTACTGACAGAACGCCCCTTTTTTTTTTTTTCACTTTGCTGAACACACAAATTATTTCTGCTTACCATTTTGAAGCTAAATTGAAACCTATCATAGAGAAACTAAAATAGAGTTCTCAAATAGACCTCTATAGAATAAACAACTAAAAATATGCCCATACATTCCTAAATCAAATAATAAGAACAACGTTTTGTATTCGTTTTCAGAAGGAACAACAGCATAGTGTTTATCCCCAGTCCTTCAGAGGGAGGACTTGCATATTTGTAGCACACTTCCAGATTACAATTAGCACTTGCTCAGTGGCTGAACGTGAGCTTGCAAGATTATGAAGTGAGGCAAATGAAAGTGAAATATTTATAGGAAAAACATTTATTTAAAATGTACAGTCTTAAAGGATGCTTTAAGGAATTATATACTTGCCTTGCTGCTGATTTCTGTCTCTTCAGGCCGTCCTTTTCACACCTTTTCCGTTTATAAAAGAATGATGGTTTTGCACACCTTTCTGACAACTGTTTAACAATGAAAGATGCTTATTAAGTCTTGGGAATTGTGTATTATAGCTGAGAGTTGTAAAGAACAACTCAGACTAGTCCCAGTCATGGATGATTTTGCTATCCTCTTTCTTTTGGTTATATTTAATAATATAATCTCATTATTATATAACCTCGTTATAGCCTTCTGCCTCATTATTAAATTTATACATCAAAAGAATTATTGCCAGTAACATGGATTTTTTTTTTCCTTTCCTAATGAAAGAGGTATCTCCCAGGCTTCTATATAAAAGTCTTTTATAACAGTGGATATATTTCCTTCTACAGGAATTTACGTTACCTGAAGAGCCAGTAACAGAATTTTACAGATGAGTAAAAAAACCTGCATGTGGAAATCTGACATCAAAAGGAGAGGTTTATTAAACATTATGAGGCCAAATATAATGAGCTATTGTCACTATGTACATCTGAAATTCATGATAACTTTCAAACAGTGCTGTTCTATTTTATTATTCACCAGTTGTAACCAATGAATTGAAAATTAAGGCCAGACATTAAAATACATAAAGGTATATATTTAAAGTACAGCATAGTCACTTTCAATCTTCTCTAATGTAGATTCTGAAAAGACAATTTAAAAATACCATATGTAAAATATATTCATTTGTTTCCTTCATTCATTTTCATAAAACCGTTAAAAATATCTTCTTAGCTATATGGCTCTTGAATAAAATGGACAATTATTTATGAAAAATTCTACTGAGTGTATTATAAAGACTTTTCCAAATAAACCACAAAAACAAATGATAAGGAGATGAAGATATGCCCCTAGATCAGCAGAGAACAAGCATAGAAATAAATTGAGATTCTTTTGCAAGTCTCATAACCGAAATTAAAGGAAATACTTCAACATAAGGAATCACCTGTTATTGAAAGGCAAGATCAAGTATATTTCTGCCGTTCCCGAAAGCTACTTTTTCAGCTTTGAATAACGAATTTCTATGTGTTTCTGAATAGTGAATTTCTGAATGTTTCTGAATTTCTATAACTTTGAAATAGGAATTTCTATAACTTTCCCCAAAATACCTTCCTGCACTTTAGCACTGTAGAAAGCTTGCACTGATAATGTAAACAAAATAGCTGTAGATGTGATGCCCACACAGGCTGATCTACCCAAAAAGATCTACCTGATTTTTACCAAGGAAAGATTTTCTTTCCACTCTCTTTTTGCAACTCTTTTATTATACATTTAATTATTAGTGCGTGTCTCTGTCTTTTTTTACACTTGTCTTCCTATGTCAGTTCTTCACTGGTCTAATAATGTTCATTATTCCATGTTGAACCCCATTCATCTGCGTTGTATCCTTCTTGAACTGTGGCAAATTCCTCTTGACAGAGTTCAAACTGGTGCTGAATAGAATCCAACATCATGTCACCAACCTCATGGACATCAATCTGATCTATGCTTTCCAGAATGTGTTTCTCTTTATGGTAATTATGTGACACTGTTGATTCATGTTCAGTTTGTGGCCCATTAAATGCCCGGGTTCTTTTCAGTACCAATGATGTCTAATCATCCGTTTCTTGTCTTGCATTTATGGCAGTTGATTATTTCTGCTGAGTGTGGAGCTTGTCATTTGTCCTTATTGAAGTCCATTTTCGCTCTCCAAATTGTTTCTTCACTTGGTTGTGATCATGTTAGATTCTAAGCCTGGCCCCTGTCATGCTTGTAAATACTTCCAGTCTGTTTTCAATTGTAAATTTCATGCCCAGTCTTCACTACTTATCAAAATCGCAAAAAAATAAAAAAAAAATTAAACTGGAAGCAGTGTTGAACTGCACTCCAACAGATTTTTATCTTACAGTGTAAAAAGAATCACTCTTTAATGATAATTTTCCAGTCAGCTGGGCATTCAGCAGAACTCTTTCTTGACCATGTTTCCTTAGCATGTTACCTGAGAAAATGTTAGAAGTTTAGCAATACCAAAGTATTTACAAATTCTCTGCAACCACAAGGCAAATTTCCCTGCTGTAAAAGCAATTAGATTATCTTCACAACCCTAGATCATGATAAATCCATATGGGACTATCTTGATATCCTAGTTATCTTTTATTTGGTTATAAACATTTGGATTGTTCCAGCATTTTCCTGCTAAGTAAAGCTGACTGGACAATAATTTCCCTTTTTGTCCTTTCTTCCCTTTTCTTACCCTTCCGCTTTGATACTAGTACTAACTTTACACTTCTGGCTTTACCTTTTTTCTGTAAGCTCTCAAAGACAAGTGCAAATGGCTGTGGGATTACTCCAGCCAATCCTCAGACTGTGATATAGTGAATTTCATCACACCCAGCCAAGTTGAAAACATATGTCTTACCCACTCTTTAATACACTCAATTTCTACTGAAAGAAAAATCTTAGTCTGTGTCATTGTAATGTATTATTTTAAGTGTCTCATGACAATGAACCTGGAAGCAAAAAAGGCTTTAATCAGTTTTGTCTCCTTGGGATCAACAACTTTCATCACTGAGCAGGAGAGGATGCCCTTTGTCTTCCTTTTAAAAGCCTTCCTTTTATTAGTTAAGTATTTATAGACAATGCTTTTAATAAGACCTAATTTATGGTATTCACAGATATTTCAAATATAAATCTGTTTAATCTATAATTTTTGGTCATCTGGGTTCTGTCTGCAGTCACAAGAAAAGGATAAATATCTCTTCATAAGAAATGTGAGCAGAGCTGATTTTCCATCTAGCTCTGATTAGACTGTTTCATCTCTGAAAGCTAATATTAGGTAAGATTCATCCATCATAAAATGTTTCGTATTTCTTTCCGCTTATATCTTTCTTTGGGCTTTGAGAAAACTGATTTTTGTCCTATAGGTTTGTGCTAATATTCTGCATCATTAACTAGTATTCTAATTTTATGTGTCTGTCTAGTTTTTGAGAGAATTCAAATACTCATAAATAAGATTAAACAGTGTCTTATCATTATTTGTTTTATTATGGCCTTATCATGATGACATGGTTTCTTATCTTCCTTTCTTTTATTTTTTCGTCTTGCAATAGAATAATCTGCACTTCTGTCGTTACAATTCTCTGAATTCCATTTTTTAGTGTACTCACCTGTTCTTGAGAGCTCATAAATACCTTTTAAAAAACATATTGCCTCATTTCCTTCCTTCCTTCCTAGTACCTTTCTGGGATGTGTTCACTTCTTTTTCTTTTTTTTACTTTTCCTGGAAAAAAAGTTCTTTTCCATTAGTTGCTGGGGAATGACAGTTGTGCTGTGTTCAGTATCCCAGAAATGATCAGAGTTGCTCCAAGACAGTATTACTCCAGAACCTTCCCACAGTGTTGAAGATTTTATTTCTGTGGGTTTTGAATCTCACTTAGAGAAAATCAACTACTGAAGTAAATGTTGAATATTAATATCTTAAAACGGGTGAAACTACTTGGCTCCTGCCATGGGATCACTAGCAGACTGTTAGTACTGCATCTGTTTTGGAATCTCCTTCATTTCTGAAATATCTGTTTTCTTCTTGTTGATACGATATTCCAAGTAAAGAGAAAAATAAAACAAAATAAAACAAACCACAAATCAAGCCAAAACAGCAAACTCACCCAAACCAGACACATTATTAGAAAAAGAATTAGCGTATAGAAGGAGCTGGGGAGACTTCAAGAATTTTAATGTCACAGAAGGTTAGTCAAACTGTAATTAGCTGTAATTGGTTCCCACATAGGTTGTGACATCGTTGCCTAGAGCTAAGTGGCACTAAGTGTATGTTTCCCTACTCCTGAACAGATCTTTCAAAACAGAACCAAAGGAATTGATTCTAAGCTGATATTTACAGGGTGATATTACACAAAGGACAACTCAATGAACATGATGATTGAGGAGTAAATATTCTGCTAGTTTAAGAGGAATTTTGGAACAGGAATTGTACATAATTAATTCAACGGTAGTTATAAATATAGAGCACAGGCTTCTGTAAGCCCCCAGCAATGCCTGTGCAAGAGAACAAGCTCCCGTTTATTGCTCAGTTAATAGGTATGAAAACAAGCATTCATCAAAAGTGATTAGAAGAATCCTTTCCACACTGTTTTATCAGCCTTTCATGAACTTGTAAAACATCTTAAAAATATACTTGGAAACTAAATACCTGGATAATTCCAATGCCACTTTTTAAAAAGAAAACAAAATTTGTATGTTCTTCTCTCAGCTTCTTTACTGTGCAAACTGATGAACCACAAATTGCTGCTTTGTTGTTTTGGGTTTTTTTTCAAAAAAAGCTTGTTTCTTCAGTTAATTTCCTGCAACAGTATTCATAGACAAAAATAAAGGCTCAGTCTTAGCTAACTAAATAACAATCTTTTTAAAAATTATTATTTAGAAAGGAAAAAAACCCTAAAAGTCAATGTTGGCTCAAAAATATGTTTTTACTCCTTTCTAAAATGCTATGTGGATCCAAAGCTAGAAGAAGAAAGAAACAAGCAAGTTAAAATGTCAAGCATTGACTTTTACCAGTTTTGGAATACAATTTAAATAAATGCCTAAACCAAACATTTTTAAGTAAAATCATACCTAAATTCCCACATTTGTCAAAATTTTTCCTTCTTTATGAAGTATTTTTTTTAAGTTTTTCCTCCTTGCAGTAGTATGAAACATCAAAATTAATACATATTTCTGCAGATTTTTTTTGATGATGATATGCATTTTTCAACAATCCAAACTTCATGATAAACCTTTGGGCCACATGAACTTCTCACATCAATGTTTATGAGGAGGTCTTGTTCCCTGCCTGTCCCCCTTGCAGTATTTGACCCAGATGTAAATCTTGTTGAAACAAAAAAAGTCTGGTCTGAATCTGGAAGAAGATTTCAGTTCTTATACCTGTACTTCAGTGCTGGATAAAGGACGAAGAAACGCTATAATTTTTGTAGAGTTGCTTTTTGTTTGTTTGGGGTTTTTTGGTTTTGGGTTGTTTGGGTTTTGTTTGGTTTGGGTTTTTTTTTTTTTTTGGTTTGGTTTGGGTTTTTTTTGTTTTTTGTTTTGGTTTTTTTTTTTTTTTTTTTTGTTTGCGGATTTTGTTTTAGGAGGTTTTTTGTTGTTGTGGGGTTTTTTTTGGTTGGTTGGTTGATTTTCTTGTTTTGTTTCTTGGGTTTTTTTAAATTTGTTTTTCTCCTTTCTTTTCTTTCCTGTGAATGACTGACTTGAGTGATGCATGTTGTTTTCATCCTGGCTAGCTTTCTGACTGTGAATGCTGTATGGGGATATATATAGATATATATATATATAATTTGATCTCTAAGTACCTAAGGGCAAGGAGATGGGGAGATTTGGTTTAAGGTGTGCCTTTGAAAGCAACATTTGCTCAATGAGATCAAAACTCCTGTTAATCCTGTTTGGAGTGGCTACTGCTCACTGTAACAGTGGGGTGGGGGTGAAAGAGAAATTCAGGGATGGTCAATTTCATCAGTGCCAGGATGTGAAACACCTGATTACTACATTACCACATGTGAATACCTTCTCTGACATTTCTATTTGTCAGACTTTAACCTGTAAGTGTATTTATGTGTATTTTCTCAAGCAAACTGCTCAATAGCATTTTCACTTTTTTCCTTTTTTTTTTTTTTGTATGTGTCCCATTTTGTTTTTTTAACAGCAATATACTAAACACTTTTAAAATAGTTGTTTTTGCAGTAATATTAGCTATCTGAAACCCAAAAATACGTAGAGTTCTCCTGGGCCAAAAAGGGCTTCAGAGTTAATTGCTAACTAATCAGCTCTCCTACAGGCGGAAATGAAAAAAAAAATTAGGGTTTTTTCACTTTATACACTTATAAAAATGTGCAGTGCCAAGCTCTGCCATGCAGGGAAAACCTTTCTTAAATGTTCTTTACCTTTAATACCACAGTAGTTTCCATTCTTTTGTTTCAAAATGGTTTTTGAACTGACTCTTTCAGGATGTTTTCAAAAATTTTCTTGACCCTTAGCTGGATGTCTCTGAACCATGAAGAAAGTTTTCAATGAAAAAGTTGTGATAACTGAGAAATATGATTGTACTGGAGTGATGAAAGTAGAAAGAAAAAGAATGAAACCTAATGGGTTTTAGGTACTGAACATTATTACACAATACCCTTTAGTCAAAACCAGCTATTTTGGATTAATGATGTTCTTAAATTTTCCTGTACAACACAGTCAGTCTCTGTTTAACATTGCTGAACTGTAAAACAGCTATTTCACAAAATCCATTTGCTTCTGACAACTTCATTCCTCTCTGTCCTGTTCTTTTTCTTTTTTAGAATAGAAAAGAGAAGGAATAGATGATGGAAAGGAAAATATGAACATAGAGAGAGAAATAGGCAGAAATAAAAGAACGGACATATAATGAAGAAGGAAGCAGATGGAAGAGGAAAATTGCTAGTTTTTTTACAAGACATTGCATGCAGTCATTTCATGCTTCTTTGGGCAAGCAATGTAAAAGCAATAAGATATAGAAAGATGTTTTCCTGGGAAACTTTTAATGATGAGAATGACGCTTTGGGAATGGCTTTTAAAGTTTAATTACCAGCCCTTTCACTAAGTGATCACGGTCAACATTAATATCAATAATATTTAGCAAACTAGTAGGAAAAATCTGCTTCCACTTAACAAGATCCATGGAAAGGAAAGGAAAACAGGCAAACACAGCAGGCAAGCTCTACAAGCAAACACAAGTGGACAAACTCTACCATTCTCTAGGATAAAATTTATGTGACCTGCAATCTGATTTCTTCCAGATAAAAATTCAAACCATGGTTTATTGATAAAGAAAATGGTTCTTCATTAAGACAGCAAATCTGAACAAGACAGAAAGCAAGGGCTTTTGGGTGGATTCAAATGTAAAAAAAAATTCTCTTCAGTCTTTCATGTTGACTGGAAATCATCTTGGACAGTGATAATATGGTTGATATCAAGAAAAATTGAATAGATCCTACACTGGTGTTGAAGATGTACTGCTTGCCTCACGTACAGGGAAATACTTTGGATGCTAAAGGAAAAAAAAATATTTAAACATTATGTCACTAACAATATAATTCATAAAACAGTAGTTTGGAGGTAAATCTGGAATATACAAATGTGGTATGGAAATGTACAATTTACACTACAACAAAGAGTATGTGCTGCTTGAGATTTCCAGTACCACAAGGTGATTTAACAATATGGGGACACTGTTAGAATACAACTGGGAAGTAGAATTTGTGTCTTTTTTATTATTATTTTTTTATTCCTTTAGTATCACCTCTAGAGATGACACTGACTTCCTTCAGTGGAAACGAAGGGATCTGAGGTTGAGATCAAAGTGATTGCAAATATGCTTTACAAGGATAAATAGAAGTAAAAGAGAAAGGACAGTCAGAGAGTGTGGCAAAACAAAAGAGAAAATCAAAATAACATAGAGAAAGAGCGATATGAAACCAGATACTTGATTTCAAAGTCCTGCAGGCAATTTCATAGTAACATGCTTTTCTCAGTTCTAATGTCTGCGTTTATAAATGTCTGCAAGGGTTCAAATTTCAATAAAATTCCTTTCCCAGTCAGAAACTAGCTTTTAAATTCATGTTTTGTACATGCTAAAAAATCTCCTACAAAGCTGAAATGAAATGTCTTGCTGCTAGCAACTGAATATATATTCTTTCATACAGACTTATGCCTCACTGCCCTCACTTTCCATGTTTTCTTTCTTTTACTTGCTTAGATATTGGGCAATAAGAAAATATTCCCTCTAGTTTATTAAAATAAGACCAGGAAGAAAGTCTAAAATACCTATTTTGTTTCTAAGCTATCAGAAAATAACCAGTTACTTGCTCTGACACCTTTCAACTCCTTTTATTTGAAACTTTGCAATATCCCAACAACCTAATATCTGTAGTGAAGTCAGAAATGATGAACAGAACTCTCTGGGGTGAAGCTTTGCGTAGGATAGTGATGGAAAACCAAGGGAAGATCATGAAGCATGGACCTTCCCTTTTAACAGCAAGCCAGAGAAAGGGAATCAAGAGCTCTCCAGAATTCAATTCTCTCACCTGAGCGAGCAGACAGCTGCTGCCACACCGTGCTGAACTGGCAAACACTTTCTTAATTACTCAGCCCTTCCAGAAGGCAACACTTCAGTGGTGATGAAGAGGCACAATTTCCAGACTTTCAGTGGGAATTGTTTTCAGCTCCTCAGAAGATTTATCGGGAGTGTTCTACCAACATTAGACTGTATATAAGGAACATTTCCCTGTCTGAAGGCATGTTGAACCATTAAAAAGTCAACCTTCCTGCTTTCATCTCACTGTTGCTACGAATATTTCCTCTCAGAAAGGTATGGAGCACACGGGATAATGTACTGGTAGTCCTTTCGCAGATTTCTGTTTGAAAAACTTAAATCCTACAAACAGTAGGTAGATTTATCTTGATTACATTGTATGGAAAATGCCTGAAGGGTTTAAGCTCCTTGAAGGCCATGGGGTGGGGAGTGGGGTAAATATCCATTGCTTCAGTAAGCCATCTTAAAGGATGGTTTTATTCAGGTTTGGATAGTTTTGTGTGCAGAAATAAGTCATTCTTTGATACAATTAAGACATGCTCTTAATATTATGAGGAAGGTTAAGACACCATCTCTTCCCCTTCCACTCAGTAGATATCCACAAAAAAATCTGTTTTCAACTTTACCTTCCCTGAGGATGTTTTGGAATTTACTTCAAGTAGTTGCAATGTTCTGTGTTTAGGTATCATCACTCAAACTCTTTTTTGTTTGCTTTTTTTTTTTTTTCTTTACTGATATCTGTAAAGTTTTTTATAAATGTTAGCCAAACAAACAAAAAATACAAAAAAAAAACCCAAAAAAAACCAAAACTCAGAACTTCTAAAATAGGGAGAGCAACTAATTTTTCTCTTTTTCTTTAGTTTTAGATTGCTGTGAAAGGTCAAATGTTGGAATAAGGGTCTACCCTAAATATGGAAGACACACATTTCTTATCTACAATAGTATGCCTTAATATATGCCAATTTTTTAACCAAGTCCTCCATTATTTTTCACTCTCCAAGTCACTGAAAAAAAAAAGTAATTCTTCCTTTGTAGAAATTGATGTCTTTGTGTTCCTTCTATAAAAAAAATTCCTTAAAATTCGATTTTGGGAAAACTGTTGGGGGAAAAAATATCTACATTTCCTAAAATTCAGTGAAAAATCTATTTTTGGGGGGAGAGGAGGGGCTTTTTGGCTTTATTTTTTTGTCCTTTTTATTTTATGTAGAAGCAAAATCTAGTCAATTTCAAAGGTAATTTCCATAATATATATATTTTGTTTAATTTTATAATTTATTTCTATTAATCACTTAGGTAAAAGAAATACAGACATGCACTATTTTCCCTAAAGAATTCAGCAGCAATTTCCATTCTTCTTCCTTCAATATCATATTCCCACCAGCAGTAAATCTTAATTTTTAATTGGCCTAGTGACTGCATATTATCAATTGTTAGTCACTTCTATGCTTTTAACATTTCAAATGGAAGGAAGCCAGTGTCCAAGGACTTCTGTGAGTCATGTGTTAATTACCCATATGAAAAATTTCCTATAACCATGTGCATAGTTTAATGTTGGTTCTATAGTAAGAGAACTGCAGGGCTACCACGCATTCCTCACCTTGTGAAACAAAGCAAACTACAGAATTACATAAATTGAAATTTTTTGCCTCCCTTTACTGATAAGAAATTGCCTGCTAAGACTGAATGAAAGATTTTTGTGTGTGTTACGTCACTCTGAATTAGGACTTAAGTATTGCTTGAATAAACAGCCTCCTGGCTTTTGAATACTGGGGATAAAGTTGGCTATGAAAACAAAAGCCAAAAGTAGGCTAAGTTTGAGAAGCAAAACTTAAAATATTTTATCAATATTGATTAAAAATATTAGTTGACCAAGAAAAATGATGCTGATTAATAGCCTAATTCACTTTATGTGATTTATTTTCTAGGCTTAGTGTTCTGGTTTCAGTTTTTCTTCACTTAGTGTTGTTCTTTCAGTTGTGTGGACACTGCTTAGCGGAAAAAAATGTGTTTATAGTGGAATCATACCTATCCCCATCTCTTTCTCTGTTCTCTAACATGAAATGATTGCTCAAATATTTTCATCCTCTGCATGAAGACTATGTATCCCACTTATTTTCTCCAAAAATGAATCCCACTCAGCCTCTTCATTTATTTTCATTGCTTTCCTTCACTCATTCTGTCTGTGGTCCTGATATATGTTATATTCCATTTTTATGCTACAGCAACATCGGTAAATCAATGGCTCATTTCTATTCTGAAGATTTTCTCTTTTCTAACACAAGAAAGATAAGCTGCTGTAGCTGCTTGTCACCCGGATATCTTAGAATAACTTCAATTTCTAGAAAATGAACAAAGCATGTTACTACAGGATTTTTCCTTATTGTACTGTTTAGACTTGAAATGCCAATTAGTGCAGTCCATTTTAAAATGCACTACAATAAAGTTGGATTTTTTTAAGTATTATTATTTATATATATATATATATGTATATATGAGTATATTTGAACCATCTTCAATGAAGAGGAAAGAATAAATATTATAGAATTTTATAAATGGATTCTGCTTTTGTTAAAAAACTTCGAGGGTTGTAACAGGGCCCCAGTGTTAGAGGGATACAGTACTGGTGGATAAGGGAAGACCAACTGACATCATCTACCTGGACTTGTGAAATGCAGGTGACACTGTCCTGAACAATATCCCTGACTCTAAATCAGAGAGACATGGATTTCATGGATGGACCACTCAGTGGACAAGGAATTGGTTGGAGAGTTGCAGTCTGGTGTCCAAGTGGAGATCAGTGATGGGTGGCATTCCCCAGGGATTGGTATTGGGACTGGTGATGTTGTCAGCAACAGGGAATTATGTGGTGTAGTCAAAATGCTGGAAAGAAAAGATGGCATCCAGAGGGCGCTGGAAAATCTTGAGAGGTGAGGCTATGTAAACCTCATGATGTTAAATAAATTCAAGTGTATGGTCCTTCACAAATCAATCCCAAGCACAAATAAATGCTGGGCAGAGAATTTTGAAATAATGTTGCAGGTCATATTTTGCTGAAAAAAGGAATCCTGACTAGAGTATAGGATGACATGTAAATACAACTGATTTATTACTTTTAGTTTGGATTTTCAGTTACCTTGTTAACACAAGAACAGGTCTGTAACATCTTTTTAGTTTGGGGTCCTCAAATTCATCTTATGTTCTCTCGCAAAACCTGAATCTCAAAAAACTCCCACACAAAACAACGCCCTTAGAACAGTGAACATAGTATAAAAACCAATCATTTGACTGTGGCTGGAGGTTTGGATATTGCAGCTGCAGTTTGCAGTGAGAATAGGAACCAAAAGCTAGACTGTATTGGAATTGAGTTTTATGTAATTGGAGTCACACCAGCTACATGTACACATTACCTGTGTAGATGTGATGTACTGAGGCCGAGTATCAGCACGATGCTGAGCTCAATACTCTGCTATAGAGCTAAAAACATCCTAAATACATCTGTCTGTTGGTTCACAGGGCAGGCAAAGGGGCATGAAAGAACCTGAAACAAGCAGTAAAGACATGGCTTAAATCTGTGGTGCCCAATGGACAGATTCTGGCTAACAACCTGAAGTAGTGAAATAAAAGTTTGAAATGTCTAAATACTTGTGGAAATAGATGTTTGATAGTGCAGTTGATGACTCAGCATCCGCCTCCATCAAAAACAGATGTTTGATAGTGCAGTTGATGACTCAGCATCCTCCTCCATCAAAAACTTAATTCACAATAGCTGATGACTTCAGCGATGGCAACAAGATTTAGGTTACTATGAATATAATGTGGGCTGAAACCTAAATGTTGCCACAGCCTAGGGGTACTTTCTGGTTAAATCAACTAATAAAAAATTTGCTGAGTTTAAAGAAATTCTACAAAATCACCTACCCTCAATGCCTTTTGTGAATGCAGAATTCAAAAAGAAATCCCTTAAATGTGATACATAATGAAACAAATAGATGAAGTATTGTCAAAGTGAAGACTTTGATGCATCAAGTAATGGCTTGTTATGTAATGCATAAAATGAACTGATTCAGATGTAGGTAGTGGCTTAGGCTGCTTCTTGGGCAGCTTTGAGTTAGGGACAACACTGTATGTTGTCTTTTCTGCAATTAAAATTGCCAAAGAATCATGATGGCACAATGAAACCATTTCAGTCAGCTTCAAATTTAAGAAGATGCAACGAAGTGAGGAGGACTTACAATGAGCCTTTTACTATATTAAAAAGCTCTCATAATTTCCTTCATTAATTACTCAAAGACAAATGTTGAATGAAGGGAAATAGGTATCAGGAAAGATTTTAGCTTGATAATTTTTATGCTGAAAAAGAATGTTAAACTTCTGACACAGTTTACATATAAAGTCTTAGACTAAATGAGTAATACTAGAAAAATCTCTCCATATATTGTTTAACTTTGAAGAAGAAAAAATTAATTTATTATTTCACTTTTTCTTCAGAGGCAAAAATTACTTCAAAAGGAATTTAATGCAGGACTTTTTTGCTTTTAGTAATTACATAGCAACTTTATCTCTTAAAGGTTAAAGCCGCAGAAAATCTCAGTGAAGTACTAATTTCCCAGGGCTTATTATGGCAAACATAATACATATATAATACAATACATAATGCAAAGACGGATTCCAAACCCCCTGCTGTGTATCACATGTGTTTCTCAATTATTAATAATCTAGTATTGCAACTGGAGCTGCATATGTTGCTTAAAATGTAGGAAATATTTGCCTAAGTAACATATTTTCACAAGCTTAAGCTATATCTGGCCTTAGACCACTGTAACCAAACCAGTTTTTTAGAAGGCATTATACAGGCAATACAGTGAATTCCTGAAATTTACTTTCAATTGAATAATATAGTCATGGGAGCTGGTAACAAGGAAAATCATGACACTATCTCAAAAGGAAATCTTGAACTTATATTTTGTGGTTTCTGTTATTTTCTTCAAGGGTAGAGGATGCTGGACTTACCTGTTTGCTTTCTAAGATGAAGTAACAAGAGCTGAGGGCAGTAGGTTGCCTGTCTTTGCTTAAGTACACTTTTCACGTGGTCTCTTAGAGCATCCTCATTGCAAGCAGCCTGGCACATTGTGGTCTAGACAGGTGGTGGTCTAGATGGATGTGAAATGAGTTGGGTTCTTTAGTCAGTCTCAAAGGATAATGCTTAATGATTCTTCTGGCTCGAGGCCAGAAACACGTGGAGTTTCTTCAGGATATACAATGGAACCTATCCTATTTAATATCTGTATCAGTGACTTAGAGGAGAAAACAGTGTACACTCTCATTTGGGTAACAAATGACTTTTCTTCTTCGCACAGAGCAGTGTCCAGTTCAAGCCTCCCCATTACAAGACACTGGAGCAAGTTCAGTGGAGGAGCACCAAGCTGATCAGGGGATAGGGAATGTGCCATACAATAAGAGGCTGTGGGATATGAACTTGTTCAGCCTGGATAGGAAGCAATTTAGGGGGACCTAACAGCTGCCTGTGGGGTGGTCATCGAGAAGACAGAGTCAGTAGCTTCACCGAGTAATGTGTCATGTCGACCTGAGACAATTGGCATGAACTGAGAAAAAGATATTCCATCTGGACACAAAAGAATCCCCTTTTGCCCTTGAACACAGTCAAGAAGAGAAGCAGGTTACCAGAGAGGTTGTGCAGTCTCCATCTTTGGAAGTTTTAAGAACTATCTGAACAAAACCGTGAATGAGCTGGTTTGATCTCTTACCCAGCTCTGCTTTGTGCAGATGTTGGGCAAGATTGCCTCTTGGGATTCCTTCCAACTTGAACTCAGTGATTCTCTATTAACAAAGGCAATTGTTCTGGGCTGATCTAGACCAGCAGCTAAACCCTGCACAGCTGCTAGTTCAGGAGTGCCTAGAGCCTGTGAAAAGGATGCTCAGCAACAGTCAAAACATCAGTGTGTTATCAACACTGTTCTAGCCACAAGTCTAAATGACAGCATGATACAGGATCCTGTAAAAAAAAAAAAAAATTTATCATTATCACAGCCACACTCAGTACAAATACCTGCAAGAAATCACAACAAAATGCTGAGGCAACCTATAATCTTAGTGTGTATCATAATTATGAGCATCTCTGGGCACTGTATGTTATTTGTATCATATCCAACATATCACTATTACTTCTACTGAATAAAGTCTTGTGCAATGTGTAGGTGTCCTGGAAGTTCACGTGAAAACTTTTGTCACATAATAGAATCCTGAAAGTCTGCAAGGTATCTTCTGCCTATAAAGTAAGGGAAATTAATCATATAGAGAAAGAGCAGTAATTTTACAGGTTAAGAATTACTGGCTTTGATTTCTAGATTTCTAACTTTAAAAATTAAAGTCAGTACGCCCAAATTAACAGAAATCTCTGATTTCTCCATCAGAGTCATTATTAGCTCAGTGGAAAGAATTTAAAACTATTGGCTTCATATATTAGCTTAAAAAAAGGTAGGGTGAATGATTTGCTTACCTTCTTATCCACTATATTTTCTGATTAAATCACCAGATATACAAATCAAGATTTCTTATTAAACTTACTTCTAAAACCAGTAAGTGGACTGAAGTAGAACTAATAAAGCTGGAAAATTTTACATAGATCAAGTTGCTATAGGCAAACATAATAAAACCTATAAAATCTTGTAGCACTGAGTGAAATATATGTTACTGCAGCGGGTGGGATGATTTCTTGTTCAAAAGCACTTCTGTTTTGCAAAGAAAATATAGGAATGGAGTAAGGATTTACTCTGGTGGCATATTTATGAGAGGAAATAAAAAGGTAAAAGTACCAGGAATCCTGAAAAAGAGCTTGACTGGTGGAACCATATGCTGCCCTCCCTGAGACAGAAAAAGGGACAGCCGCCAGAAAACCCATATCAAGGAGATTCAGTATCATCCTCCCACCAGGCAGAAGGTGGAAGCTTATAGGAATGGAGTGAATGAAGGCAAGTTCATGCTCAGGGCAGCAGATGAACCTTCTTCTTGCCCACCTCACCTTCCCAGTTGCGTCTGTACTCCAGGGTTGAGGCTCTGGATGGCAAAGGCTGGGCAATGGATGGCATTGATGACAGTGCCTCTGCACCAGAGCTGTTGCCAAAGTCAGAAAAACCCACCCCTTGTATCACAACCACCCCCATAAGCAAGAAAAGACAGATTGCAGTTATATGTGACTCTCTCCTGAGGGGAACAGAGTATCCAGATAGACACTTCTGTTAGGGAAGAGTTCTGCCTCCCTAGAGCCTGGGCTAAGGACATCATCAGGAAACTCGCTAGCCTGGCACAGCCTTGGACTCTCACCCATCCCCGCTCTGCCATGTAGGTAGTGATGAAACTGCACCGTGTGGTCAAGTGTGATCAAAAAGGACTTCAGGTCTTTGAGATGATTGGTCAGGGAATCTGGAGTATGGGTGATTTTTTCCCTATCTTCCAGATGCAGACAGTGACACTGGAAGGAACAGATGGACCTAGTCTATTAATGTATAGTCCTGTGGTTGGTGTTAGTACTACAATTTTTAGGTTTTAATAATGGCATGACCTACAAGACATGAGGTTTAATGGTGTCAGATAGGATTCACCTTTCTCAAAGAGGGAAGAGAGTCTCTGCTCACAAGTTACTGGAATTCATTGACAGAGTTTTAAACTAGACTTGAGGGGAGAGGGGATATCAGGCTTGTCCACGGTCAAGGCACAGGGCAGGGGTGTTGGACTACAGGATCTTTGGAGGACTCTCCTAACCCATATTATTCTATTCTTCTCTAGAGAAGGAGAGAGCTTATCGGTTATTTTAATAAATGGGAAGTTCAGTGATATCAAGGTCTCAAGAAGTAGATGAAGATCATTTAAGTTTTGTAAAACTAAAAGTCATAATTAGAAATGTACTTTTGACTGAAATAGATTGATGACCATTTAATGCCTGAATAATAGCCTGTACAAAAAGATCTAATATACTTCCTTTATGGTTAAATGATAGTATACCTTTAATTGTTTCACCTTATCTTTCTGAAACATTTTTGAGGTGTACTTTTTTTTCTACTGTTTTAAGTTCTAACTTACAGAATGTATATGGTAATATAAAGTCAAGAATAATTCACATACAAATCAGATCATAATAGAATGCATTTTTTGATTGGTATTGTTTTCATTTTTTGGTTTTATTTTTCTGGGGTGTTTTTGGGGTTTTTTTAGTGTTGTGTGTTTGGGTTTTTATCCCTAAGTTTCTTTTACGTAACACTGTCAAGGAAAATGTACCTGTTTTAAAACAGCTGATATTTTCTGGTTACTGTTTGCTGCATATTTCAGAATAAAATTGTCAATCTGCACAGTGAGGTTTGCACATTGCCAGATTCTTACCAATGACGGATTACTACAATATGGACATGGACATATAAGTGGAATACCGTGTTATTCTCCTACCTGGAACTCAAACCTAAAACTTCTTCACATCCTTTCCCTTAAACTGAGCTCAGAGGATCTCACCATGCAGGTTCTAGCCTAACCTTCAGGATAAGCAGGAGACCCTTGATTCTACAGTGAGTACTTCTGATAGTTCACAGATTTTCAGACTATCTACTCTGCTTTTTTCATAGCTCATAGAAGATGTAATCTGCTTTTAGGGAAAAAGCCTTAGCAGACACTAAATTGACCATCCAACCACTGTGGCACAGTTGAGACATAGGTTTTAATCGTCAATCCATTTTATTTTGCAGTGAGAATTTGATAGCTAGTTACGTTTCATTTCACCTCATAGGAACACTTACTATTTGAGAATCTGGCTCTTAATGTCCTGAATAAAATCCCACTGAATTATGGGCAGTTTGTACATGATAACAATACAAAATAAGTAGTGAAAAATTGAGATAATATGATGGCTGCATTGAAGTCTGGAAACCTGACATACGTGTGTCACTTTTTTTCTCACTCAAATGGTACAGTTAATCTCTGTCCCTGCAAAGTGGTCCATCTGGCTGGAAGGCACCGTGCCCTTGCGGAGTCCAGCTGAAATCAATGGGGTTCACATGCTGGAGCAGCTTGCAGGGCAGGGCTAATTCTATCAATTAATAACTGGCTTCCATTGCACAAACATTTGTGTCAGGCTTTCCTGAAGAAGTCCAACACAGCTCCATTATTGTTTTGTAATTAAAAGACCTTTTTGTTCCAGCTGTAACAATTTGCACAAGGCTCAGAGTAGCACCTTCTGTGCAGATCTGCAAAACACAACACAGAGAACTTCTCCAAAAATGCTTGGCATATGCATAAAGCATATGACACAGTTCTTTAATTGTTTTATGTAACAGGAACCCTGGAAATTTTCAAAGATCAAGAATTAAGGAAGGGAATAACTTAAACACTGTAAACCCTTTAGCAGTCAAATTCTGTGCTTCCAGAAAACAAACTGTAATATTAAGAGAAATGAATGCCAACGTCATGTATCAGGATAGATAAAGAATTCATGGGCAATTAATTTTGAGATAACTATTTTTCCTAATTTAGAGAAATGCAATCTATAGCATTTTATTGATATCGCCATTTCCCAGTGTAGTGATTTTATGTTATGTTTTCTAGCATAAGAAAACCACTATAGAAAATTCCCATATTGAAGCACATTATTAAGAATTAACATTGTTTGTGTTACTGAAAATGCTTTACAGACCCAAGAGAATTTGGAAAAGCATTATTTGTTCATATTTAGAAAGAATACATGGGCTACACTAGTGCAAGTTGATGATGCTTGTCACCTGTGATTCTGATTTTGTTGTCACCCAACAGTCTCAGGGTGGATCAGTCGAGATGAACACACTGCAGATCCCTGAATCTCCACCTGAAGTGACTCTTTCCATTCAAATCCACCTGTATGTTTATGAAATACACAAAATTCAGTCTTGTCACTGCCTCAGCCCCTTTTTCCTTTTATTTTTTTTATCTTTGGAGGAGACATTATAATTGAAATTGTTAAATTTTTTTGCATAAAAACCAAGAAGGGACATAAATTTCATTAAAAGGAGCCCCTGGGACTGTAGTATCAGAGGAAAAGAACGGCTTCATGAAGTGCTGACAGGAGGGGCACTGCTTTGCATCCCATGAGAGTGTGTGCTATAGTGACTACTACCATTAAGAAAAGATGTATTGCATCACACAAGTTAATTCTATGTAAATTTTGTCTCCACAGAAATTAGGAAAGTAAATCCAATAGTAAACTGTGTGACAGTTAATGTCATTATGCCACATGATTATTTGGATCTTGAATTCCTGTGAGTGGTTTTGCTCTTCTTGTCCCCACAAAGTGTGTGGTTGTCGTGTGTATCTAGCAATGTTAGAGCTGGCCTAAAGCATCCTCCCTGTTAGCTGCAATTAACACAGCAGCTCCTGCCTAAAAGGGAGTGGACACCTTCTTGGAGGCTACAGGAACATGCACTATAGCCATAATCTGCTCTACTCACTTGTAAAAGTCCTTTATGACTGTAGCAAGGCACAAAGCACTTGCCTAGAGCATTTATGGATATCTTAACTATTACACTACATTGCCAAAAAAGCTCTCTAGGCTCTAAGTGGAACATCATAAATCAGAGAATTTATGAAGGGAAAATTTCATCTGCTTTCAAATCCAGGAGCACAAACTTAATCACATATTATTTAATAAAAACAAATGTGATTCCTGTCTGTTAACATGTAAGCAGAAGTTGCTCTTTGCATCTAGCAGTAATTTTAAGATGAATATTTTCTAGTACAATTCAAACTGACCTCATGAAATGATTTCTGTAGTGCTTTTTTTTCCAAGATTGTAATGACCAGCATAATTACATATTGACTAAAAGCAATTTGCTGCTATTTAGGCATAAGTTGCAAATTACAGTTGTTTGATAAGTCAAGAAACTGCTTTCTCCAGTCATATTTCTTCAGACAAGACATAAAAAAATCTTTAAACTCTGCACCCATTTTCATATTCAGTTCTAAATACTTTTTCCAGTATGATGTCTCAGTTTTGACTGAAAAAAATTGTCCAAACCCTCCAAGTTCTCAGCATGTTTACTCTCAGAAGATTTTTCAGATGTAAGAGATCATATTCAGTAGTGGTAATCTTGACTCCATGTAATTGCAATCAGGAGAAGTGGGCTTGGCACTGAAATTTGCAATACTCTATCTTCAACATTTTTTTCAGAAATTTTTTTCCTGTTTTATTACTCCCTGCTCTCTACACTCCACAATTCTGTTCTGTTGATTTTGCAAGTTGGTAATTGTATGTTCTGTTAGTTTCCACAAGATCTCATTCTAACCCTATTTTGTCCTATTTAAGTACCCTTTCTGATGAAAAAGTTTTTAATGGATTTAAACTGTACAAATGTAATTATTTGAACTTGACAAAATGCTGAACTTGTGTCTTCACACTTGTTTGCCACTAAAAGAATTTTAAAATGTGGTAGTTTTAGGTAAGTATGCAGAAAGAGGGGAATTTCAGGTTATTAAAACTTTGACAGAAAATTTTATATAATATTTATCATCTTAGAAACAGAAAAGGTGGCTTATATGGCTAATCTTAAAAAAAAAAAAAAAAAAATCATATACTGAATCCATGAGGAAAACTAAGGAAGCTGCAGTAAGTGACACTGCAGAATCAAATAATGACATGTTTCTTCCTGAGTCAATATTTTCTCACTGTATTAGCATGGAGTTAGAAGAATTCTGCTGCTAGGATAGCACAGAAAATAAGGGTGCAATTATTTACTAATCCGAACAAAGCAAATTATTAAATGTAGAAAAATAGAGGTCAGATTTCAGCCAAAAGTAAAGATTTGGCATTTCTTCTCTAATAAAATTTATTGTATAGATTAGCAGTCATTGCAAAATCTACTTTGCATCCTTAGATGCCTTCACCCAAAATTTCAGTGGTAACACGAGGGCACATTATAAAGCAAACCTATATCACATATCCCAGATACCATGGATAGTTCCATTAACTGTGCAGAAATGAGTGTAGCTACACCTCAGCTAAAGTGTCATTTACTGTATTTCCCTCTTTTTATCCTCTTTCAGGTGCAGTCATGTGCATATGCTAATAAACATACACATTTTCCGTGTTTGAGAAGAAACGTGATTAACTGCAGGAACTGTTTATTTATCAATATGATTATATTATATAGCATATAAAACCACCGGAGACTTCTTTGTGTAAAAATATGAATATTGTTTCCAGAAAAACATGCTTTGCTCTAAAGCACTTGCTCCTTCTTGTATTTGTCAAAAAGGATTATCTATACCTGTTAAACACCAAACAGAAAACTTGTAACAATGCATAAAAATGTGATTTCTAACAACACCTTGATAATACAAACAAATAGATATTTCACCTCCTCACAAACTAAAACATAAAATTAATTTTCCTCCTTTCAGGTTACAATATATATTCTGTAATGCAATTATGGCACAATTCCTGCCTGGAAAGGACTGATATAAATTCAGCATTCAATACTCTATTTGTGATAGAGTCAGCTATTATATGATGGATTCATATAGTAGGCTCTTAACATTAGCAGTAGTAATGAACGTTCCAAAAATGTCATTATATTCATTTATAACACACTTTTGCAGTGACATCTTCCATAATTAATAAAAGGTTTTGCAGTTCCAATATGATTCTCAGTGTTTAATCCTGTACATGACAAGTTATTGTTTACATTGCAGATACTTGTACACCATGCAAGAGAAGGGGAAATTTTTCGTTCATCTCTTGAAACAAGTAGAAAAAAACCCCAATCTTCTTATTGACTAAAGCACAAAAATATGATGTAAACATATAGTTAGATTGATGTTAACCAACCAGAAAACAAATCCTTCTTATATTATCATATCTCTTGAAGCAAGTTTATAGTCAGTCTTACAAACCAGCTGTATCAACTCATTACCTTTCCTTTTGAAATTCAGTGTTTAGCACACAGACCTTAACGATCTGGTGAAACTAAGGAAAATATTTAATTGGATTCTACATATTTTAGCACCACCATTCTCTCAAAAAAAAAGTGTAACCCAGCTGTTTATAAAGGGCTCTGATAGAGATTAATATTTAAAAAGTGAAACAAAGGCCATGAGGAAACCAGCTGAGTGCTGTTTGGTGTCCATTGCTGAGGGATTTAGCACATTCTGGCGACCTGTATGTTCTATTCTGGCTCTCCCCTGCCATACAAAAATTCATTCAACTGTGGAGTGTATAATAGTAACAACGTTGACATAATATGCCTTTTGCAGATCTTGTCTTTTGACTTAAAATTTGGAAAAACACAGAATATTTCAAACGAAAGGAAAAGAATTATTAAATATTAATTTCCAAGTTGTTTTTTTTTTCCTTTTTCAGTGTTTTCACACTTGTATTTTCCTACTTAGTATTTTTCCCAGTCATTTTAAAATATCTTTTCCCTACCTTTTTTCCTATATCAATTCAGTCCATTTCCAAAACTTATTCTACCTTTCCACCATTTGTAGGTTTGATTTTCTCTCATTTTTGGTTTGATTTGGAAGGGACCTTAAGGAACATTTAATTCTAACCCCCCTGCCTTGGAGATGAGAATCTTCCACTAGACCAGGTTGTTCAAAGCCCCATGCAACCTGTCTTAGAGCACCTCCAATGGCTAGGCATCCACAAGTTATTTGGGCAACCTGTTCCAGTGTCTCACCAACCTCAGAATACTTTCTTCCTTATATCTGCTCTAATCTAAACCTACACTTTTTCAGTATAAAACCATTACCCAATACGGATGGTCACTTCATACTGCTAGTTGCATTTATTTAAGATGCATATGATTAGGGTATGACTCTGCAAAAATAGATAGGTATAAATAAAACAAAATATATTTTAGCTGAAATCAAAATCCAGCAAGGTCTTCCTTCTGTGGCCACTTTCCCACCAACACTTCTTCCTCCAGCACCACTTTTACTTTAGTCTATGAGTGTCTGTGGACACCAAATAAAGATGGATATTATCAGCATTTCATCTAATGAAATTTTTGAACAGAAAAACTGTCTGACTCTGCTTTCATTTTGTGACTATTTATTTCAAGAGACACCTTCAAAGACTGATTATGTACAAAACTCATTAATTCTGTGACAATAGGTACAAAGTCGGCAGGTCACCAAAAACTAGGGTACATTCTTAGATTTCCCCTATCCAGAAATACTATAAACCCAATGAATTACCTATTAAAGCATTTTTAAAGCATATATATGCATGCATTACGCATATGGAAGAAAATGTGCTGCAGCGTATACTGCTGAGCCTTTTTATGTTCCAACATTCTGCCATATGACAATATTTTCATAGCTACTGGTAGATGGGGATAAGTTGGTGTTTCCACTTTGAATGTTTCCATTATAAATCCTATTTTACAAGTGAGTTAGCTGTAGCAGGCCACTTTAATAAGCAGCAGGCTGAACCTATGGGCCCTACTCATTTCAGTTACACAGCATGTAACTCATGTTCCCATTTGCTTTGAATAATAAAGCTACATAATCCAGCTCTCCATTAGAGAACACAAGCATGGGAGTCTCCCATCCAGATAATTATGTGCTGTGCAAATTACATTCCATTAGCATGTTGGCTGGTTGATCACAGAGAGAGGGGTGTATTCAGCCAGAAATGGTTGGAGCAGTCCAAAACCACTTGAAAATATTCAAAGTAGAGCCATGGCACTGAGACTGGCATTTTAAAGGCAGCACCTTATGGTGTGAAACCACAACTTTTCTCCACAAGTAATTTATTTTACTTCCCTACTACTTTTAAAGGTGAATGTACCTGAAGTTCAAATAAATTTCTTGTGACTAAATTCAAACCTGTCAGGCGGTTGCAGACACCTCCTGGTGGCAGCACAGTCCAAACCAGGGAATGGGCGGGAGTTCGCAAACCAATGTTTCTTTACTCAGTCACAATTCTGAGATGCAAAATTATATTTCTTCAAACACTTGTAATAAAAGCTGAGCAACTTGCTTGCTTTCCTCTCTGCATTAATGTATTACTTCAGCATTACAAAGATCACACACTGATGCACATAAACTTTATGACAATTACTGTGAAGCCTTTAAACCTCTACTTAATTTCAACTTGGAGACAAAAAGGAAACTGGGAGGATCCTACAGGGCAGTTCTTGGAAGAACATCTGTGAGGAAACTTCAATGATTTTTTTTAACTGCCATTGAAGACACATCCTGTGGGAAAGGAGGTGTACAGGTGTGTGTTTTACTTGGTGTGGGCAGGCTTTTCTGTTCCTACGTAGTTATGTAAATGCATGATTATATACATTATAATCTCAAGGATATCTCTGACTGAAAGCTGAACTGTTCTTTCTCAGCCATTTTAGCTCAGAGAAATCGATATACACTCTCTACCCACAATCTTTGCTTCACTTAGGCATTATTACACCATCTGGGAAAGACTCAACATTTCATTCCTACATTACAAGCTTACTGAGCTTTGAAATAGGTGGTAACTAAACACTGTTTCTCTAATAAGACCCTGACTACAGACAGTATTTAGGGGTAGGCAAAATATGTGTAAAATGAAATGCAACCATCTGCAACCGATTCCAAATGAACACCATAAACAGCACTTCTGAATACAGCCATCACAATTCTTGTGTGAAAACTGGGTACTAATCTAGGAAGCAACAGTGCCTATTTAAATTTTCAAAGACACAGAATAAGGGCTGGACTCCGTTTGAGCACATTGGAACAGTTATGAGATATTGCACAATGGAAATTATGGAATATATGGAATTAAATAGGTGCAGCAAAGGGATACAAAAAGGAGGACAATAAACTAAGCAATGAAAATACAGTTTTGAGAGACAAGGAATAAGGATCATGAGTAAGCATCATAGCAATATTTACCACATCAAACAAAGATGTATTGTCATTAATATGTAATGTTTTAAGGATGAAAACAGATGTAAAAATTATATTGTGCCCTAAGCCCAAAATATTTTTGCATTTGTCATTTGAGACCACTCTTCCCCTTGTGTGAAGTTTTCTTTTATGTGTCATTGCAATACTTCAGGTAGGTGGCTTCTCTACAAATTCCTCTTAATTCCTCTTTTCCAGCTGACTTGACTTTGTTTCCCTGTATAATATATGACATCTGCTAGAGACAAAAATATCTGAATGCAAACATTGTACGTGCCCAAACTGTAACCTTTATTGCACTGTATTTGAGAGGATTTTAAATTCAGGAAGTGATGATGAAGAGGGGAGTATTATACAATTGAGCAGAATGGAGAAGTCTAAAAGGCTGAATTATGGGCCAACCTAATCTCATTAAATGGCTGGTACCTTGGAATTTACAAAAAACCAAAAATGGTCTCATGACTAAAGGAAGACAAAAACTTTGTGAAGATTTTGGGGTTCGTTGGTGTTTATTTTGGTTGTTTTATTTTGGGGTTTTTTGGTAGGAAGCTATATTAATTGCAGTCAGAAACCCCAGATATTCAGAAAACCAGAAAGGTTTAGCCAGAATTGCAAGCAAATGTGTGCAACAGGCAAAAGGGACAAAAGCAAATACCACAAGTAATCAGATGGGCTGATGGGCATCTTATGACCCCAAACCAGCTGAAGCTTCATGGAGGCTTTCCTAGAGCACAAACAAGGCTTGATAACTATAAACAGGATTTTTAGTGAAACAAATACTTACTGGAAGCAGCCAGTCATAGAGGAAATAAATCTCTATAAAAATAATGAGGATTTTTTAAATTGATATTTTTATTATTGTTGTTGTTATTGGTTTTATTACTACTAAATATTTTGAAGGCCTAGTTGACTGTTATATATAATCATGTTAACCTTATGTATTTGTTGGTTTTCTCAGTTATGGCAACATTCTGTTAACTCGTATGATAAAGCTTGTTAGTAGATAGGTGTAGGTCATGCCACACTTAGTTTAATTTAATTTTCCTTGGTTTTTGTTCTGGTTTGTTTCATGCTTTTTACTTGATCTTGCAGTCTTTATGAACTCCAAAATTAAGCACAAGCTCTACTGTCCCGAACCAAGTGATGTGTAAGAATTTTCCTTCCCAAGAACATATTTCCAGTGATATTTTGAGTTTTCTTCTTATACAGCTTGTAAACTTACAAAAACTTGAGCAGGTTTTGTCTTAAAATTGTCGTAATGATCATCATGGTAGTCCCAGAAATTCTTCTTAAGGTGACTCCATGTGAAGTTTGAAGTGTAAAATCCTGGATCCACAGAAATTCTTCCAAATTCTCTTTTGTTCAACATGACAATATTTCTTTCAAAATTATAATTAATTAGACTCTTCTCTGCAGTTAACCAAACAGTATCACTTTTGCTACAACAGTTTTATTGAAGATTAACTTTATTTGCAAAATGCTTTTATCTTGGTTTGCAAGAAACAGGAACTGTTAGCAAAGGACATGTCAATCCTTCTATTTAATTTCACTATCCATATAACAATAACTATAGATAGAACCATGAATGTAGGCTTAAAAAAAAGGACAAGTAATTAATTCCAATATGTAGCTGATAATGAGAACAAACATAAGAAAGAAGGAAGCAAAGGAAGAGACTGCATTTTCCTGGACAGAAGTCTTGGATTTACTTTGTTCTCAAGCTTACACAAACAATATCTTGGATAATGATGCCTAGTGTAACAAGGGGTCAATGATAATGAAATATTCCTTTTCCTCGATGTAATCTTTTAAAAAGTAAATTCCAGGATTTGGTGGAGAGAAGTTGGAGGAAGAAAGAATGGTGCAATTTAATTAATGGCATACTCAAAACTTGTAAATTAGATTGTAAATTACAGAAAACTCAGAAAAACATAAAAAACCAAACCAACCAACCAACCAAAAACATCCAGAAGCACTTGCTTAGGAAATATAGAAAGGATAATTTGAAATCATAACCCAAACCAGGATCCTCAGGACAGTTGTCATAGCACCAAGCCTGACAGAACTCTGTAAGTGTTTGGATAATGCTCTCAGGCACATGGTGTGACTCTTGGGGATATCCTGTGCAGGACCAGGAGCTGTTCACAGTGATCCTCGTGGGTGTCTTCCAACTCAGAATATTCTATGATTCTGTGATTCTGTCACAAAAGGTTAGAAGATTCTTCATTTGAAAAGACAGTTCTGGTAAAAATCAGTGTGTTTAAAAGGAACCTGTCAATTAGAGAGTGTGTTGGAGAAAAAGCCAAAGCAAACTATTTCAGATTTATCATTTCATCTGCATAAGAAAAAAAGAACTATTTTGGATTTGTAACATTATTATGTTCATCTTGTTCTGAATATTAAAGAATTATTTTCTTCTCTTTATGTCAATGATTTGGGACTCATTTTATATAGGATATATCAATTGTCAGACCTCCAAATGCTGGCAGAATGTAGAGGAGGAAAGAGCCCTTTGCCATCCCTTGTGTCTTGCCTTTCTTTTTCAAGGTCAAGTTATTCTCATTTAATTTTAGCTGCCTAAAGGAAGGTGTTCAGGCTGTGCCCATCTTCTGCAGTCAACAGGCTCTCCGAAAATAATCATTCCAGTTATTTTAAGGCTGGTAAAGCATACAGTTCTCTCTCAGGTTATTTGTTTACTGCTGTAAAGTTATACCTACCTTACAATTTGCCTTCTTGGATCGATACAAACCCCCTGTGCCACAATTCCAAACAATAAGCTACATTGTTTGGGCATATTGCCTTCAAACTATCTCTATGAATTCTAGCTTTCTAAGGCATTCAGTGAAAAGACAAGTAAGATAACTTAAAAAGAGAACTCCTTATGTACACAGTAACTAATTTTAATCACAAAAATATAGGAGAATTACTGATCTAGGCAACACAGTGTATTAAAAACTTCTGACATTATGCTTTTGGTTTGATCTTCTGCTTTCCATGAGTACCTGATTTGGTGCTTAGAGGCATTTGATCTTCTTTTCATGCATTTTTCTTTCTTCTTCTTCTTCTAATTTTCTTTCTTTTAGTTAAGGACTATTTCCACTGCTCCCCCCACCCCGCCCCTGCATCTCCCCACTTTTTTTTTTTTTTTTCTCTGAGCTAGTTTCCAGTTTATGAAATGTACTAGATTCTATCCAAAGAGGATGGGCACCTGAGAACAGGAGACCAATATTTCATGGAGAGGGAAGAGCTGCTCAACACTGAAGACCCATGGTCACTGTGTATTTACATGATATTACTGCGAAAGGACCACTGGATTGTTTTACAGCACTATTTTAGAAAACTGGGATAATATTATATAATAGCCTAATTCAGGGTAATCACCTAGAAACCCTATACCTTCCTGTTTACAACCTCATCAATAAAAAAGAACAACTTTTCCTCTGGCCTACTACACTTGCCAAAGTTGTACAGTGGTTTAGAAGTTTAAAAGTGAATTTCAGTGCAGAATAGAATTCCCTGACCTCTAATGAGAATTCTAGAAGTAAGAGCTAGAAAAACTGAGAGCTTGACTTCACTTTTGGGAGATCTCATCCAATTTCTGCCCATATCTGAGGAGGTAAACAGACTTGTTTTCCACAGATAGAGTCACTTGAGAGACTTTTGATTCCTTTAATTTATATAAAATATTTTTGTTGCAGTACTGAAGATGCTAACATATTTGCTTGGCTTCACATTCAAAGGTCTGACACCTTATATTTTGTCAAAGTAAGGAAATTATAGGATGACAGATAAAAAGATTTATAGAAATTTGAGGTTCAGTAGACTTGCCAGTTTCCCAGAGGAAGAAGTTCTTCTTCAGAGAGTTCAAGAGATGAGAATTATTTTGAATCAACCTATAAAATTTTAAAGATTGTGTGTCTGATCTGTTCTGATTCAACCTTTTTGCTGTATCTAATAAATATATAAATATAATGGAAGGATATAAATATATTTCTCAACAGAGAAACTGAGGTGACCTGGGTGAATTCATTCCTGTCTAGATATCTGGAAACTCTAAATCTTCCATTTTCAGTAATAAATTAGGTTGTAGAGGGATTAAAACCACCATTTATCAAAAATCCTATTCACGCAATAATCCCCAAACACTTGCAAGTAGATTTATATTCAGTAAAATGCTACATTTTAAAGCAATGGTGGGACAGAGATCAAATACAATAGAAAAGGCTTCTCTTTTAAGAGTTTGGTGTAGTTGTTTGTTTATACCCCAAAATCCTCTAGAGAAGGTTTTGGGTTAAAATTTAAAATGCTAAGTATAGTCAAGCCTATCTCTGTGCAAGGGCATGGGTATGCTGCAGTTTTCTTGCTGGAGACAAAGAAAATACCACAAACTCCAAATTATTTCACAGTATTTTTTTTATTACTGAGAAGCAACAGTAAACAACAAATTTAATCTGTTATGGTAAATTCTGAAGCACCTATATTATATTTATGTATGTGGTAAGAATCTCTTGGAGATAGGTACAGTGATTTAGCTGTTTTCTTCAGAGAAAACTACAATTGAGACTGCAATTGACACAATCGAGAGGAAATGCAAGTCAATCTTTCGTAAGGTAACCACTTGAGCCAGCAAAGAAAATAATGCCTCCATCATCAGTGGGGATAAACCTTATTTGTCTGGTTTTATTCAGGTTGGAATGGAACCAAAAGAGATGTAAAAATTCTCCGACTTGAAGCTAGACAAGAGATTTGAAGGAGCAGGAAGAGCCTGCCCACTTTGTATCTGCACAACACTGGCGAATAGACACAAATCTGCAGAGGGAGGAAGACAAAAGGGCAGCAAGGGGTTCTGCAACTTTTGCTTTGACTGATTTTTCTTTTCTCTGTCAGACAGAAGAAACTAGCATGAAGAATTTACAGAGGTGTAGCCAAAATACATTTTTAAATCCATATTCCAAAATACTTTGTGCCTTTGAGCATTCAATAAATAATGCTTTACTTGGAAATGTTGCTCCAATGTCAGAAAAAAAAGGCAAATTTTTACTCTGCTGCACTAGAGGAAATATGAGATATGAGGTAACTTTAATTCAAATGAAATTACCTCATAGAGAGCCATTTAGAATCATTCAAGATTAGATAAAATCAGATTTAAAATAATAGCAGCTGTTCTTGTGTAAATTTTCCCTGGATATTTTCTCTGAAATAGCTGCAAAGATAGAGCAAACCTATTTGATGGGATTTCAGTTCATCAGTTCATCGGAAAATCAAAATAAACTTGTATTTGCATTCCTTTTATGTCATTAGGCTTTGCTGCATGAAGAATTTTGTGCTCTCTTAGGGCCTGTTAAGAATTAGTCTTCAGCTGCAAGTCTACCACAAACTTTGACTTCAATTTATACTTAAATTACAAAAAAAAAACAAAACAAAAGGAGTCCCAGAACCCGATTTATCCTGCTTCTGATCTGGATCATCACTACTGGCCTTTCAGCATTTCAGTGACCTTTAGACCATTCGTTCCTCTGGGACTGCAGCTCCTTTCCTCTCTCATCTTTCCTCATCTCCTCAGAGCAGGACTCTTCCTCATGTTGCCTCTTTTCCCACTGGCTGCATCAGGTGTGTTGGCTCTGGTCTTCCCCATTAAGGCAGAAGATTCAATGCCCAGAGGGACATTGGAAGAGTAGACTGAATACCAGAGAAAGCGAGTAGTTGTCAGTAGGTTTAAATATATAATGATTTTAAAAGTTCTTAATATTTTTTTTCCTGTATCAATTTTACTTATGAGTATTATTATTGTTGTAAGTTGGGTAATAGTTTCACTACTAGAGTGTAAAAGCAGTCATCGGACTAAAACTAAATTGCAACTTCACATTTATATATATACATATACATGTATATTTATTCTCTTTTGATCATAACAATATTTTGAGTATTCAGAAAATAACATGATCATCTGTTTTCTTATATCAATTCTTGTGACACCAAGGAGTCTGCAGCATTCACTATTACAAATACAATCTCACAGATTCTTTTATGAAAAACTTCCACAATTTTATGTTTGGGTAAAAGTTAGCTTTGCTTATTAATTTAGTTTCTTCTGTTGTTATTATCAAATAAGAGGCTGAAGAATTGTGACAAGAAGAAGCCAAGGTCCAGAGTACAGATCAGTGTTACGTATTTGGCAATACAAACCAAATTATCAGGCAGGGGTTTGAACTAACAGTCAGAAACTTCAACTTCTGAATAAGGAAAATTTTGAGATACTGCCAGTGTAACCCAGAAACAAATATAACCAGACCCATAATCGTCCTGGAAAGGCCTATTCATGTACCAGATGCTAACAAAGTAATTTTATTCTCTTCAGGAAAATTCAGCAACCCCAACAGTGTTGATATGTACATCTCTACATCAGCAGGCAGATGACCAACCATGTTCTGGGAATCATGACCTCAGCACGCCTTACAGACAAACACTATAAACAAGAACATTCCCCCACCTTTTCCTTTACCTATGTATGCATGATGTCAAAGGAGGTTCTGACACGTGCCTTTGAGATGTCTCCTCTCCCTGTCTCTTGCCCATTCCCAGACAACTCTGGGGAAAGAGTGGAAAAAAGACAAAGTCTTGGAACTGCTCAGCAATAGCAGATATCATAAAATAGTAGAATGGTTTGGATTGGAAAGGACTTTAAAGATCCTTGGTTTCTTCAGAATGTTAGTCTCTTTCCTTTGTAAACTTCTACTATCTCAGGTTGCTCAGAGCTCCATCCAGCTTGGCCTTGAACACTTCCAGGAATGGGACATCCACAACATCTCTGGGCAACCTGTGTCAGGGCCTCACCACTCTCGCAGCAAAGAATTTCTTCCTAATATCTCATCTAGACCTTGTCCTGTCACTCAAGGCACCCTTCTAAAAAGTCTCTCTCCATCTTTCTTGTGGGCTGCCATCAGGTACTGGAAAGCCACAATTAGGTCCCCCCAAAGCCTAGAACATTGGTGAGTTAGTAAGACTGCTTTAGCCACAAATACAAACCCCAGCACAATGTAGGATTATGTGAAAAAAGTTAATTCCAACCCAGCCAGACCCAATGCACACCATCAGGTTTCAAAAGAAAATAAATGGTGTGCTGCTAGCAACTGTCCATGACACTCCCAGATACATGAAAACCTGAGAAAATCAATGCATTTCCTCATTCAGGCCATTGGTCTTTCACACCAGGTAATCTCCTGGTACCATGTAAATTTATAGTAGTATCAAATGTACACTTTAAAGTTTTCACTGTTTTTCTGTGATAAGGCAAATGTTTAAGCTACTCACATACACTGTAAGAATTATAACGAGGAAACCTGCTTGGGAAAGCTGATATCCTCCTCAAAGTCTTTAATGAGGATACTGGCTTTATAGTGATCATGACTTCTGGTAATGCAATTTCGCTAAATGCTTGAAAGCATCTTGCATGCTAAGCTTATTAACTTTTATACAAGTTTTATTTTGATGTTTAGTTTTATTGCAATTTCACCAATGGACTGTACAGCATTCAAGTATGCTGAAGGCTGATGTTCTGTCCTTTACAACATTGAAAAAATTGATTTTGTATCCCTGAAACATTCAAAGTACCAGATAAGAACTTACATAATGTGTACATCAAGAAACATGGACGGATTTCAGAAATGGTCTTCAAACAAACCCAAGCCTGTCTAAGAATTTAATACTGCAATTACATTTATTTAACTACAAAGAACTTAACAGAACGAGACTTTGTTGTTGCTGTTTTGGGAGGGGTGGTCAGGGGTGTTTTGAAGTTGTGCTTTCTCACATACATAACAATTTTCACTCAAGTGGAAAGTATTCCTAAGTGACTTGTGAGCTGGACAGACTCTGTTTGCCTTCAAGCTGTGTAAAATGGTCTAGCATTAAACTCTGGAAGCAGTGTGTGCTTATCTGAAGAATTCCCTATATCTCATCCCTAGATACCTCATCAGCACTCACTCCACTGGTCATGCCCTATAGGCAGAGGAGAATAACCACAAGCCTTTTCTACTAACTTTTTTATCCAAAGGCATTAGGTTTTATTATAATACCATTTTTAAAAGCTCCTAAAATAGCCACACAATTCAGATTTCTATAAACCTAATTGCTCAGAAACACTGAACATCTCAAGTAAAATTGCAATAACTTTTTCTTAGACACCAACTTCTGTTGCTTGAAGACACAACATCAAAATGCTTCCAACTGTATCGTAAACTAAATAACCATGTAAGTACTGTCCTTAAGAATGGTTAGGAGCAAATGGATTCCGAAGTTCTGGGAGATATATTGTTCTTTGTCCACTGCAGAAGTCTTTGAATTAGAGCACAAAAACTTAAAAATAATACAGGATTTTATTGAAAGCTAGGATAAGGATTATAAAAACAGAGAAGTGGTACTTCTGGATATTTGAAAATATCTGACAATAGACGCAACTATGTTGTGTGAAAACCATATATTGATGAAATTGTAATTAGAAAATTCTGCAGTTAAAAAAGGGAAAAATTTTAGCCATAAACCAATAGAAAGTTGTATGTACTAACTGCAGGAAAACTCTGATTATTTGGTGGTATCTATTTAAAAAAGAAAAAAAAGGAAAGAAAGAAGGGGGGAGGAAAAAAGGAAAACAAGAAGCAGAAAGGAAGACTTTTTCATCAATCAAACCTGTAATCAGTGGACAAGACAACTATGAAAAAAGCTGTAGAATATTCCATGCCACAGTAAAAGGAAGAACATCCTGGCAGGGATTCTGCAGCTCAGAAATGCCTAATCAAACACAAAGGTTTCTATGTTGGTAGTAGTCGACTGTGTAATTGAATACACATTTAAGGGAGAAACCAATTACCCTTTATGATCCTTATTCCTGCTCTCCGCATGAAGTTTAAAGCTGAACACGTTGATCCAGTTGGTGGAAAGGCTTCCAGCACAAGCTCTTGCTGTCAGTCCAAGGCTGAACAAGAGGATGTATGGCATTCATTTTCCACTGACGCCTGCAAAGCTGGAGCACTCAAGGATGCCTCTGACAAATGAACAAATCCATAATAATAGGAATTATACTTTATATATCAAATGCAAAATCAGGATTCTCATCACCATTACAGAATATGTACATGGAAAGGTAAATATAGATGTTAAGTTGGATTTTGAGAAATCGGGAGCTGATTCTTTAAAATTGTATTATGTGCAGTATTCCGGGTAGTTATTGTATCATGGATAATGCAAAAATTTGTATCATCACTTTAAAAAAGTTTTTATATTTATGGAAACATATTTGTATATTTCAGCAAAATTACTCATTACTAATAGTTTTTTAAAAATTTGAAGAAGAGATTCGCAACATCACGAGCCTAGAGCATTTCAAAATGCATTTCTTTATCAAGAGGCTAGTGGCAATAATGAGATGAGGCAGGTTCAGGAGTGTACAGCTTGGTTGGTTGGACTCATGACAGTAATGTGAACAGATTATATGGAAGAGGGGATTGATTGCTCTGAATCAATTTTGATAATGTACCAATGTCCTAACTAAAAGATATTAATACAAGCAAATAACTTTATGTACATCTATCTTCTCATGGACAAGTATTTTTCCCCCAGTCAAATGCTCCAGAATCCTACAACACAAGTGTGGCTGTTTTTAGACCATTTGAATAAAATGTTTGTTGCCAGGTAACTGCAATTTGAAGGCTGTTCAGTGAGAACTGGCATTGGGAATTAGGAACACCAAAAGTTCAGGCATGAGAAGGTAACAGGTTTTGAAAGTCTAAGTACAGAATGACACCGCTGTCCCCATGGTTGCAAACACCAATCAGTAAAAGTTTATTGATCATTAAAGCTCACTACTGATCACTGTGAGAACGGAACCTTGACGGCTTAGTAGAAGAATATTCAAATTATCAATTTAATGTGCATAGAACTGTGTGTAATAGACAGTATGGGTGGAGATATCTGTGTTATAGACAAGACCATGATGGAAACAAGGAGCTGCTGCTTATATAGGAATATGGCCACTGTTCAGATCTCCAGATATCCCAAACTATATACATATGTACTTGTATTTTATTGTTGTTAAAGGGAGATACATTTTCATTTCTTGTCTTTGACCCAGTGTTCATTACATTTGTACTTGCACACCACCCTTGAAACTTGGTTATAATTTAGATGCAAGACATAAATATAAACATATATGAATTGATATTTAAACCATCATAATATAAATTATAATACCACATTAAACAATTTTATATAATGTTTTATAGTCTTATACAGTCTTATATTTATATATATGTGTGTGTGTGTGTGTGTGTGTGTGTGTGTGCATAATGGTTTCACTTTTATACATACATATATGCATATATAAAGCCTAGATGCTACAGGTGTCCAGGCTAGAGTAGAGGAAAAATGAAGGAAGGAGAATACCGGGACAGTAATCATGGACTACATCCCATTGGTCACATAAGGCTTCAGTGAAATTCTTTATTTCCTTTTTCATCATTCTTTCTCTTTTTCCCCAAATCAGTTTTTTAACACTTTCCAGGCTGAAATTTCTCTCAGTTCTTTCCAAGAGCTCTAAGAAGGATGTAGTGTCTGTTATATCAGTGTGAATGACCCGGAAAAGGGTCAAGCTTAGGCTGTAGCTGATTTTGTATTTGCAATTTTCCACTGACTTGAGCTGACTCAGGGAGAGGATAACTTATTCCTTATCCCAAAAAAGTCTGTTTCTGCTACACCATCCTCACAGGTGTGATTCAGCACTTTTTCCCATCTCAGAGTACGGTGTCCATGAGGCCATTTGGAGAGGAGGATGCACAGCCTGTAGACATTGTTAGGGCTGAGATTGTAAGCAACTGTCTCTGGTGGCATTTGAAGCGCTGAGAAATCAGAAGGATTTTGTCTCAAGATGAAACATATCAGTTAAACAATGAGAGGGAAAAGGACTAATTGGAGCAGCAGAGAGACTGATGTTCAGAAACGTTTAGTACAGGGAGTCTCACAGAGGTTTAGATGAACCAGCTATTACATCAGAAAAGCTGACAGCTGGGCCATCCAGGCAGTACCAACAGCCAGGAAAGGTGACAGTGCCAAAGCAGCACAGAAAGGAAGCAGTGGTCAAGGACTATAAAACATCTGGTATGTTATTTTACAGTGCTTAGTCTGAGTTTTGTAACTGTGGAGCTGTATTATTGCAAATGCTGTGTCAAGAAGTATAATATTTGTAAATTATCTGTACCCCTGATGCAGCACTTGGCCCTTTGTACATTAGCAATATGAAACCCACAAAGAAATCCAAACGGAGCTGCTCTGTAGATCCCATGCTCAGAAAAGTTTTCAAAGGAAATAACCCAAATGTTAACAATAGGGTCTAAGTCTTGCTCAGCAAGTTCCTTGAGCCAATTAGCAAGATTTCCATTATATTTGGATGTAGTTTAATTAAATTATGCAACAAGAACAATGAGCTGTCTCCAAGAATTAATAGATCACTTTTACTCATTCTTTCGAAGTGTAGCCGGTGTTATCCGCAGATGCACATGTAGCTATTGCAATGCCACTCTCTGAATATTACCTTTTCATACACAGCTCATAAATCACAGGAAACTACTGATAACTCCTCTTACAGTACTTACTGCTTTGCACTGGAAGTTAATTAAGGAAGTCCATTCAAAATGTTTAATTGTTTAAATATAAATTACATTTTGTGCACTATAACCATAATAAGTCTTATACTCCATCTGTTCTTTCCTCTTAGTTTTTGCGCAAAATGAGAAATCCGCTGACACACTGCTTTTCACAAAGCATCTGCCTTTACCCTTCCACTGAAATGGTCCTCAAATATTTGCTGAGCTAACTGTAGCTTGACAAAAGAATTGGAAGCTTTTACTGTATTTTATGCACTAGGCTGATGCACAGAATATAATTTGTTGATTTGACACATACTTTTTTTCCTAATTTCAGTAAATCATAATTTCCCAGAGCATCGATTCCTCCATTACAGACTGACTCTAATATGTTCCCTTCTCTTCCCTGTTTGCTGTAATAGAAATATTACTAGAAACTATTTCTTACTGTTCTCATACAAATGCAGTCCGTACTGGCCTTTCTCAGACCTCTCAGTGCTACTGCATTCAGAAAACAGCACGACTTGCTGTTTGAAAGTCAAAGTTAATTTAATTCAGTATTTCTCTTTATTAAGCAGTCAATAAAATGTTTTGCAATCAAGTTAGATTAAAATGTTCAATACAAGAGGAGACAAAATTAGAGATTATTTTAAAAATTTTAGTCCTATTTTGGCAATCGCAACCAAAGCTGTAGTGTGGAGAAGTCTAATTGAATTGCTGTGTTTTATCATGTTTGAGTTTGGAGGTGAAAGGAGAAAGAAAAGATATCTCCAAGTGAGGATAGGTGACAACATTAATCTGTTTAAAGAAAACACTTTATCTGGGAAGCATAAAACAAAAAACATGGTGTTGATGTTTTGGGGATATATTTTTTTAATTAAGGATTTTAAACTTTAATTTTTGAAATGTCAAAAATTACTTCTAAAACTGCTGATACCAGAAATTAATTAAGAAAATAACTATTTACAGAGATCCATAACTCAGAAATTTAAGAAAAAAAATCCAGAATTTTTTATTTTTTTCAAAAATACTGTAGGATCCAGGACCTTCATGATAGTTCTTATCTGTTAATAATTATGTGTAGGATTGTACAATGTTCATTCAAAATGGAGGGTGAGGGTGAAAAAAGACATTATTTAAAAAAAATTTCCTCCTTTTAGAATTTGTACATAAAATTAATCTTTGAGTGGGTTTTGGTTCAGAATACCAAGCAATATGAAAGATTCAGTCTGAGGCTTCTATATTTCACATTACACTCATTTTTATGTTTCGAGACTTTCTGCTAGACATTTATTTATTGATATACAAGATATGTTCTGTTGGAATTTTCAAAAGCACTGAGCACTGGATTTTATCAGTTCTGAAAGGTCACTTGCGTAAGTACATACAGCCGAATTTCAAAGCAACCTGTGGCTTTTTGCCATTCCCTACTCTCTTCAATGCCAATGTCAAATTCCACCTAATACAGGTAATTAGTTTTATTAAAACAAACAAATTATGTTAGAAAGGTTAAAATACTGAGGGTTTTGTTGTTGGGTTTTTTTTGTGGTTTTTTTCTCTTTTTTTGTTTTGTTTAAGTGTATACTTTATTATGGCAGCAAAGTTTCTTGTAAAATACCAGACATTGATCAATATGAAACATTCACCACATGCAGATGTTCATTTCCAGCTGGGCACATCTTCATTATTCTGACGCGACAAATTTCCAAGCCACATGACACAGAATACCTTGTCAAAAAGTATCTATCAAAGTCCCATGGACAGAAAGTGCTAGACTAAACTACAGCCAGTTTCAAGTTTTTAAGTGTTTATGTCTAATTCCTCTCTATACTGTCATGAAATGCTTTGGAGAACCTAACAGTATGGGCTGCTTTAAAGAATTTCCTTGCTAGTCTTTTTTGAAATATTCACCATTAACTTAATTGAAATATATATGTGTATAAATTGTGACTATTCGTTTCAGGGTTTTTTTTAAACAGAAGGATCATTCAAATGAATAATAATAGAATGTAGAAACCCAGCCTCTCCATCTCTCTCATTCAGTTCTTGTTGAAGACAGTAATTTACATGACAGTAGCTCAGCGGTCTGACAGTAAATTAGGGGAGTAACGGAAGCTGTATTTGAAGATGTGCATAAAAACTATGTGTACATAAGGCAGAGAAGTCTAGAACCAGACCAAGATGGGTGCAACTGATGTCAACCTACTTCCTAATCATACCAGATTATTTTAATGACTTTTTATTGAATTTCACAGCATATGCTTTAAGGGGAAAAGGATAAAACACAAGCTCCATTTAAAAAAAAAAAAAAAAAAGCCACTCCATGTCAACACTGTTGCTCAAGCTGAGCCATGGGATGACCCCCAGCTGCAGAGAGCTGCTCTGATTTCAGTGACCTGTTTCAGCTCTGGCAAGAGAGACTATTTTGCAGTCCAGCTGCAGAATGCACTAATGAAACAAGAGTCAAGGACAATTGAGCCTTAAGTTCAGAATCACTAGTGGAAACTTTGTGCCTGTCTGCAGGGCTTATAAAGTGGATTTTTAGATACAGACAGTGGTTTATTATGGCTCTAACATTACAAGACAGAGTTATCTTGTTACTCTTTCCAAACTGACCTTCCAGACATATAGAATGTGATTTTCATCAGTCTTTCTGGGTTCACCTTAACCTTTCTAAAAAATACCTTTTTTGCTGCCTGATAATAAGAATTAACAATGTATTCACCTGCACGAAACTGAAGCATGGCCTAGAGACATTATAAATTTAATATTTGTCTTCTTTTAAATCACCCCATCCCCTCTACATGACATGAACCCAAAAGTCATCTCTCTTTTAGTTCCCCCATGTCCCTCCACAGACACATGTTCATGTCTGTACAAGAAGAGTCAATAAGCAGAAGCTTATTCTAAGCTCAGAATTAGAGGTTCATTCTGGCAGAGATGGATGATTGGAGTTGCCATGTGATATGCACAAGAAATAACAGGGTTTTGACTGAAATCTGCTTGAATAACCTGATTAAATGGCTGCTGTGGAGAAGCAATGTTTTCTGAGTTTTGAATAGAATTTGGGCTAGGGTTAGGAATTTTGGGGTTGTTCTCTTTTTTTGCTTGGTTGGTTGGGGGGAGTTTTGTGGTATTTTTCTCTTTGTTTTCTTGAGGTTTTTTGGTTTGGTTTGGGAATTTTTTGTTGTTTGTTTGTTTGTTTTATCAGGAGTTAACATACCAGGTTTAAATCTGATGTTTCAGAGTTCACAGCTTTTAAGAGTTTAACATTTGAACCTGACAAAACTGTTGAGTATTTGCTATTTCAGGATCAAGTCCAGCACTAGAAGTTAGAATTCATGGTATTTCCAAGGTAAGAGTTATTTGGGAGAGCTTTCCAGGCTGTCTGTACAGGTTGGTGCTTGGAAAGCGCTGTCATTGTTGGTATGTGTTGCATGTTGGCAAAAGCTGAGGATATAGACAGCATAAAGTACGTTCAAAACATGCAAGAAATAGTCAGTTTAGAGTCTTTGGACAGATTAAGCTAGAGCTAATATTTTCAAGGAGAGATAATTTTGAAACCGTTCTGAAGGTCTTTGGTTAAAAACTCCATTTTGAAAACAGTCTGGTGTAAATTGGATTAGAGACCAGAGTTCCAGCATTGTCCTCTATGTATCAGAATTACATCACATTTTATTATGTAATGAGACCATCTACAATTTTCTACAATGTGCCTGAAAATGTTTGCACAATTCAGAAACAAAACAAAACAAGCATAAAAACTGATCTGCAGATGTACTTGACCCTACACAATAATGCACTCAGGTTTTCATATAAATAAAAATCCATAGAAAGCCTAAAAGCCTGCAGTCCTTTGAAATATTTGATATACTATCCCAATCTGGTAACTGATTGACAATAAGAATGCAGGAAAATAAATTACAAGATGAGAGAAAAGAACACCAGTAGAAATAAGGAAAGTGCTGATTTGGGAGTTGATTAATGGGAATTTTCCCAGTATCTCCCTCTTCAATTCAAAGAGCAATGTTGCATTACACCCTGAGAGCCTCTTTGGCTGCTCAGCATGAGAGTCTAATAGCAAAACAGGAGTTGGTTCACAAAGGACAAACTGGAGCACCAATCAGACTTGGCACAATTCCTCCTGTTTTTAGCATTTCAAAACACAGAAAGGGTTTTAGAGATCAGGCAATCCACTCTCAGCTATCTGATGCTATGGAAACAAAGATGCCATATTCACCACAATAATTCCCAAAGTGAAATTTCTTAGGACCTCATATCTTTAGACAACTGAGGGCAATCCATACTTTCTGAATTAAGATGTTATTGATTTTCTTTTCCCTAGAAGTACACAAGTTAGGAAACAGCAATAACCCCAGTGTCTGCTGCATATTTGTTATGGCATAGGACAAGGTTCATCAAGATGTACAGCTGATGATTAAAAGAACTTGTTGTTTGGGTTTCAGACAGGTAGATATATTTTGAAGATATAGTTTGCAAATAAATAACTTTTAAATAAAAACCTTATTTTTAAATAAAGAACAATGAAGCTCTGAAAGAGTTAGGTCAAGTTAAGAGGAGCTAAATGTGAAACTAAACAAAGTTCAGTATTATTTTGAAATAACAGTGGACTTCCCCATGACTGGCCCCTGATTTGCCTTACTATTCATCAATCAATTTGGGGGGAAAAAAAGCTTTGGATTAAAAATATATTTGCTGTGGTTAGATCATAGTACAAACATTTTTATCCAGATAGCTATAATGAGCTTCTCTTTTTGTCTGTTATAATAAAGGAACATTTTTCTCCTTTCCTTACTTTCAGTAGTTGAAAACATTGCACTGTGTTTTTAGTTCCGTCACTTTAATAGGCTGTGCTAGCCCTTCTATACTACAAGGACTCATTCTATTATAATACTTTTGGGACAAGACCAGCAAAACCAGATTAAATTTAATGAAAAGAAAAAAGAAACTCCAATTTTCACTCTGAAAATCCTACTATTGCTAAGTAGTACTCTGGACTTGACAAAATTTCTGTGACACAAAAAACCCTTCATGTCCAATATTATTGATGATAAAGTACAGGTTTATGTCAGGGAAATGAAAATATTTACTTCATCTGGGTTAAGTTTTCATTATAGTTTTTAGCTTCATAAATTTCTTGATCAAAGCTGATTCAAGAAATAGTATTTTCTCAGCTCATTTTTGCTATTGTAAATGAAAACAAATTACATTTTTGTAATGCTTAGTAATTTAATACTGAAATCTAAGAAGCACAATAACAGAGACATGAAACATCACCTCCACAATCAATCTATATCTGTCTGTTACAAACAAATTTACCCTAATAGAAAACGTAGAACTTCAAGAACAGCATTTCTTGTACAGCATTTCTTGTGTGTCTTGTACAACATTTCTTGTGTGGTATGGAAATTCCAGCCTGCTGGACTCTGACAGCAGTAGGGTCAGGTGAATCCTCAGTACAGCAGCTTAAATTATTCAACACAAGTTCAGCACCTTAAAACCCCCTGTATTTTACATAAGGTGGAATAGAACTGCAGTGGTTACATGTCAGAAAACTAATAGGCCAGAGTATTAAGACATTAGGCTGCTTAATAAGGGTTGTCTTTCTCAATTCTCCTTTTCCCATTAGAAACAGTTATTGCCGAAATGGGACTCACTTTCAGATGTTTTTGGTTATGTTCAGCATTATGTTCCCTGTTAACTCACACTGATCTGATCTGAAATGATGTTCTCTGCAGGAGTTCTCAGTTTTTCCAAACCACAGCTCTGGGCTATTTTTCTGTCTTTTTAATGCTGCAATTTTGCTTTATTTTAAAGTGAATGCTACATGTACTGATCTTGGATGGGGAGTCAAGCACTGCTTTATTCTAAGAGCATTTTGCCTACATCAATCCCCATAGAACTGATCTCTTTTGCAATTTAAGATTTGGCTATGTGCTCAGAATGTTTTGCTAAATAGATATGGAATAAAATAGATACTAATAAGGTTTCATTTAAGCTGGAAACAGTGCAATACATTTTACTTTAGAGAATTCCCACTACACAAAGCTGGTTGCTTTCTTCCTAGCATGTACAATAAGTTGCACATAAGGAATGTGGCTTGAGGTGCCTCCTTTCCACTTCTTTCCCCTTGAGGGGTGGAAGGGTGAACCTTCAGCACATGTACTTTTCCGTTTTAAAAGTATTAGAGTTCCACATCTTCTGCAGCTGAAAAATGAAGGGTTATTAGTCTCTGGCAGTAACTTGTGGCTTGAATAACCTGTCCTGTTCACTTCTGCAGGGACTCTGGGTTGGAGTGGAGTGTTCTAGTATATAAGCAACCATGGACCTGTGTCAACTCAAACAAAATAATCTCAATGGCCTAGGATGTCATTCCTTATTCTTACCTGCCTAAAAACCCTGATATCATGGAAATGAATTTATTTTTTTCTTTTCAGTTTTGAGCAGCTCTTCTTTTCAGTTTTTGATCAGTGTCGTGTCACTGCAAGTATCTGTGGTGCAGGACAAAGGGGTGGTTTTCATATTCTTTGTCTTGAAGCTGCACTAATCATTGTCCATCCCACTTTAACACAGGATTTAAAGCCAGGTGAACAGGCAGGAAAGAACTACCGTGTGTCCAAGAAGTTACCTGGACTGAAAAATCTGGGACTGTGGGACATGAGTAGAAATTGCCTTCTCCATAATAAAACCATGAATATCTAGAGACACAAAAGAAAGATGGTGGGGTGAAATTCCTTGTGGTCCAGACACACAGAAAGCATTGATTTTGTTGGGAGCTTTACGCATGAAGCATCTGAATCTGGGAATGACAAGCACTTACAACTCAATGTGAAGCCAATAAGGCTTGTGAGTGCTCAGTTGGTATTTCAGCTATTCATTTCAGCTGCTCAGCAGTGTAAGGTGAACATGTGATCCTGAAAGTCTCTACACTAATGTGACTTTATTGATTGAAAGCAACTGCTCTGAGTGAGACAAATAGGATTTGTCTTTTAGTTAATTTCACACTGTAGACAGCACAATATTCTGCAAAACTAATCTTTGAAACATGTCTGTCTTTCTGATCCTCTTATCCTGCCATTGCTGGTTTTCAGTCAACAAAAGAAACATCAAAACGACTCTTTCCTGTGCCTTTTGATGCTTAGATTGTGCATTATTTCCATCCAAGTAACCATAAAGACAGGACACATGTTAAGCATTTTCCTTCAAGCAGTGCTTGACCATCACAGTTTTCCTGAATGGGCTTATTCCACTGACTGTTAAATACAGTTTCCTGTTTTAAAAGGAGAAATGCGGTATCTGTGGAAGCAAACCCCAAGAAATGTTATCCTTGCCAATGGTAAAATGCAATCCAAGAGTTTTTGGAGTAACATAAAGCTCCTTTGCATGTCAAGTGCAACACCACTGAAGCACTCTAGAACCTAATCATTGTGCAATGTCAGATCTTAGTTACCTCTGAGTATGTGTAGGAAGAATTTTTTTTTTTTATTGTACTTTCAACCTAAAAGCAATCTTAAAAAAAAAAATAAAATCTTCTAATGAGTTAATAAATGTCAGCATTTTTAAGTACAGAACTTAGAGATTAGATTTTTCAAATTCACCAGGGCAATTAAGATGACAGTAAATTTTTCCAAGAGCCATAATATGAGTGGCAGTTTCTCATACGTACCAAGTGAATTTAATTGACACATATTTCCACTGAAATTGCTGACAATATCAATTGCTATGCTTTATACATATGTGACAGTGATTAGAAAATTAACATCATTATGTAATTTCAAGTGATGGCCTACCTCAAAAAAGGATATATATGGACCTTTTTTACATTCATGGGACTTTTCTAAAGTTATAAAAATTAATGAAATAACATTCATATTTGTCAAATGTTCTAGGCTTTTTATTATCCTTAGATATAGCCAAGACAGATTGAAACTTAAATGCTGGTCTAAAAAAAGTATTCACATCCAAAGGGTAGTGCAATGAAGAAATAGCTAATATTATATCCACTCAGTGCAATATCACAACACCAAGATCCTTCACTGGTTGTAATTTCCCTGCACAATGCCCCTCTCCCCCTCTGAAAAAAAATCACAAAAAACAACCAATTAAACAAAAGTAAATTTAAAAAACTCAACAAAGAAATGAGCTAAAGTACATAGCGATAATTTGGAAAGTTGTCTATGGATCCAGCCCAGCTTCCACAGCCTTTAATGAGTTTTGAAATAAAATAATGTGAGAAGAGTTTTCAGCATTAAGATTTGGGAGAAACAAGTGAATGTATACTCTGTGAATGGAGTGTACGTGTACAATCAAAATTTTCTATGTGCATTTTAAAGATTTAATAGATGCTGTATTATATCACTTGAGTTTCCTTTTCCTTACAGTAACAGCAGGAGAATGCCAAAGTGTGCTTGAATAGGATGCTTAAACATGTGTTGGATTAGATAAGTAAATGTGTGGAAGTGAAACACATCTCTCTAACCTGTGTGTTGTGGGTAGAATTTGTCAAAAACTCTCCCCTAAAACTTGAAAATGTCTAATGTCACAGGGAATATACTATGAAGCAGATTAACTGGTACAAATCCTGCTCCATTATTCCACTGGTACGTGGGCTTTCAGACTCTCAGAGTACAGGTTGCATCCCTTCTGCTTTGCATATGTAACAGAGCTTTCCATGCTGATGTTCACTTCACCATCACTAAGACAGAAGATTTCAAAAGGGCTCATGAGGATAGGTGGAAAAACATCTTGTAAGTTTTTAAATACCTGGACAAATACATATTTGGAGTCCAGTCTCTAAAGCTACGTCTTCACTAATAACTTGTTTTGTTCTTTTCAGTGCTGAGTCAGACAAAGCTCAAAGTCCCATCTCTATAGAGTTAAACTCCACTGGCTTCTGAAATTGAATGTTCATATCAGGGTGACAAATGACAAAACCTCCTTTGGTGATGTACTGGCTCCTGGAAAGTACCTACAACTTGTTTCAGAGGCTTCTGGATGACAAGGGCTAAAACTACAATGGGAAAATTTTAATATGTTAACACCGCATTTTTTAATTTACAAGTGCAGTCTCTATTTACAAGAACATCCAGCATCCTATTTTTCAGGGTTTTAACAAAGGATTTAGCAAAGATAAAATAAAATAAAATAAAATAAAATAAAATAAAATAAAATAAAATAAAATAAAATAAAATAAAATAAAATAAAATAAAATAAAATAAAATAAAATAAAATAAAAATAAAATAAAATGAAATAAAATAAAATAAAATAAAATAATGTAGTTGAAAACTCACAGGATAAGAGATAAATGGTGTATGTGCATCATCAACTCCAATTTTTTCCATCCACCCAATTCAGCTGACAGACCAGGTCTCTGATCAGAGCATTCCTAGCTGAAAACTCTGCTGTGTTTTTGAAACACACTAATAACCTGGGGAAACCTTAGTCCCATTATGCCCCAAATCCATCCATGTTATCAATCAGATTCTATTACCTCTTCACCACATTAATGATTACTTATTTATACAAACAACCTGGTTAGTTCTTCCTGACACTGCACTTTTGTTTTGCCCTATTCTGTTGTGGAGTTGCTGAGGTCTCTTTGAAATTACTCAGACAAAAGTTATGTTCCTGTTTTGCAAAGGCAGGTTTTCCCTTCCTGTGAAGGAAAACATCCTTCCCACTGAAACAGAAAACATCCAAGTCTCACAGAAAATATTTTCTTATGTTTGGAATTAATCACGTTTTCACTAACTTGCAAAAAGCTGTGAAAAAAATGTAGCTGGAATTACAGTATGTAGTTTATTGCTGAATCATTTGCAATCCAGCATAACCAATCATTCAGAAGTAGTAAGTATCAGAGTGCTTTACAACAAGTTTCTGATGTTTTTAGAGATATGCCAGGACATCAGCTCATGTGAAGCTGGCACAGGATTACTTTCCCCAGTAAAGGAAGCAAGAAGATATTTCTGCAAAGCTATTCTAGTAACGTATCAGGAAAAAAAGAATTGCAAGTGATCTCAAGATTGTGGTCCATGCCAGAGATTAAATGTCACATACTGAGATTTTATTGACTCATTTTCTGCCAACTCTGCTTAAAGGAATGGCTTTCTAGGCAAGATTGAATGGAGGGTTACTCACAGGTTTCTCAGTCTCTTAGGATTCTAACCATGGCATTTATATTTCATAAAACCTACTTACATAAAGTAATAGCCATAGGCAAGTTGTCTTTGTGTGCACAGTATGATTTCTATTGTTACATTCGTGCTGGAAATGACCTCTTCTTGGGAAGAATTACCCAACCCAGAGATATGTTTTCTTTGCTTTACACTAGTTTTCATTTTTTTCCCCTACAAAGCCGTTTATCGTTGTGCTTTCACAGTGTTAAGGGGGGGTTACTGTTCAAGGCTTTCTTTAGCTCTTACTGACAGCAGTGTCAACATTAAAATGTTTCCAGTAGATTTAGACTCCTTCCACTTATTGTGCTGTACAAATGTGTCTGAGGCTGTCTAACCTTCAGCCTTCTGGTTACACACCACCTGCTGAGCATCTGAGGTCTACAACTACTGAGACATTTATGGATCAACAGGCACTCAGACCCTGACCTTGAAAGTATTGAGAGGTTAAATTCCAGTGAGGAATTTAAATGTTGAAGCACGTAGGTGTTAAGGATGTTCTCATGAAAACCTCCCTTACAGATTACTGAATTGAGGTATATTTATTGTGAGCATTCCCAATGTACAAGTAAGCAGACTTTGAATGCTCTTTTGAGGAGACTGGCACAGTGGGAGATAAGGATAACCAACTTCTTTGTCTCTGCCTGTCTGATTAGCATAGGACAGGCTGTCTTTGACATAGAAAAGAAGCACTTTCACAGACTGTGGACCAAGGTAACTTCTCTGAGAGGTAAGGCAAGACACTTTCACCAAGACTGTGGTTGAAAATCACTTCTTAAAGAAGTTTCTTTGTACTTACTATGGAATAAATCTAGGCACATGAGTGAATCCTATTCACATTATGAATAGTTTACTATATCAATGCTATGCTTTTGCATTTCTTATGTTGATATTTAATTACTGAGTCAGCTTAATAAATTGCAGAAAGGAAAAAGTATTTATATGGATAGATTCATGTAATAATAAATAAAGCACAGTATCTAACAACATGTTTGTAGCTTTAATTTGTCATAATAACAAACCATTGCTTAGCATTGCAAGGGGTAGGGTAGTCTTGCTACCGGTGCACACAGATCAGCATATCTGTGAACACAAAAGTAATTTTGATATAATATTTAACTGTCTTAACTTCACTATAATACAGTATTTATTATCTGAAAAATCATAAAATCATAAGATAATAGAGTGGTTTGGGTTGGAAGGATCTTGGAGATCATCTTGTTCCAACCTCCTGCCATGGGCAGGGACACCTTCCACTAGACCAGGTTGCTCAGAGCTCCATCCAATCTGGCCCTGAACACTTCCAGGCATGGGGCATCCACAGCTTCTCTGGGCAACTTGTGCCAGTGCCTCACTACCCTTACAGGAAAGCATTTTCTCCATATATCTAATGTAAACCTACTCTCAGTTTGAAACCATTCCCCCTTGTCCAGGTCCTTGTAAATAGTCTCTCTCCGTCTTTCCTGTAGGCTCCCTTCAGATACTGGAAGGCTGCAATTAGGTCACCCCAAAGCCTTCTCGTTTCCAGGCTGAACAATCTGGATTGTCTCAGCCTTTCCTCACGGCAGAGCTGCTCCATCCCTCTGATCACCTTGGTGCCTCCTCTGGCCTGGCTCCAACAGGTCCCTGTCCTTGCTGTGCTGGGAGCCCAGAGCTGGATGCAGCACTGCAGGTGGGGTCTCAGCAGAGCGGGGCAGAGGGGCAGAATCCCCTCCCTGCCCTGCTGCCCACAGGGCTTTGGATGCAGCCCAGCACACGGAGGGGTTTCTGGATTTTGAATGTGCTGTACAATTCAGTGCTAAAACTCACAAGGAGAATTATTTGCTTGGACCAACACCTCACAATTTATGTTCGCAAGGCTCTGGTTTGTCTCAGAGACAGAGCAACTTGCATTTCTTTAATATGTAGATGCAGCATATGAGGCTCCCCTTTGCAAACTCTACCTAGACATAACCATTGATAATCATTAATTCCATGACACCGGTGAGCTTTAAGGACAATATTTGGAATTATGTTTGTGGAAAAGCCAAGTATTGAGTAAGCCAGGTTTTGAAGGTAGTCTTCAAGTGCTCATAACTTACTAAGGGTAGAAGTCTAATTTTAGCCAAACTGAAAGCGTTTGACAATCTGCATTTGTTAAAGCCTAGAAGTAATTTGTAGACAATGGAATTAATTGCAGCTCAAAACCACTTATTTAATTTCATAAGCCCATGCTGTTTTATTGTCATCACTTCTGGCTCAGCAGGAGAGAGGTCTCATGTAGATGCAGAGATAGAAAATACAGAAATTTCTACTGTAAACTGAAATATAGGTACATGGTTATAAACATTGCTTTCTGTCTTTTTTCTCAACCACAAAGGTTAACCCTGGCTGACCGTGTGAAAAACATGAAAATAGAAAAATTTAAAATATTCTAATTCTGGTAATTGACTAAGTCTCCCTTTCTTCATGAGGAAAGCCACTGAATTATATTTCTCATTAAAGTAAAAAAAAAAAAAAAGAAAAATCACAATATTTGACATTTTATCCTATTTTGATGTATTCTGGTGCAATGCAAAATGATCCAAACCTCACTGGGTTGCCATTGCCACTAAAAATGTCAATATTGATTAACGGATAGTCAATTTTTGAAATTAAGCATATCAGACATGCAAAGTCAGTATTATAACAGGTCAATACATATTATTTTGAAAGTGGGATGTTTCATAACTACATGTATTCTCAGTCAAAATGGTTTAGCTGGAAGATAAATCACTTGATAACTCTGGCTTATGCCTCATCACCTCAAATAACGAAGACCTGTAGATGAAAACTTACAAAGCTCTGGAGACCAGTGTCCTGCCAAAGTGTGAGTGCTGAAATCTAGAAATGTGAAATATTTTTCATACAACCACAGACTACTCTAAATGGAAGGGATCCACACTGACCTTTGCATCCGACTCCTGACTCCACACAGGATAACCAAAGAGTTAAGCCTTATATTTTTAGTTCCATCATAGATCTATTGTTGTTGCGCCTCTTTGGACACATTCTGATATTTTTGTATTCTTTTATTGTAGAGCCCAACATTGCACAGAATTCTTGAGGAGGCTGCACCAATGCTGAGTACAGTGGGACAGTCACTTCTCTCAACTGTGCTTATATGTGCCTCAAGATTAGCTTGGCCCTTTTGGCCACCAGGACACAATGTTAGCTGATATTGAACTTACCACCAACCCAAACTCCCAGATACATTCCGCAGGACTTCATTCCAGCCTCTTGTCCCTCACTCTTGCCATAACTCAGGACTACACCATTCCACGTGCAGAATTCAGCATTTCTACTTGCTAAAATTTCATATTGCTGGGTACTGCCCAGCACTTGTATTTATCAAAATCTCTGTAAGGACTCCCTACCCTTGAGGAACTAACAGCTCCTCCTAATTTAGTGCTGTTGGCAAATGTCCTTAGTGTGTACTCAACTTCCATGTCCAGGCATTGACAGAAAACATTGAAGAGATGTTCTTTCGCCTTTATTAAAGGACAGAGTAGCAATTTTTCTTCAGTGTGTCCATTCCCTGTCTTTTGGCTTGTTTGACTCCAGTTCCCAAGACCTCCCCCTCCAAAAGATCTGTCAAAATCTAGATTGAAATACCGCTTACCTTCAAGAAAGTTCAGATCTGTATTGGAACTTCTAGATTTATGTTTTAGTGTGTCCTTCATCCCACTCTGAAGCAAAAAAAAATAGAAAAAAAAGTAATGGATTGAGAGAAATTCTTTAAAAACTCACATTATTACTGAGCTGCTAAGGAAGACATGGCCAAGAGACATTACAGAGGGAGGTTTCAGATGGGGTAACAATCAAGAAAAAGAGAAAAGAAAGTTGTTGTTTTTTTTTTTTCTCTTTTTCATTGGAAAGGGCTTATTGCAGTTGAGACCTGTATCTAGTTATGATAGCAGCACACAGATTGAGAAAGGAGTCTCTGGACATAATCTATTCTAAACTATCTCAAGCATGGTCAGCCAGGGCAAGCTGTTCAGGCCAACATCCAGTTGTGTAAATAAGATAAAATCTTAACGATAAATTGATTACAGATCACCACCATCACATCAAGGGGTTATTTCTCTGAACATCCTAAATGGATAATGACTATGAATGTATGATTATACATTTATCCCAAAGTCAATGTAAAGCAGAGAGGTTGCAATTCCTAGTTTACTTCATTTTGCACTTAATGAAAATAAACCAACTTACTACACTGATACACTGTATATGTACTGGCTCTGCATATGGCTAGAATAGAGTTAATTTTCTCCATACTATCTTCTATAATTCTATGTTTTGTGTTTGTGATGAAAGCAGTGTTGACAACGCTCTATTGAGAGCAGCATTTGCACAACACCAAGGCCTTTTCTGCCTCTCGCATCACCCCACCAGCGAGGAGGCTGGGCTGTGCAAAAAAACTGGGAGGGGACACAGATGTGTCAGCTGGCCCTAAGTGACCCAAGGAACATCCAATACTCTATGACATTATGATCAAGAATAAAAGCTGGAAGACAAAGGAAAGGGCAGAGGGACATATTCAGAGTGATGGTGTTTGTCTTCTCAAGTCACCATGACAAGTGCTGGAACCCTGCTCTCCTGGGGATGCTGAACACCTGCCTGCCCATGGGAAGAAATGAATGAATTCTATTTCCTCCTTTGCTTTCACATGCAGCTTTTACTTTAGCTATTAAACTGTTTTTAATGCAAGTCATGAGTTTTCTCACTTTTTTCCTGATTCTCTGCCCCATCCCACCAGATGAGGGCCAGGGTGTGGAGCACACAGCTGGGTGGGTTTAGCTGCCTGTCAGAGAGACCTACAAGAGTACCATGTATGGTACATATGCAAGTGCATTCAGGTACTATTGAAAATACTATTGCAACCAAATCTTACCTTCTTTCATCCCTAAGAGAGAAAATGATTCAGCAGGAACTGACTTGGCCAAGGATGAAGCAAGTTATATTCAATTACCTGCTTCACAACAGTCTGTCTACATGATGCTGCACTAGTCATCAGGAGCATCTGTGAAAATTTCTCTCAAAGGCGGTAATAAGGGCAACAAGACACTATTGCAAAGATGTTCCAAGAAACCAATGGTTCCCAAGCTCTCATTTGTGTCAGCTGATTGGTCAGATGTAAGCAATAAGGCACACAACTGCCACAGTACTACACTGTGTGTGAGCTTAAAATTCTTACTGAGAGGAAAACTGCAGTAACTAGGTCCTGAAACTATATTTATGTAAAGTACTGCCAGCTGAACTTCTAGTTAGTTTTGCTGTGACTCTGCCTCTGTGCATATATGCAACGAAAGACATTTCTTCTCAAATACTTAACTTTAAAAAGCAATGATAGCTCATTTTAGTATATCTCATCTTATTTTCCTTGCATTTGTTCTTTTCCAGTTTCTCCACAACTTTATTTCTCCTTTTCTTTATAAAGAGATAATTTTCCAATTCTCCCCCAATTTTGCATTACTTTGCAGTTTCCTCTTGATTGATTTGGTTGGTTTTCTTTTTGTGTTTTTTCCAGCCTCAAGACTTTAGAAAGTGTAGATGGTTGTTCATTTTCTCTCTCACCAATTATACCCCAGCAGCTGTTTGTAAAAGAAAAATGACAAGTTAGTCACTTCCCTGTCTGTATTGAACTGTGGGCAAAAGACTGAACTTGGTGCAGGGAGGAACTGAGTAATCAGCCTTCCTTTACAGCCAGATTCATGTTTAAAAGAATTCAGAAAAATGAATCATTCCAAGAGCTGATAATACACTACTTTGCACCTTGGGAAGTCATTTCAGGCTCTGGCAGATGAGCTCTGGTATCAGCAATTTAAGACAAAACTGTGCCCAACTCTCTGCCCACCCACAGATTAACCTTCTGTAGCAGCGTGTCACTCTGCTTGGTGCTCCCACTCGTTTGCTGCTGCTCGGATTAACTGAGACTTGATCCCAGTGAACAGAACAACTAAAATGTGAATAGACCGTTTTTCCTCTATTGTAGATGTAATATTTACACCTACATCACTTCTTTAAATTATGATTATAATTTTTTTTTTTTTTTACATTTGAAAGTTTACTTTTTTGCATGAGTTCTGTAAGATAATTTCTAATGACTTGAGGATCTCATTAGCCATTTTGGTTACCACTCCAAATGATCTGAAAACATCTAATTCATGTAAGTACACTCCAATCTGTCCTTTACTTACTGTGACCTAAGGTCTTACTCTTACATTATTTTTTCTAATTGTTTCAGCCTTCTGATCATAGGTGACCATTTTGGTGAAAATGAACGCAAAAAGGCATTAAATACCTCAGCTTACTCAGTACTTTTAGCCAGTAGTTTTCCTTCTCTTGGAAGAAGCAGCATGATCTTTTATATCTCTTTGTTTCTCTACTCTCTATATTGTGCACTGACAATATTTCATTACATGCACTTGATGCCCTGTGCTGACATCAGCACAGAACTTTGAATTTTTTGCTTTTATTCATGTAAACGTCTGCTATATTTCTGTCCTTCCTAATCTTCACTGTTTTACCTGAAGTATATTTAGATAATACATATGTTGGCCAAGTTGACCTCTTGTTATTCCTTCCATTTTTCCTTCTTAATTGAATTGTTTGCATTTGAAACTTCTGGAACTGGCATTTGCTTAAAAAAACATTATTGCTGCCATCATCAGCAGCAGCAGCAGCAGCATCAATCATCATCATCATCATCATTATCATCATCACTATTATTTTATCTTAGAACTTCTTCCCAAGAGAGCTCATCAGCCAGTTTTTCAAGGCAAGTGAAGTAATTTCTCCTAAATACATTATTTTGCGTTCCTGTTTATTTGCCTTATTGTCCTAAAAGTTCTGAACTCTGTCACCTGGTCATGCTTGTCCAAATTACCTGCTACTCTGTATTATTGAAGGTCCCTCCATAGTAGATGTGTTGCACACCTAGAACTCCTCCATTTCTTTATTTCCACTTCTCCTGTAACCAAGCAGGAGTTCACAAGACTTTTAGCTCATTTCAGACATGGCAGGGTTTTGAGATATCTATATGACTTGGGACAAGTGGACTGTTCTCACGCTTTTGGAGGGGTAGCAAGAAAACTTTTTGTACAGCATCTAAAATGCTAAATTCAGATTAGGCACTGAAGTCCCCCACTGATTCCCAAAGCATGTCCCTCCAAAGGGATGTTTTCATTTGCTTCTGTGTTGAAGCCTGTGTTCTGAATGATTTTGCATTTGTGTGTGAACAGTCCCATCCAGCTGATACCTAATGTTGACACTGTCGGTTGGTATCAGATATTTCAGCCTCCCTCTCTGATAACCAAAGAACAAGCATGTGCATCTCTGAACGTGGGAAAGCAGCTAATTCTTTAGCCCTTCCTCTCCTTCCTGAGCAAGATATTCCTCTTCAAATTTATATTCAATTTTTGAATTGTTTTGTCCCCAATGTACGAATTTATACTTCAGGGCATGAAATAAAATTTCAGGATCCTCCTTCACTTTCCTATGCCTGTCTGCTTCTTCTGGAAGACACAAAACACTAGCACAAACACATCCACAGTTTGATAAGACAGTATAAATTTAGAACAGCTTTTCTTCATTTTTTTTCCATGACCTTGTATTTCCGAAGATAAACACCTTTACTTTTGTGTATTGTCTACTGTTGATTTATGAATAAAGAAGGGCTATTCCAAATGGGCTTTCTTCCTCATGAAAAGAACAAATCTAGTTTCACTTGCTGGAAGTTTCTCTAGCTGATTTTTTTCAGCCACTTCTGCTTTACAGCAAATATTCTTTAGGGTACAGACACATGAACATTTATATTCATAAATATAAATTAATGAACAGTCTGAATTGTAAAGAATCAGAACATGCTTAGTAAATCATTACTAACAGCTTTAACATTTTCTATTTCTCACTGCAGCATTTAAACTAAAGGAGTTAAAAGCCAATAAAATATTTTGAACAAGAAACAGAAGGGTTTTATAAAACACAATGAGGTTTTTTTTTCTTTTTTTGCAAGTAGCTCTCATGGGAATGGAAGTATTTACTTGCATAAACAGCAACACTGGATTCAACTGTTTATCAGACAGGAGAGGAGACAAGACTGTATTCACTTATGTTGTAAAGCTCAGGATAGGTCACCATGGTCACAGATTCTGCCCTCAGAATCTGCTTCACCTTCACAGCAGAAGCAATTCTTCCATATGGAATTGGGGAAAACTCAGCTTATTAACACAGGAGTGGCACCAAGTGACCTTGTGAGTCACTTTTGTTTATTACATTTCAGTATCACTGAGAAAGCCACCTGATGCATACTAAATTTAAAAAGAAAAATTGTTAGGAATCTGCATAATGAATACAAATGGGAGTACACTGACAGGACTAAAAGAGTCATGCTGTACAGAAAAAAAAGCAAAAAAAAAGGCATGCCCCTGCAAACAACCTTCCAAGGCTGTTCAGTTTCTTTTGAAGCTATTACTTTTGGTGCAGTAGAAAACTTCTTTTAAGTCCTGAACCCATTCTACATCCTGAAAATCGTAATTATTTTCTTTGTGCTTAATATATTTAAGTTAATATTCATAAAATCTGGGGTTTCAGAAGAATCAAGGACTCACATTAGGATGCTTTCCTTTCTTCTTGCAAGAATTATCTGGTCTCCTATAATATTCCCTGAAGACTATGTACTTTTTCTTCCTTGATTTTACTTATTTCTCTCTTTATCGTTTTCTCTTTCCCCCCCTTATTATTTCCTTGTTATTTCCCATTTTTCTTATCCTAACTCCTTAGGTTTTTTTCCCTATTGTGGAAGAATTTCACAATCATAACCAAGATTGGTGTCTCTTTTACCTTTTCTTAATGGGGCTTGCAGGGAATAATGGAATAGATGAAGGTGCAACTAATAAATGAAAGCCAGAGAAAATCCTTCCCACCTTGGATACTGCAAAAAGAGACACATCATGGCTCAGAATAAGCTCTTTTTTTTTTTTTTTTTTTTAGAAACCAGGTGTCTAAGACTGTAGAACTAAGATTAACTGAGATCATACCCTTTCCTTGCATTATGATCAATAATCCGCTAAGAATTAATTTGATGGATTGTTTGTATTTAAAAGACTACCTTTCAAACCTGTCACACAGTAATAGAATATCTTCACAGTTTCACAGTTTTTCTGCCTAGTGATATCTGAAGAGGTGCCAGTTTCTGCCTTCTCAGTTAAGAGACTATCACAGAAATGGATACCTCAAGTTAGAATCTCTTTTCTAGAAAATTATATATTTTGTTAGCATAAAAGCACATTATAAGGCAATTATTGTTCCAGCTCAGCCCTTACTGAGGCCTCCAAAACAACAATAAAATGTTCTTCTGTATTTAACCATATATAAATCTTATCTTTGTGATTTCTGTCTCAGTTTATTTTAAAGTACTGTGCCCTTTCCAGGTCTGTTCCCAGTAATTGTCCCTTTCCCTGGTTACAACAGCAAAACACTTTTTATTTTTCAGTTCCTAGTCTGAAATCTGCACTTTACTTATGTCCCATGACCAAATCTGATTGTGCTGATGCCAGGGAGCATAAAGTCCCACTTAGCTGATTGCATCCATATCCACCTCTTCAGATTTGGAACAGGTTTAGAAGCTTATGAAGGATCACAGCCTCTCTCATCAAGTGAGAGAATATGTATTAACCAGATAGAGTTTGCTCCATCTCAAAAGGTAGGAATGAATTTTAATTGTACTCTGAAGGAATAAAAGCACATACAATCTAAGCTGGTAGAATGCGAATCCTAAAAAAATACATCAAATTTCAAATTTTCCCACACTGTTTCATCTTGAGTAAAATCCAGAGTCCTTCAATGTTGTTAAATATTCATCACTATTCTGAAAAACTATGAACCAGTGTTAACCTTTCAATGACAGGACATGAGACAAGACCACAAAACTTATTTGTGGACTTTGAGTATAGCTGGAGTTTAGCTTGACTCTTCAGAAAGTGACTGAAAGCAGGGATCGGATCTGTCAGTCACATGAATATTCCACAAGACTTTGCATCTTTTTACAGATGTGTCACCAAAAACTTGTGCAAAATGATAGGATATAGCTATAGAAAGAAACAGCAACACAAAACTGCATTGTACGTGGGTTTAAAAAAATTTACATCCCAAAGGAAGAACAGTCTTCATGGTAACCATTCAAGAAATTTGAACTTGAATTTATTCTACCTCTACTTCTACAGATTCCTGGGAATTAGTTTACTTAGGAGAGATGGATTAAAAGTAGACACAGTATATGCCTTTTACAGTGCAGATATAAATCTTTCTAACATTAACGGAGGTTCTGAAGACACACCATCAAGAATACATAGAGACTTATGCCAGAAAGCTTGGAGCAAAACATAAGTGTATTAGCAAAATGTACAGACAGTAAAATGAGCTTATTAATTATAAATTTCTTCTTACTTGAAATCAATTATTAACAATCATAACATTAAAATCTTGCAGAACTAAAACCAACCTAACATTCACACATTTTAAAATGTTTAAAAATAAGAGTAAGGATAAACATAAACTTTGAGATAAGAAATAAAAATTCATTGGACCTGTGAGACAACAGCTGTGTGCATAAATTGTGGACATTGGACAATCCATGAAAACTTAGATCTACAGCTGGTCATAAATTAATACTAAGGATCAGACTTAGAGTCTTCCATATGACTACACTAGTTGTAGTCTGAGGGCTAAGCCTTGTTTATTAGTCTATAAGCTGGTTAGATTTAGGGAGAAGCCCCAACATTCAAATTGACTTTTGCTGTCTGGAAATCATATCACTGACTCAGTTTTCTAGAAGTATTGTGCTTAAATAGATACACACATAAAAAAAAAACAAAACAAAAAAACCAGGCAGTCCTGAGTCTAGAACAGTAATAAAAAGAGAGAGATAAATCTAATAACTGCTCTTGAAAGTTAACATATCTTTGTCTATTTATTTACAATTTAAAAAACTATGAAATAAAGAGCTCTCACTGCAGCCTCTTGGGGATATACTGAAAAGTAGTGATTTTATCTTCACAGTTAAATGTTCTATAAATGGCACTGCCATCTTCCCACAGCTAAGAACTAAATTAAGCAGGGGTGGTGTTACTGGTGATAGAAGGAGACAAGAGCAAAAAAACTCAAACTCTCAATGCACTATTGAAATTTAAGTGCATCCAAATCCAGTATTTGCAAAGAATCTTTGACTACTCCAATAGAAATTTTCCCAACTGAAGGCTGCAAGGGGCAGTTGCCTTTTTTATATCATTGCAACCAATATTACAAGAAAAAGAACAAAAGGTGGATAACAAGATAAATACAAAAATTACGACTTGAAAATAAATCTTCATTTTGCCACAATCTGCTTAGAAATTTCACTGGAACCTCAAACTCTTTTTGCTTCTGCTATTTCATTCTGTTCCTGAATAATTTGTGAAAAAGTTGCATGTGACGACATTATTTGTAAGCCATGTCACAAAAATCACCTTATAAACCCCAATTCTGACAATATTTATACGTAACCCTCTGTCTGGCAATTTATCCCGACCTTACTATATTATTTATATAGCACCAATAGCCTGCAGGATTTATTACAGGCATGCAGGAAGACATATGGGTAGATTCTTCTCTCATTTATACTAGCATAAATCAGAACTACTGAAGTCACTGGAGTTCTGCTTGTTTAAAGGTGGACTAAAAATGCTCGATACCAACCCTAAACTTACCAGTAACTTTTCTTCCTATTAATGTCAGAGAGTTTTTATTTCTGTTGTCTAAATTCATTCTTTTATCCAACCTCAACTGAGTTATTTAAACCTTTTAAACAGCATTGAGGCTTTTTGCCATTGTCTTGCCATCTTTGACTCAGATATTATCCAAATTTCTTCCTTGAAGCCATACGTATGTCAACGGAGTAGTTCCAAAGAGTATTCATTGTGTCATTTCTTGAATTTAGGAACAATATTTAAAAACCTTGAAATATTTATGGCACTTACACATTACTTAGTCCAGCAGTCTGGACATAGCCATGTCTGTTCAGAACTTGAGATACTCAAGGACAATGGGGAAAATGAAACATTTTGGGCATTTATGGAGCTTTCATTTAGAAAATTTTGATGCAAAATTATCAATACTTATCAAAATTTTCAAAACCTTCAATAACATTTAAGCTGAGAATATCGGTCCTTGCTTTGTAGCTGTGATGCCACTGTCCTTTAAAACACTTTTTGTGCCTAGGTGTGCAAAGCAATTTACAGCAGCAAGGGCACAAGGGTTATCGATGTGTTTTCAACCACAGAGCCTTCTGAGAACAATTACGCAGGAATTTGAGCTTTTCTCCCTGAAAAGGCAGTGGGATCCATAACCCACTGAAGGGCATCTACACTAATGCCCACAGAATTGGCAACAAACTGGAGGAACTGGAAATCATGGTGCAGCAGGAAGACTTAGACATAGTTGTTATCACAGAAACATGGTGGTGACTCACACAGCTGCAGTGCTGCAATGGATGGTCATGAGCCCTTCAGAGGGGATAGGCAAGGAAGGAGAGTGGTGGGGTTGCTCTGTATGTCAGGGAGTGTTTTCTGTGGAGCTTAATGATGGAGACAATAGGGTTGAGTGTTTGTGGGTAAGAATCAGTGGTAAAACTGTTGCCTTTTTCCCAACCTGGAAATGAAACTTGAGATAGTTTTTAGTATAGGAGGTAATACAAAGGTGGGTCTTTATTTGGAGGCCTCCAGGGGCAGTTATGGAAGAGTGTCCACAAAAGCCTACCCCCACCAGGGTGAATACAGTTTTATAAGTTTGGTAAATTAGCATAATTGACAAAAAAGCACCAATTAGGAGTACAAGTAGTGAAGTAATTTCCCTTCTGGTTCAACTCTTCTCTGAAGCCCCCCCTTGGTACTTGTTGTACTTTGTTTATGAAAATGTGTGTTGAAGAGCTGTTTTCAACCTTGGTAGCCAGGGAGAACCAAGATAGGATAGGAGCCCTGGAATTTGTTTTGTCTTCCTGCCTAGGAAAATGCTGAAGCTAAGCTACAATAAGAAGCTACAAAGTTACAAATATATGTGTAAAGGATACAGAGAATATATAAAAGAAAAAGGAGAAAACTAAAATGGCATCAAAACCAACAGGGCAAATATCATGGTGGGAATGTTGATCTGCTGGAGAGCAGGAAGTCTCTGCAGAGGGATCAGGACAGGCTGGATTGATTGGCTGAGGCCAGTGGTCTGAGGTTCAGAAAGGCCAAGTGCCAGGGCCTGCACCTGGGTCACAACAATCCCAGGTAGTGCTACAGGCTGGGGCAGAGTGGCTGGAAACCCATCATGGGGAAAAAGACCCGTGGGTGCTGCTCAAGAGTGGCTGAAGATGAGCCAGTGTGTGCTCAGGATAAGAAAGTCAATGGCACCTGCCCTCTATCAACAATAGTGGCCAGCAGGACTAGGGCAGTGATGAGGCCACACCTCAAGTCCTGTGTCCAGTTCTAGGCCCCTCACTGCCAGAAGGACGTTGAGGGGCTGGAGTGTGTCCAGAGAAGGGAACAGAGCTGGAGTAGGGTCTGGAGCACAAGTCTGGTGAGGAGCAGCTGAGGGAGCTGGGGGGACTCAGCCTGGAGAAAGGGAGGTTCAGGGGGGAATTTCTCACTCTCTACAACTCCTTGAGAGGAAGGTTGCAGTGAGATGGGCTCAATCTCTTCTCCCTGGTAACAAGCGACAAGATGAGAGGAAATGGCCTCAAGTCATGTCATGGGTAGTTTAGATTGGATATTAGGAAAAATTTCTTCACAGAAAATGTGATCAGGCATTGGAACAGGTAGCCCAGGGAAGTGGTGAAATCACCACACCTGGAAGTGTTCAAAAATTATGTGGATGTGACACTTGGCGATGGTGTTTAGTCACAAACATGGTAATGCTGGGTTAACTATTGGACTCAACGAACTTGGAGACCTTTTCTAATCTTGACAATTCTATGAATTTCTGATTCCATAATTCTATTATAGGTCAACAGAAGATAGAATGGACTCTTCATCTTAACAACTAGCTTGTTTCTTTTGGATCTGCTGAGTGAACAGCAGTAGTGAGGACTGAATGGGTGGGTGCAGGTGGAGACTTGAGTGTAGGCGTCAGGAAAAGGCCGCTTCCTTCCCAGAGTCCCACTGACCTTAATAGAGTCTTGAACTGCTTCTTTAGTGAATTTTCACACAGGGAGTATCAAGTTTTTGTTTTTGGCGACAATAAGGACTGAAATAAAACAGAATTAATTTTGTGATTGCAAGACTGAGAATCCTATACATGATTAAATAACTTACAGAACAGGACACAGAAATGAGAAACATTTAAATCAATCTGTTTAGAGGCTGGTTGTCTTATATAACTACCACGTTTCGCACACCTCCATGTCTGGCATTTATGCAATTATTTCAGGAAACAATTTGCATAATCAAATAATTTGCATATGCTCACCTTAAGCAGAAGGATATATTTCATGCTGGAGAATGTGTCAGCCTGTTTGACAGTTTGGGTGAATGAAGCCTACAACTAGAAACACAGTGAGCTTGTGTTCACTGTGCCTTCCACTTTTCCCATTCTATTTCTAATGGTGAAATCTTGAAGGCACAGGGAATGCGAAAATCTGTTTTCGTCTCCCCACTCTGTGTTAACTTTACGTGCTGCTTTTTCACGCTCCTTAAATGTCTTATCTTCTTCATACTTGTCCTTATCTAGGGTTGTCACCCTGTTCTTCACATCTTGGTTATCATACATAGCACTAGTTACTGAGTCAAAATCATTCCAATAGGCATGCTGGCATGGATTGCTAAATATTTGAAGTGTGTATGGCAGCTCTTCTTCTTCACAGTCTGATCAAAATTTACCTCTGGGAGAGAATATATGAAATGGCCTTGCATTAACTTTGCCTCTCATATTTAAAAGGTATTTGCAATGAACCTAGACATTTTGTTGGCTTTGAGCATAGGTATGAAGTCTTACTCTAGTATTGCATTAGGATTTCACGCCCTTGGTAAAAATGAAATAGTCATTATCCTCCACGTAAACAAGGGCATGATGTGCAAACTGAATTCTTGTCTTATAATTCCAATATTTGCACTATAATTCAGTAACTTTACACTGTGTTTAGAATAAAACTTGAGATGCTGCAGCCATGCCAGTATGAAGGGATACAGGCTGTTTGTGCAGCCTTTCCTTCATGCCAACTCTAAAAAAAAGCCTAGGGATGGAAAGAGAAAAAAGGTAACCCCAAGATTCCTTGTCATTCTACTTATCCAACAGAACTCCATGGAAGGACCTTGCATGAAACTGTGTGTACATCAAAGTGATAAAATCTATACTAACTTGAGAATTGATTTTACTGAATTACATTGGGATGCTTTCAGTGACATTGTCAATAAAATTGACTGAGAACAAAATATCAAAACACAAATTATTAGGTGCATTTCACTGATACTTGTACAGCTGGATTAGTAGCATTCTGTATTTGTTTGGATTTTGACCAGAAATTACTAAGCCTCTGATCCTTGAAATTTTCATGAATAACACAAAAGGAAGCTGCTAATCTTTGTTATTCATTTTTGCAAAATTCCAGCTGTGCCATTAGTGAGAAGAATTATCACAAAATTAAGAACTGTAGTATTTCTATGCCTAGTAATTTAAATCTCAGTGATTTAAAACGGAAAACATCAGTATCTACCTTTACATTCTTCAGCCTTATTGGTTCCTTTTGCAATCATTCATACCAAGTCCAGAAAGTCCTGCTGCCTTTTTCAAAAATTTAACAATGTCCCCAGAAATACATATGTTCTTTGGTTTTTCTGGACTTGTTCCTGGGAAATCATCTTGAAGGTTGGCAAATAGACACATACAAAAAAAAAAAAAAAAAGGGAGAAAAATCTCTGCTTCTGATGATTCTAAAACATATGCCTCAGAAATATGTTTTGATGAGTCTTTTCTATTTTTAATAACATCTCAGAGTTAACACATTGAGTGAAACAACTTGCTATCTGAACACAATGTTCAGAGCACTTTAACTTTTTACACCATAAATCTTTCTGGGTTTTAAATGTAGAAATACATTGATCTTTTTTATTCTGAAGTATCATCTCCTTTTAAAAAGTAGCAAAAGAGCAAGCAATAAAGTACAAACTCACCATTTTTTGTTCTGTGCAAATAAAGAAAATTTCACCACCAATGACAGTTTTGGACACAGGTATGTGAAACTCGTGATTCTTTTGTTTTATTTAATTGCAATACCATTTCTGTCACTGGAATAGATAATTCACTCTAAATCTGTACCTCTGGAAACAATCAGAGACAGGATACCAGCTAAGTTTTGTTCCCCACTGTTGTGGTTTATACCCAGGTGTCTGCAAGTACCATGCAGCTGCTCACTCTCTCCCTCTTGGGGAGGAGAACTGGAAAAATGTGAAACACATGGGGTGAGATAAAAAGAGTTTAATAATTGAAAAAGAATATAATGACTGCAACAGCAGCAACAAAAACAGCAAAAATAATTGTAATAATAATAATAAGGAGGAGGGAGGGAGGGAGGG